>JADLZL010003163.1:0-168154 GCA_015844335.1 Chrysopogon serrulatus | reverse complement strand
ATATATATATATATATATATATATATATATATATATATATATATATATATATATATATATATATATATAGAATCGACTCTATATTATCATTAACAAGTAATTTGCTCTAACTTTATGAGCAATGGCCCTGAATCATGCAACTGATCCAGCATGCCAAAACAAGCTGAGACCACACTGATGGGAAGGCATGACCTGATTGAGGTGATTCATACGATGGGCTCTAGTCCGAGTTGGACGAGCCATAGGCCCACCCAAACCGCGCTGCTGCCCACCAAGAAAACTAAAATTGTTTGTTTCTTTTTGTCTTTCCCTTCTGACGAGAATCCAAAATTTGTTGGCTTTCGGTGGCAACGCAACACCTTCTACTTCCACGGCAAAGAAAAGGTCCAGGACTTCTGTGATCGTCGTACTGACGCCGGCCTGCACATCACCGTGCACTATCGTCGGCAAGCGCAACCCGTCCATGAGCCGCGACTTCACGATCCAGGCGCTCGGCATTCGCTTCGCCGACCACCGCCAGTACACTACATGGCGCCTGGAAGACCGTCCAGTGGGACAGCGACAACGGCCACCACGAGCTGATCTTCGACGGCGCGCCGACCGACCGAGGCCGCGCCGCGCCAACGGCGTGCGGGTGCAGCTTGAGGGCGTGTTCGACGTCGTGGGCCAACTCGGTGCCCATCAACTAGGACTCCCGCATCCACAACTACGGCGTGACAGAGGACGACAGCCCCGCGCACCCTGGATTGTTGGGTCTCAGGTTCTTCGGCCTCACCGACGAGGCGACGACGTGCACGGCGTGCCGCGCACCTACCGTACCGACTACGTGAACCGGCTCAGCGTCAGCTCCAACATGCCGGTCATGGGTGTCCTCGGACATCTTCGCTACAGACTGTGCGGTCGCAAGGTTCGCTGGCGCCGGCGGTAACCCATGGTCAATGCCAGGGCCTATTAATTAAGTTGCTGCTTGCCACGCCGCCAAATTGCCTTTGATGGAGCTAGCTAGCTAAAATAATAATCCTTTTAAATATGCGGTAATTTTGTTTACCAATTAAGAACAACTTATCTATACCTATTAATAAAGAGGCAAAACTTTCAGCCAATTTTTCGTACACCTCTTTTCGTCCACCTTCTTTTTCGGTCTAACTAAGAGATCGATTCCGTTCCGTAACCTCCTCCTTCCTCGACAATTATGTTGCTTCTTTTCGTCCAGCCTTGCCCGGATCAGATACAACAAGAGTTCATGAACAACAATGAGTTCCTACAGAAGTAGGAATCAACGAGGCACCAAATCGAATAGAAAAAGAATTCAGCATGGCTTAACATTCGGTCATATATCGGACGCCATATCCCAACCGGCGGTGTCCCTCTGCTATGCTGGACTGATAGATCAAAGCATGCATGCATACATGGTGAACTCCCGTGCCTTCAAGTTCAAGGTTCAAGCTAGCTTTTACACGATAGTTGTCCGTCTCTCGTCATGCATGCACTAACAAAGTTCATCAAGTTTGACAACGGTTGACTTGACACCTCAAAGAGGTAAACCTACAATTCAATAAGCTACAGCTCTTGTTCTTACGATGATTTTGCACCCATGAAAGCTATATATATTTTTAAGTCCTTCCTGTCCTTTCCACGGTTAGAATCTCCTATGATTATCGTCTGTTGGTCGAATCCATATACTTTATAATATTATAAACTATTTTTTATTTTATTATTTCATTCACAAAAGTATGCTTTCAAAGATGTTTCACAACTGAATGTGGAGTTCTCGTCCGGCCAGGCACACGTAGAACACTGTCATGGTCTTTAAGTCCTTATATATTATTCATTAATTATATAGTAATACTGCCGCTCATGTTTTTCTGATTTCTTTACCGCAATGTCTTTTTTTTTCTCCCGCTTTTAAATTGAATCTTTCAGTCTACTTTAATTTCTTTTCCTATTCAACTAAACGTGTTCTATTCTCTTTTTATTTGCATGGAATTATAAAACTTAATATTTAATCGTACCAATGTGTGGATACTCTGTAAAAATAAACTAAGATAAATCTACATAAGAAATTTTTTTAATGCTAGAAACGAAAGTAAAAGATCTATCAAGGCCATATAGTATAATTTATACAAACTTAATTGGCATTATCATATTATTTGCTAACATGAGCTTATATTTTGGATGTTATAGTCGCTCACAGATAAATTATAACTCTCGAATTTATTAAAATTGAAAAAGCCAATACTATCTCTATTCTAAATTACAAGATGTTTTGCCTCCTGTTTTTTTGTTTTTATGAACATTTGATAGTCCCGCTCTGCAACGCACGGGCACGCTTTTGCTAGTTTATATAATGTGTCAATGCATGGGGAAATCTTTTTATGAAGGAAGAAATTGATTTAAAGTTAAATTCATATGGCAAGTCGCTAATTTGTTTACCAACTTGGTTTTCAACAAGCAAGCATCGACTTGTTCTTAAAAAGCATTGGCCCAACAGGCCAGCACATGACAGGCAGGTCATTAGTCGATCTTCTAACAAGTAGGGTACGACATTATTATATAACTTAAACACAACGAAAATGTAGTGCTATTTTTACACAAAGTAGCTAGTACTGCTGGGAATATAGTTCCAGATCCAGAGAAGATAAAGGTAATGTAAGCATTATGTAATCTTTACAAAGCACATGTCATCTTTACAAACACTAGGCAATAAATAGAGTCCAACATCGCATCGACATTAACGTTCTAGATATATACAGTGATGACTGACTCGTATCAAGGACGGGATGGCTTCTAGAACAATATAACTTTTTTCCACCTAAGTACCCATATCTCTTCCTGCAGCCGTTTGGGGAGTTCAATTTAACTCAGATTCATCCTCAACCAAATCGTCAGGACGAAGCCAACATGGCTCAGGCACAGGCCACCTGCAAGTTGTTAGATGCATGCATGTAGTCATTGTTGATATATATCCCAAGGGTACACTAAAACGTACCTTAATAGTAACATTCTACCCAAGCTTGGACGACCGCCTACTCGCATCCATTTGTGAAACGGATCTAGAGGGATCACAATCACAATTTCCAATCCGCCAGCCTTACTGTCAGTCAAACACGCCAATGCAATAAAACGTAAGTTTAGTAATAGAATCCATGCATGTTTTTATTGAACCTGCTTAAATAGCAGGGTTCTTAAATGTTCAGGGTCAAGAGCACATCCTGAATAAAACCAACCTCAACCTTAACAGATATGACAAGCACTTGAATACCTAGAAAGGAAATTTTAAGCTCAAATTAATACCTTTTTCTGCTGAAACGTGCCAGAATTTTGTCTTTCCACAGAAGGAATGGGGTTCCTATTGTCTTATCTATGAAGTTCATGCCAATAACTTTGCTATCTAACATATTAACAAGGGGTCTCCAATCCCAGCAACATGCAAGGTACTATTGGACAGTAGTTATTTTAATCCAAAAATACATATTTGCTACTTCATTCTGATGCTACTATTATTTACTTGTGCTGTGTAAATTGAATAGCTAGGCACGAAAAACAGCAGCAATATATACCTTGGTGATTTTACGACGACCGTACAATACACCTGCAGTCAAGTGTGCCTGACCAGAAACAAGCTGCCCAATTGTGGCCATTAATTCACCTGATAACAATAATGAAAGTGAACGCCCTTACAGATTACTTGTAAAATACCTCAAACCAGTAAGGCTAATACTTGGCTCCAACAACACGACAATCCCCTGACACCTACTAAGGCAACATTGTAATGTAGACTATAATGTTTCCTTAGTAAGCCCTCGGCGCGCCAGTTGCCGTAGCCAACACTTCAATCTACAAACAGAGCTACAGTGCAAACTTAAGAATAACAAATTGAAAACTACAACAGAAGAGCAAACAACCGCGATACAAAACCCCAAATTTTCATCAGCCTCGGCTACCATTGAACTTTCTAACCAAGCCTACGATGTCGAACAGTAGTATATCCATTCCATTCAATAAAACCGCGGGTATGCTTAAATGCCTTTTTCCTCCTGCATGTCATTATTTTGATTATGTAACAAGTGACCTTGAAAAAATAAAACAAAAGATAGCACACTA
Source organism: Chrysopogon serrulatus (assembly GCA_015844335.1). Taxonomy (NCBI): domain Eukaryota; kingdom Viridiplantae; phylum Streptophyta; class Magnoliopsida; order Poales; family Poaceae; genus Chrysopogon; species Chrysopogon serrulatus. The sequence continues at coordinate 164,050 of JADLZL010003163.1, read as the reverse complement.
CTGTAAATCACCCAAAATGAAGCTAGTGCGACAAACATAGCTGCACCTATGTCAGAAGAAGCACTTCTACTGAATTCATCCCAGCCACCTTTCTCGGATATGGTCACCAAAAGTCTCTTCAAATATTAACCAAAATCATGCCATCTGAAGGATTTACGTTCTAATAGCATTTAGTTGCAAAGGTCGTAAAAAAGATAGCAAATTCAGAAGCTAATTGACTCACCATCGCCATGTCTATTTGTGGCATAGGCAACCCAGGGACTCTAGATCCCATAATATCTGGCTGGTCATATCATCTCTGTGTATTGGTCTGTGCACTGGTGCAAATAGGCCAAAGCGATTAGCACTAATATGCTACAATGATATATGACAAATATAAATTCACATAAATTTGGTGCATAATTAAATTAGATTACAATGGCAACATTAGAAGTTGGTCTACATGAAACACACAAAGAACACTGTAATATCAGATACCACCAACTCTATGGAAGTACAAGTTATAAAACTAAATCAATTGATAGTTAAGTACAAATGTAAAAGCTAAACCTGTACTACTTCTACTTGTGTACAATCATCACAGCAATTTGCATGGTACAACGCCTGTGTGTAGCTTTTGAGGACAGAAAAAAGAGTTTCTATGTGACTCACCTTGGTTTGGCCATTCAATTTGTCACATGTGGGTCCGGATCCAAACTCTGCAGAAGAACATCAACAATGACTAAGAATCAATCAGAGCAGTGCTGTTGTTAGCAATCTGATTATGGTATACATATGTTGTTTGAACGCTCATCTACAGGAAGGTGGGAAATGTATAGAATGATAGAATAGGGGAATCAATGAAGAGCAAACATTGGTAATAATATTACATGATTAAGACATACGGCAACCTTCTTTTGCAGGATGTACACTTCAGCCAATCGAGAATTGAGCCCCATGATATGAAATAGGCTCTACACAAAAAGAAAGGTTCATGCCAACAAAGTTCCCATCAAAAGTAAAAGTGGTCCACCTTCCCAAACCTAACATGAATAAAGGTTAGCACACACCGAATGAGGTGAAAAGGGCAAGGGGTTATGGAGAAAGGATTTTTGTTCTTTGACATGCAGTTTAGTGAATGTCAAAACAGAAACATAATGAAATGTTAGTACCATGACTTAAGTTTACCTCTGACATTTGATAAAGGAACTTCATTATCTTCAATAGTGAGCATCACATTTGTGGATATTAAATTTCCAGAGATGCCACGTCCTAAAGCTAGCACCATACCACATGGTAAATTTCCACCATATGCTTGAAGAGTCCAACATGAACATCGAGGGAGGTGCTGGACGATGACAATAGCAAAGTTGCGATCTAAATCATATTCAGACAAAACACCCTCGTACACTTCACTGCATTCATGGCGACTTTAATCTACAATGTAAAGGCAAAAAAAGAACACAAAATGATCACACTTAAATATAACAAGTAGGAAAATAAAGTACAGGGGCGATTACCAGCACCAACCTTTAAGTTATGGAATTTTCTTTTATCATCACTGATGAAAAGTCTGGCCAAAGTTTTGAAGTCAAGAACCTTGTAAGATTCTCCTGGGATTCTATAGCTATGCCTGAGCATGCAAATAACACTTTGTCTCCTACAGATGATCATAACGTAATTATGTAAATAATTTTTTTGACTGGTATTAAAGAAAAACTAAAATAGTATAGCAGCATATATAATCACCATTGCACAAAGCAAGTGAGGCAACACTTCTAGACAAATTTGACTTGAGTTCATCACTGAGCCTAGTCCAGTCATTTCAGTTAGGAGTCCCCCTGCAAGTCACCTAGTTAAAAGAAAAAAACAAACAACATAAACCATGATTGCTCAAATAAGGCTGCGAGAAAACACAAAGGAAAGAGGAAGAACATACATACCTAAGGCCATTGACTCAGTTATCATTCCATTACCATTTGCAACCTCTTATACTCTTATCTGATCTTCTTGTGAAATCATTATCACCCCTCTTAGTTTTCTACCTTTCTGTATGACTGGAAGATTTTTTTTGCAAAGTGTATACAAAGGGCAAATGTGGTGTCACCAACAGTAAAGAATAAGTTGTAAAACTATCAGACCAACCAACTGGGGCGATACTAAATTGCTAATGAAAGGGGACGGGGTACCATACTTGAGGCCATTAGATTATTCTTCTTTCCTTTACCATTGAGGTGTTGTGCTCTTATGCAATCTTCTGCGAGACCATCACCCCTCTTAGTTCTCATCTTCTTCAACACTGAAGCAGAATTTTTGGGTAGGGTGGGTACAAACAGCAAAATTTGGAGTTAGGAAATAGGCAACGTTGTAGAACTACCATAGACCAACCAATTGAGGAGACCCCAATATGATCTGCATCAAATCAAGGTTGATGGTCCACAAAGAAGTTGGCTGAATCAGACAATTTCTTTTTAGCCTCAACTACAGCGTAGAGGGAGACAGCTATCTGTTACACTTGACCTATCAAGGTTGGCACATGGATGATATTAGAAAAACAGGCGTTATCTGCAGTCCTGACAATGTACCTGCACACTTGAAATAAAAAGTTGCATAAGGGCTTTGAGGTCTAGTTTTGCGCAGTGGAAGGAAGGAAAGCGCGCACCTTGTGGCTGAACGTCGACGGCGAAGGGCTCGACGAAGAGGAGGCGGCAGAGATTATATCCTGCACTGACTGATTATTCAGCGAGGCAGGGCCTGAAAAATATCAGAAACCAGCGTTGTTCTTCTGTTCCGAGCTATAAGGACGAATCGGCTTCCAACTATTCTCCGGTTGCGAGTTGCGACTGGCGATAGCGCCGCGTGCCGCGGCCGTGGCGCAAGAGGACATGAAAGCACGCCGCCATGGAACGTCATTGAACGCCCGAGAGCAGACGCTACGCAATTTGAGCGGACCAACGGCCCTATTTCTACTCGTTTGTTTGGATTATGACAGCTTCGACGAAAGGTTTCGATGAAACGTTTTTTTTTTAACACAAGTTTCACGAAACGTTTGACTTGCTAGGTTTCTCGATTCCTTCAACTGCAAAAGCTCTCTCACAGTGTTGTTAAAAAACAGTTTAGCAGGCGATCAACCAAAAATAAAAAAAAAAAGAACAGTTTGCAGTGAAACAGGGAAAACCAAATTTTCTCCTGCAATGTTTCAATTGTTTGCAACGCAAACTTCACAAGGACCACATGCCTGCAAAATTTGAGTGAAAAGCAAATCCGTAGGGCACAATGCATTCGATCAATGGGGGCCAAAACTCGAGGAAAAACAAACCGTTCGATAAAACACATTCGATCAATTCCGGTGACAAAATTTGAGAAAAACCAATCAGCTCGTAAAACACACCTGCTGCTGCTTTTCAAACCAATCAACATGAATCAGAAAGATCATACGTATGAAACGAAATTATCATATACTGCCAAACGAACATAGTCAGAGATATCATCATATACAGATAAAACGATCCAACCAACATCTGTGACAAAACCAGTCCACAGATGACCGTACCACATAGAACAAAACGGGATTCAGCTAGTTAATTCAATACATGCATCGATTTAACTAATATAGCAAAATGAATAACAATGTCTCAGCAGAACAAACTTTCCACCAGGATCATTAAACAAAACTGCAATCTTATCACCAGGCTTGCTACTTTTCAGGCAGGTGCTCTAAAAAGGTCACAATGAGTTCAACAAACATATCACAAATTCGACACATCCAAGACCATACAAGACCACCAAGACCATCAGGACTTCAGGCGCAGCCTCCTGGCCTCCCTCTCAGATTCGAAAGGGGTGGGGATGTCACCCTCACGAACTGGACCCTTAACATTCCCTCATGATGAGACGGTTCTGGTCATCCAAGAACTTGCTACTCTCACCTGGGTCACCTGACCCCTGGGCCGGTCCTGCCCATGACCTTCCACCACAACAGCAAGCTTCACCTGGGTGTCCATGCTGCACTTATAAAAGCATTTGTCAGTTATCAAGGATTGAATCATGCTTTGTCTCGCGATAGTTTGTTTAAACTGCACTTAGGTAAAGATAGACTGTCAGATGATTTGTTAAAATTGGAGGTATGGAACACAAAGTGACAGAACAAATTAACAGCATCACAGGTACAAAAAGCAAACATGAACCCAACACTCTTACTTGGTATGAAAGAGAAGTTCACATAATGCATCCTCTGGCACAATACCAACCTATTACTACAATTCCAACCTATTACTGTCCACGTGCATTCGTTAGGTTCTCAAAGAATGCTTGATGTAGCAAAATTATTAATATTACCTTGCATTTGAGACGTTCAAAAGACAATGGTTGCTCTGGCACAATCCAAATGATCACTATCAACTTGGATTTGAGAGGGTTCTGCGATTATGTTTTGTTTGCTAGGTTATCAAACACAAGTCAAGCATTATGTCAAAATAACTGAGTTAAGAGATAAGTGTTCTTCAAGATGCTTTCTACCCAGAAGGACTAGTCCCTTTCTACCAAGAAGAACTGAAGATCCCTTTAAGATTGAGGATCAAAAACAAAAATGAAGAATCCCACGTGACCACCAGATTCGTAGTTGCACAACATCCAACATAATAAACGAAAAATCCTGTGCTACTGCAACCCAAAAAAACAAGTTCAATTCCGCAACATATTATTCTTTTTAACGATTCTTATTATTCTGGTAGAACAGCTCTAACAAATATGAGTTCTAAACGATGTTTAAATAGACTAACATATATATTAACTTCATTCACAGAGGACATCAAAACCTAGAGAACTCTTCAAGGTTGCGCCGCAAAGTTCTAGGCATCAGGATAAATAAGGAAGACGCCCACACGACAAAAACCTGATTCATAGTCATACGGCATCCAACATACACAGTCATGACATCAGTGCTACTATATGCTCATCAATCGCGTAATATCCATGTACTACCGCAAGCGCCTAAAACAAGATGATTCGAAACGCTCATACGAACCAATGCTTTGCAAATGGGAAACATATAATATAACAACAAAGAAACGCGCGACGCAGCATAAAAATCTATAGCTACGGCGCATCGCTAGGATGGACGGAGATAAAGAAGAGTTGCACCTCTCGCTTCGCGTGGACACGTGCCGACGAGCTCGGTCACGCGAAGCGAACGGAGGCAGCTATGGCGGCGGCGCAAGGAGGTGCACTGGATGAGGAAGGAAACCCTAGGCCCGCGTTGCTTCATTTTATCGTAGGAGAGGCTGGCGGGCTAAGACTGCCCGCTTGGTAGGTGGGTGGGCAAATATCAGGCAACTTAAGCCGGCGGGCAACACCATTGGCCCAATGGGCCTACCTTGCTGCTTGGGCTGGCTAGGGCGCTGGTTGCCAGAAAGGCCTGAGGGCCGAATTTGCTAATGGCCTATAGAGGGGTTTTGTATACATTTATTTGGGCCCTAAGCACACCTGCTGCAATCGTGGTGTAGATCAAGCCTGTGCAATCACCTCATCAGTGTGGTTTGGACGAGATGAGGGTGCGACGTTCTCATTTCGCTCAAAATCACAATGTAATCAGAGCAAAGTGAACCGATTTACCACAGATCCATAGTCTTGGTGTGGTTATAAGAGACTTAGTAAACACCTTAGATCCTTGTTTGACTTTGTGAGAATAATTATTTCAGGATTCAACAGCATTGTGTTTTAAAATGGTAGAAGACATGTCTCATTTTTTTATAAGCCAAACTTTTAAGGTTAATCCAGATAATAGAAATTAAAAAAGACTACCTTAAGCAGGTGCAAACTATATAGCCATAGGATAGAAGTGAAAAAGAATGAGCGGCGGAGATGGCTATAGCTAAGCAAAAAGTTGTTTGACAGTAGCAATTTGTACTTCGGCTAGATAGCTACATATGCTCTTTGCACAAACCACTTATTAGGCGCCTTCAACGATAACACATATGGGCTAGTTCTAAGTGTATTATTTTACATTTTAAATAGAAGGAGAAAAAAATATATCTTACTATAAGTTAGTCCAATGCACACACCGCTTATCAAGTGAAGGTGTCATGTGAAATTATTGATATTCTAAAAACATTTCTAAGGGTTTCTAAACCCACTCCCAATCTAGAATTGTTTTTTGGCAAGATTGAGAAAAAAACTGCTCTCAAACATAACCCCCAGATCCTTCCAATATTTGAAAATTTAGGGTTGCTGATGCAAATATACAAAAGAGAAAGAAAATATAGAAGTGGTTAAAATATTTGTGATTTTTAATGTAAAATTGCCCTCTATAATTTAAAACCAAGAATTTGAAAATTATTGAGCCAAATATGCTCCCAACTTGTTTTACTTTGGAAAACTCATTGATTTACTGGTTGATTTAGGATGGGGAACTTATTAGAGACAACTTAAGTTATATGCTAAAAGTTAAAATTATTGAACAAGTTGTTTTTAAGCTATTAATAACTATCTCATACTGTTAAAAGTGTTAATGTTAAGATAAAAAGGTTGAAATGTGAACGGTAGGCCTGATCGAGTACAATATAATGCATTTGGTTTGGTGACGACAGGTACTAATACCTGAAATATTGACTTAAATCAATGGACGATGCACATAGTTGGTCGTAGTCGCAGGGTCCTGAGTACAGTATAAAGTACTTGTGCGGCCAGATTTTTAAGGTACACATTACTAGTAAATAAAGCGCAGTTGTAACTTATAAATTACAATGTATACTTGCTGGTTACTTGAGAGAGACGAGGCACCCAAAACTCAACGAGAATAACATAGTCTTAATTCCATGCAAGTACTAGTGTTGAAAGTTGAAGACATCACCTGCTCACCGTTCTTTCAAAAGAAATGTCTGGCGTTCCTTTTTGCGAAGGGCGGAAGGATTTTCATCACGCGAATAGATTAGTGTTTACTACTTGGACGTTCCATCCAATCAAAAACTTATCTTAAAACATGGAAAGGGAAAAAGTAGTGAGTTAGAGGATTATTTTAAAATATCTTTCAGATGGTACGGACGATAATCTAAACACAAATTTAGAGATTGTTTTATATTTTTCATAATGGCTAAGGTGGGTAGTTTTTCAAAAAAAAAAGAAAAAAAAGAAAAAATAGAATAGATCGACTGGCTCTTTGTTGAGAAAGTGATGATTAGTCTATCTACCAAATTAAAGGTTCGATGTATCTTATTGTTGAAAGAATTCGTAGACTATCACTTTTTTTAGCATATCTCATGACGAGTAGTAAGATGCCATGGCCTGTAGAAACTTAAAAAATGTTAATAAGATAAATGGACATCCTTTTTGCGTGTATTATATCGGCAAAATAGTTACACAACTCATGTTGGTTCTCTTAAAGGTTAAAAATTGCTTCTCTCTATTAATTAAGTGTTTAAAAATGGAAAAGCTCCAAAATAATGGATTTGAATAGTTAACCTAGATGAATAACAATTACTTGTTTTGGATCCTACATCTCAATTTAGTTAGGCAAACTCTCCTGCTTTATATTTTTTTACGGTGTAGTCAAATACTTATTTGACTATGACTAGAGACGCCGTGACCTCTGTGGCGGTATAGGATTAAGGGGAGCATGGTCATCGATAGGTACTCTTTGGCCATGTGACAATCTATTAAGGGCGACGAACGAGATCGACACAAAGAATCGATAGTTTGAGAACTAAAGTGGACACTTTGAAAGTTAAGGGACTAAAGTGAGCCTCGATCAGTAGTTAAGGGATGAAAATGGCTATTTTACCTATTATATCTCCTCTCTATATTTATATAAGATGCAGGTATGTGATGCAATTTATGACCATAGTCGTTTGTATCAATTCCATTAACCAGTACTCGCTCCCTCGCTTGCAAATCATAAATTGTTTAAACTTTTCTAAATTAGCTTTTATAATATAGATAGATAGATAGATAGATAGATAGATAGTAGACAGATAGATAGATACATCTTGTCAAGTAAAAAAATGTATTAAATTAAAAACCAAAACGGCTTGATTTGCAATGAAGAGAGTAATATGTTTGTCATCATATGATTAATATAATAATTTTGAGTGTCGACAAGCCGAAGCCAGGAGCAGCTAACCAAAAAGAAGGCATGGTCACGCGATCAGAGAATTCATTACCGGCTACGTACGAAATGCAATTAAGCGACATAGACACGAGTTGCATTGTTCAAAGCGTAGATATAATTTGGTGCGACAAATTCCCTTGAGTACAATCAACTAACTTGTACTTAGCACGTGAAATGCCTGGCATGATGGCATCTCTAAGAACTTGTTTTTCTTTTCTTTCAAAGATACGCACTGTACTGTACGATACGATGGATTTGAGGATCTTAAATTTGGGCGTGAGCGTGATAAAGGCATACGCATTAGGTTAACTGGTAGTTTCTTCTCCGCTTTGCGAAGAACGACGAAGCTTGGGTTCTCCATAGCCTGGCCGAATATGACCTGAACTTTTGTGCATGATCACCATGGTTCCTAATCCTCCTTCCTAGGACTGCGCGGCCGAAGCCATATTCAGAAAGATTCTTCCTGCCCACAGGATGAGAAATCAACCGCTTGCCTTGCTAACTATCTCAACTAAGAGAGGCTTTTACGTATATCCACTGAAAAAGTTGGTACGCTACCCTCTATGCCACTAAAAAAGTTGGCTCACACCTACATGCCCAAGTTCAACTTCGTTTTACCCCCACGCCACTCCGTCGATTTCCGTTTGGGTGCTCTTATGTGGCCCGGCGGTGTGTATGTCCATGGTGCCCTTCTCGTCTCTTTTTCTCTTTTTCTCTCCGGTGGGGCCCACATCTTCTTCTTTCTTCTTCCTCGTCCGGCCATAGAAATGCGCTAGAAGTTTCGCCGCCCGGCGCTCGCCGCTCCTCTCACGCTCGTGCCGCGAGGCTGCGCTCACTGCTCACGAGGCCGGCCACCCGAGGCTGCCGCGGCGGCACAAGCTTGCGGCCCGGCCCCTCTGCCGCGCCCATAGCCCGCGGGAACTCCGGCGAGGCCGCTCCTGGCGCCGCTGGTCGCCCGCCGTCCATCGCCGTCCCGGACCCGCGCTCCAGCTTCGCGAGCCCGATCGCCCGCTGCAGCCGCTCGCTCGTGAGTCGCTTCGCCGATGCGGTACGGCCATGGAACTCCCGCGGCGCCCGTGCAGCGTGAGCCGCCTGGCGGCGAGCGGGCGGCGGCACATGGCGGCCAGGCGGGAGCCTGGCGCTCGTGGCGCCCCTGCGACCCGATGGAGGGCGGCGAGGAGCTGCTCGCGACGAACGGCGCCGGGCGGACTCTCGCGTAGCGTTGCTCGCGCGGGCTTCAGCGCTGCGTGCTCGTGATGCGCGGCAAGCGGAGCTCTCGCGATGTAACGGGCGCCGGGCGGACTCGCGGTGGCGCTCACACTCAGGGCTGCGCAGCCGGGCGGAGCTCGCGGCTCGCGCTTATGCTTCGCGGGTAGCGTGGCTCGCGCGCTGCGCGCGTGCTTTCGCGGCCGGCGAAATTCCCAGCGCAGCTCGCCGTGCTTTCACGACGCGCGGCGAAGCGGAGCTACTCGCGATTTAACGGCGCCGGGCGTATTTCGCGGCGGGCGCTGAGGCCGCCAGAAGCCCGCGACGGCGCCTTTTTCGCGCTTTCGCGCGCTCAAGGCTGCTGCTCCGCCTACCGGGCGCTTTGCCTGCGGCTGCCTGCTTCCGCCGAGCATCTCCACCCGCGACGCCTCCCGGGCAGAGCCATGGACGTGCGCTGCTCCGCCTCGCCCCGCCCGGAGCCTCGACCACGCTGCTCGCCTCCGCCGAGCCATGGCGGCCGTGCTCGCAAGACGCCTCGGTGGCCATGCCGCCGGCGCCCTGCAGAAGTGGCGGCCTCGCCGCCGCCATGGCCACGCCCACCGGAGGCCGCCATGCTCGCGCCCTCGCCGACCGGGAGCCGCCAGCGTCGCTGGATGCCGCCAGCCGCGACCTCGCCACTCGCCGCCGGTGACCCGGGAGCCCCCCTCCACAAACAGTCTTTGGGTCGCGCCCCAACGTCTTCGATTTAGCGGGGGCCGCCCGCCTCCCCGCCCACGGGAGAGATCAAGATGATAAAGAAGGGTATTTTTGGACATTAACATCTGCAGGCCCACTTGTGGTGACGCAAACGGAGACAAACCGGCGTAAGGTGGACCCGGAGTGGCGTGTGGGGGTAAAATGAAGTTGAACTTGGGCATGTAGGTGTGAGCCAACTTTTTGAGGGCATAGAGGTAGCAGCCAAATTTTTCGTGGGATATATTGTGTAAAGCCTCCAACTAAGAGCAACTCCGGTAAGCTCTTACAGGTCTCTACTCTAAATTTTAGAAGTTTGAACAAAAATCCAACTCCAATGGACAACCTAATTGGACTCTATTTTACATGTCCCTCAAATTTTAATCTCGAGCCTCTAGATCTATCAACCCCGTCCCGTGGGTCCCAAACCCACTTTTCCCTCCCCACCGCGATCAGCATTTATCGCGGCGCCGCCACACACTTCGCCCTCATGCATCAAGGCTTGGCCGTGGAGTAGATAGCCGCCCGCTACGCCTTCCCGCCTTGGAGGTCGAGCGCCGTCCCGCCAACCCGCGGAGCCGGGAGCAGGAGGGCTTCCATCGAGCCGCTGGACATGTGCGGCGGCGCGCCACGACAAGTCCACGCCCACGCCGACGTGGAGCGCGCCGCCGGTGTCGCTGCCAAAGATTTGAGCGGCGCGGTGCCGCCGACGAGGCCACCACGCCAGCGCCCTCGTCATCTTCGCCGCCTGCGGCGTTCGCTCAAGAAAGGGGACCGCCCGGCCGCGCCGCCAAAGGCCCGCCTCGCGTGCCGCCCCATTAAGGGCTCCTCGCTCACCCTCCACGGGCGGCGGCGCCACGGAGATCCTGGCCGAAATCGTTTCCGATGCCTCGCCGGCCCCTTTCCGCGCCGTCCGTGGGACCTGACGACGGTGGCCTCGTGCTCGACCGTCTCGCTGCCGCCGTCACCTTCGCCGGGCGCTGGCGTTCCTGGTTAAAGGGCTTCTTCAGGCCAACGACCGCGGCGCGGGATGGCCGTCACGGCGAGGCTGGTGGTGTGCGTGGAGCTGAACCTGACGCAGCATGCCTCGCGCAAGGACATGGAGGCGGTTAGGCCTTGCTGTGTCGGACCTGGCTAACGAGGCGATGGCAAGGGCATGGAGAACAAAGGCGCTGCTCGCGGATGGTTCGAGTGCAGAGAGAAATTGAGGACTGAAATCTAGACGAGGGACTCTCATTTGTGTAAGTAGGGGGCCAACTTTTAAGGGGTTGGTTGAGTTGCTCTAATCTCTCCAAAGATGACTAGTGAAAATGACAGTGCAATTCGCAAAAGGAGGGCAGGGCACAGAAAGTGGGAAGCGTCAGTGCGGGGGCGACGAGATTCCAAACTTGGCGTTGCTTCTTCCGGACATATCGGGAATCCGTTGAGACCTCACATCAGAGATTTTAGGTTGGCACTTGGCAATGATGAAAGCGTTCCCTGATGCTCGCCGGCCCTAGGGTCTGGGAGGAACACAGAACCACACTGCTCCTCTGAATCTTTGGTAATCTAGCTCAAGAAAATCTTATTAGTTCTATGCTTCTGTTTCTGCAAGTTGATTAATTTATTAATTTGATCAAGATTAGCAGCACGTGTACATATAAGCTTTCTGAAGCGATTTGGGAACTGAAGCGCCGTGCGTGAACAGCTGGTGCTCCCTTCTGAATTCCGTCAGTGTGATGGATCCCTCACGCTTTCACGTGAGTTGTTGGTAGGTAGATTGCTCGCTCAATCTTGGTCAAACTGTAGTCAAAATAAGCTATGCAAAAAACTGGCAGAAGTCACTAGCCTCCAACAGACCAATAGATCAAGTAGACGTAACAAAAAAAACTGTTTTTTCTGGTGAAAGAGAGAATTTTTATGTATAAACGAAAAGAGGATGAAAGAACAGGGAAGAGACGCACGTCTTATTATTACCCTCAGACTCATGCGACTTTTGTTCAAGCACAATATACCATTACATCCATCAGACCATGACAGTAGACCATTACAGTAGCAGCAATGGCAGCGCACACCAAAACCCAAGACAACAAACTACTATTTCCACACACACACACACACGCACGCACACGATACGACACGAGCTAGCCAGCATCTGGTAACGGAACCCCACAGCACGGAGCAGTTAGTTCACTTCAGTTCAGTCCATAGGCATACTGACCGGCTCTGAGTACATACGACCACAAACCAGATTACTTAGGCAAAAAGTAATCAGATAGCGAGACGAGGCCCGGCAGCGACTTCCCAGTGCGCTGTCGGCGCGGCGGCTCTGCCACAGCCACTTGGGCCTTGCAAACGACGATGCGGCCGAGGAAGACGACGACGAGGAGGAGGAAGAAGAAGGAGAAGAAGAGGCACCGGCAGCGTCCTGCTGGAGGTGGAGCGTCTGCAATGTCAGCTTTGTCGGCGGAGGAGGCGCCGGAGAGGAGGGTGACGGTGAGGTCGGTGTTGAAGTACTCCCCGAGCTGGGTGATCACCCCATCGGGTCCCACGGTCCAGGCGTGCACCCAGTAGAGCTGGCACGCGTCGTCGGCGCCCTCGGCGATGACGGTGGACCCGAATGCGTCGACGGAGCGCGGGGAGAAGACGAATCCGCCGCCGCCGCCGCCGCGGTTCTGGTCCGCGCCGGTGAGGAGGCGCATCATGTGCTGGCGCGTGGGAGGCCCATGGAACCACCACTGAGGTCGGGCGCCAGCAGCTCCTGCGCCCGGCGCGCGTCGCGGGCGTTGAGCGCCTCGTACAGCCGCAGCACCAGGAAGCGGTTGCGCTGCTCCGCCGACTCCCCGTCCGCGGCGAACGCCGCCGCCGCCGCCTCCGCGTCCAGCTCCGCCGTTCAGCGCGGGCGCGGCGACGCCGCCGCCGCCCCTGACCGTGAGAGGTAGCCAGCCCTGCCGCGAGCGCCGCGTCGTAGGCTCTGCGATCCGACCCTCTCCCCGGCCGCGTGCTCGACGCTGTGGTGGATGGCGAAACCGCGGAGCTACTCTGCAACGGAAACGGCTAGCTCGGGTGTGATGGATGGAATGGAATGGAGACGAGGACGCTGTGGCGAGGCCGAGGCGTGCGGGGTGGTTTATATAGAGGGAGAGGAGCGCGGTGGGCCGCGGCTAAAGCGTTTTAGATTAGCGAGGTCCTCGCAGTTTGCTTTGACCGGCGGCTGTCGCCGTCTGGGACTGAGATATCTTTTAGATTTCAGGGTGGGTTAAGGCTAACAGTGAAATCAGATATCGGGACTAGGCGACTAGCTAGCTTCAGGACATGTGTCATGGCCCGATTTTGGTCTCCAGAGGCTACTCTTGTTTACTTGAAATTGACTCGATTTTGGTTCAGTCAGTAGGAGCAGGATCAGAACGACATGGCAGCTTTCCAAGGGAGTATCTCTTTACCTGGAGCTCACTTGTGCGGAACTAATGGTGACCAGCTACTCTGGTGTTTCAAAAACACCTCTCTTAAAAAATGACACTCGATGGCATTTTAGGGGACGTTTTGGTTGGTCGTTAACAGGTTCGTATGCAGTATGGTGTTAAAATAGTGCCGAATTTCGTAATTGAAATCGAAACAGCCGAGCGATATCAGGAGAAAGCACGAAACAACGCGGCAGCGGCTCATGAGCGGACGACGATTGCGCGCATGCATGGCCACATCTCGGGGCACATCTCGGGCGTTGGCGTCGCTTCGCAGCTCAGCGCATCCATCCCAGGCAGCCACGTCCCCTGCCCTCCGGCCTCTCATCAGGCCCTCGGTGCAGAGCCGCGGGCGTCGTCGTGCGCTCCCCGTGCGCATCGCAGTGGCCACTGGCCACTAGTGGCCGTGGCGTCAGAGTGCGCGAGCACTGGCACTCGGCGACGGCAACTCGCGACCTTTTGCTGCCATGGCATGTAGTGGCATGCGGAACGTGGGCGCTGTCAGTTGTCAGCGCTCGCCTTGTTCCATCTGGGGGCGAGGCGATCGGGGAGGGCTGCTCCGTGCCGTGTCCCCGGAAGGCCGGAACCCTCCACCGGTCGGTCGAGACTCGAGAGCACTGCCGCCTGCCGGACTGCCGCCTGCCGGGCGGCGCCGCACAAGCCACCAAAGAATCATATCTGTTTGCATCGCGTTGGCACATCATCGTTTTCGATACCTTGGTTGGTGGGTGCGTGTGCATGCTCCTGCAAATTTCCTTTTCGATCTTTAGGAGCGCTACGAATAACAAACTCAGGCTATCCGCACTCATCATCCTCTATTTTCATACTCCATACATCCTACCATCAAGATTCTCTCCCTTTACAAAGCTTTCTCCCGCACCCATCCATCTTTTATACCATCCTCTATCCACTATGGGGCCCACTTATTACTTCATCTAAATATATCCACGTGGAGATCTAGTTTTTGAAGGATTAATTGCAACGAATTTAATGGTCAAGAATCTAATTTAATTTGGTTTTTTATTTTATGAAGTTATCATATTATTTTTTTAGTGTTGAAAACATGGGATCCACCAAGATTCCCTGCCTCTCCCTCTCCCCACGCAGCATGCGCGACGTGCACAGGCCTCGGGAGCAGTTCCGACGAACGCAATGACGCTGAAAATACCGCACGCACGCCTCTTCCGACCGGTTACCGTACGCCGCTGCACAGTTTTTTGTACGGGAAAACGCGTTTACCGTTCCCCTCCCAGGAGCCGGTGCGGACAGCCTGATCGCAGATATAAGTATCCGCCAATTTTGATAGTATATGTATACGAGTGATGATCGAACCAAAGCTCAACGGTGTAAGCACACATACCCGTATCACCTCTAGTATAAGCACGCCCAACGTGGTGGCTTCGCTCGTGACTCTGCAGGCCCACCAGGACTCGGACATCACCATGTACACAAATTAGGTGGTTTACATTTGTCAATATACTAGCTAACAAAGACTATATTCGTCTTGTTCGCTTGTCTTATCACCAAACTTATCTCTGCTGCTTAAATAGTATTTTTCTCTTTACACCAAACCGTAGCTTGCCTTATGAGCCGGTTTATATCACCAAATTTAACACCGAGGAGAAAGAACATGGAGACCGTAGGATGAAAGGGCAGCGGTGAGAGGAAAATCAAGAAATATTATCTTAGGACCACAAAGCAAAGATACTTGCAACACGTAAATAGTAGTCCTAAATAAATATCCATTCCTATATGTGATAAGTACTCCCTCTGTCCTAAATTTGTAGTCGTTTTAGAGTTGGTCCCGCACCAATGTGAAAGCGAAAAATACCTGAATACCCCTAAAGAGAATCATTGTTTTCTGATGGCCACGTCTTGCAGATGGAGCTTGGGGAGCTGCGCTCCGCCAAGAAGTAGTATTGTTTATTCAACTCTCCACACTAGTGATAAGCCGGACTTGTTGTATAGTGGACGGCACAGCGACATGATGGATGGACACCTGCTGTACTTTTGGTATAGGGTCTATAAGCTAAAACGACTTCCTTTCTCGATACAAATTTTGAATTCTCCGACGACAAGTATTGTGGGACTTTAGGAAAGTAGTCCTCAATGTCCGTTCCTATCTATATATTTATATCTATATCTATATCTATTATTCTATCTATATCTATTGTATTTATCATACATATATATATATATAGATCTTTTATTTACTCCATATTTTTTTAATTATAAAATATTTTTACTTTTTTCTAGATACATTACTTCTACTACGTATTTAAACATAGTATATGTCCGGATACATTGCAAAAGTAATGTATAAAAAAAAACCAAAACATCTTACAATTTAGAACGAAGGGAGAAATTTATCTCGAAATGCCAAATATCCACATCGTCATCCTCTAGCACATACAACTGTGTCTACTAGCACATGACATTTGGTCTTCATTCAAGCTATTCATATTAGCAAAAACACATCATTTACTAACATATATTTAGTTGTCCATGTTATAATGCTAAAAATCATCCACTAACAAGTATTATGATATTTATTGGTTCATATAGGTAAATATATAAAGTCTCTTCTCTTCTCTTCTCTTCTCTACAACTAAAAAGAGTAAAAAGGTTAGTTTTGTTTGGTGCGTTAATTTTTTTTCGCTCGCCACTTCTATCGCGGTGTGATCTCCGCTCCGCCCCCCTCCGATGCCCCCCTGCAGCCTGCGATTTCCCGCCAAAAATCACGCCCCAATTCCTTGGCACAATAGATGGAAGGAATTGATTCTCATCCGCAATAGATGGAAGGACCATGCCACCACGCAATTGCATGCATGTTGGACCACACGGCAGTCAATCAAACGGAGCAAATGATGAATTAGAAACCAGCAATCAAGCAAATCCATCACGCAAACGCAAGGCATCTGAGTTCCTTGCATGCACCCTCTTCTTCCCTCATCGCACCCCTCCATCGCTACGCCTCATGGCCAAGGCCAACGCCGCCGCACCGACCGATGTGCCCGCAGGGACGATCCCCCAGTGTGCGAGCCCTTTCCCCGGCGGCGTGAAGCCGTGAACGCCATGCTCGAGCCCGCCCGCCGCAAGAGCCCCCGCGGCCATGCTGCACATCCGGTGCACCAACGGCTCCAAGTTCGCCGCGGCGGAGCGACACGGCACCACCTCGGGGCATTCAAGGCCATCGTCGTCGAGAGCTGCGGCGCCGACGCCGCAGCTAGCCGATTGATCTACAAGGGCCGATCTTGAAGACGAGCAAACCCTAGCCAACTACGGTGCGTGCTTTCCCCATCTTCTTCCGAGATATCTCTATCCTTGGTGGCACGTGGTTTCGATCCCCGTTACGTTGTGGAGTGTGGTCGATTTGGTTAGTCATGCATATGTGAGCTGCGATGTTGCATTCTCGATTCTCCCTTGCTGGTGTGCCAGATGCAATGTCTGTTAATGTATTTGCTGCCGGCAGGACAAGGTGGTTGGTTCCTTGGCGATGGTCATGGACGATTCCGCACATTCGAATGCTCCATGGTAGGTGCAAATGTAGGCTTAGCGCAAGGAGACTTGCAGGTTCGTTGATAGTATACGATAGCAATGATGCAGCTGGAGAGAAATAAATGCTTCTTGTCATGCCTTGCCATGAATGTAGTTCTGAATTTTGGAATCAAAGTATGAGTTATCCGAAATATAATCAACGTGCAATTAATATTTTAGTGTAAATTAGTATGATTCCCGCAAGAATTCAGTTCTTTTCTCGGGTTTGGTAGACTGTTACAGCACCTCAAACTATTCTAATTGTTTGTATGGGTTTCGTTAAGCACATTACGCTTTGAACTATCCTCTTTTGAACAAAAAATTACATTGATCATACTTTTGACAGCACTGCATTTTTGTATGCTCTGAGTACCCTAAACCTTCTATTGAGTGCCTTTGCAGGTAAATTATTGCTTACTATATTTTCTTGCAATCTTTGACATTATAAGCAAGGCATTTGACCTTTCACATATTAGTGGTGGTGGTTATAGCGGGGATTTGTCGTTGTTAGTAGGCAAATGTGTTGCGCGACCATAGACTTTTACATCGTTTAATTATTTGGTTAGTGTAGAACTGTAATGCGATTCCCTTATGGATTCCAGCGTGAAGATAATTAGGGAACTAAAAGATCTGATGTTGCTCAACTTTCCTGAAATCAGCAACCTCACTCTATCTCTGACCTGAAAGGTAGACTTTGGTACATTTTCAATTCTTCTTTCAATGTGTGTTTTGTCATGTTCAAATCAAATGTCTGCAAGCGTAGAGGTTTTTAGTAGGTGAAAATTCATTCAGAAGTATTATGTAAGCTCCAATGAATTTTCTCGCCACTTCTCAAAGTATTAAGTGATTTTTTCCACTCCTCTGATTGAGCATAACAGTTCACTATTGGTTATTATACATTGTCACTATAGGTTCGTACTAATTGTTTTGGTCTCATGTTCCCTCTTTTTTTTTGGCAATTTGCAAAATGAGATTAGATTTAAATATCATGTTGTAGTAACCTGAGTCACAATAGAGTAGGTTTCTAAATCTGAGTCACATTAGTGCCTTTCCTTTTGTCTAAATTCCTGTCTAAATTGATCAATGATTTTCTCATGTAAAAATTTTCACTTTTACTTGATGCTTTTAATGTATTATATTTCATCAGAACTTAGATAAAAATTAAATGTTGTTTCAATGGTCAGCATATATTGCTGTAGCTAGCTAAAGCTATCCTTTGTTGAGTTTCTTGTGACTGGATATGGTGATGCAAGAGGTATTTCAAATTATAATAAATCTATGAATTTATTTTGAGTGGATACAGTGTGCTCTCTGTAAGTAGTCTGCCCCACCAAATGCCTTGCTTATAAAAAAGTCATGCTAAACTATTGCTACTTTCAGAAGGTGTGTGGTTTTGTTTGTCTATTTGATAAAGTAGAGCAACTGAACTGGATATTGTAGTGATGCATGACGTGCTCTGCAAATAATCTACCAACTAAGCAAAGAAAAAGCCATGTTTAACTATTGTTGGGCACGTGCTCGGCATCGCCAGAAGTTCTCGGCCACGGCAGATACTTGCTGGGCACGTGCTGTAGAACAGGGCTGGGCATAAGGCTGTGTTCCTACGATGCTATGCGCTCTACATGGTGATGAGATAGGATCGGTTTCTTACTTGCCGTGAGGAATACCACACGCCTACTACTAATAGATTCAGTTGTAAGTTTTATTTCTAACATCAGTTTTCAGTTTTTTTCAGGGATGATAATCCTCACTTTGTGAATTCTTGCTTGATCAGATAGCAAGTTAGGAGAGACGCTTGAGACCAAAGAGTACATATTAGGTTCTTCCGGTAATCGTCGGTTGTGAATCCTTGCGAGGGACGGATAGCGAGAACATGAGAGATGCTTGACACTAGAGAGTACACTGACGATAAAAAGCCACATTTCAACGAGTAGAGTTTCTGTTGATTGGATTTTCTAATCAAAGGATGGTTGCTCACATGATGGTTCGTTGAAGGAGATTGGAATCCATTGGTGTGTTCTCCGATCCAAATATACTTATTGGTGAGTTCTCTGATCCAAAGCTATGCTCATCCCCTCTTCGACAACCTACAGACACACCGTTCCCTCATTCCTTACCTCTCTTCTGTTCTTGTGCCTTGCGTCCCCAAATTTGTTGCAAAACACTACTGAAAATAACTTGATTTTGGTCTTCTTTAGAATATAAAGGTTGTGCCTTCCAATTAGCTAATAGTCGTGCGCCTTGAAGTTTTCAATTGTTCATAGTTTCAGAATAGAAAGCCAATAGAAGAAGAAAAGGAGACTGAAACTTCTACTAAACCTGTTACTTTGATTCCTAGCAAGATGAGCTTTAGACAAGTTAGAAGTTTTATATTGGCTTTTCTTCAACAGTAGTATTTACGGGCCTGATTGGTTGGTTGCTAAAATTTGCCACGTCAAAGATTTGGCAAGCTATGATTTTGGCTACTAACTGGTTGGCTACCAAAATTTGCCAACTACTCACATTTGGCTTGCCAAATCTTTGGCAACTTTTTTGCCTAAGATTTGGCTTGCTAAATCCTTGGTATGGCAAATTTTGGATGCCAACCAATTAGGCCCTACGTTTTTATGGAAGTTAGTGTTATAATTTTGAATAAGTTGACTTGGAATAATTTCTAGGAAAATACTGTGCTCCTCAGTTTTGTGCCACTGGCATTGGCTTATTTTAGTTATTTTCGTCAGGTTTTGAAGTGTGCTCAATAGCTCAAGTCATAATGCCCTCTCTATGCCTGTACAAACTGAAATGTTGGTGTATGCATCTCCTCCATCCTGGAACGAGTCACCACTAATATAAGCCAAGAATCAAAAGCCACTGCATATTGCAGTAGTTGTTTCCATTGTTTCTTGTGTAGGATGAGCAAGGAGATTACATTAGTGTATCTGAAGAAGATCCCTGGGGACTATGGAGTTGGGTTTTGACGAATTTATTAGTCTTCGAGATATGGAGCTGCCCTTTTTAATTCTTCCCGCTGTTCATTTCCAGGAACTTAGTTAAGCCTACAGTGCACTTGTTCTGGGAGATCTCTTGCCTACTGCTACTGTGAGTGAGCGAGTTCTTCCAAAATAATTGGCTGCTCACAATGGAGACACTTCTCCCTGTTGACTGTTGTTAACGATAAAGAGCCTGGACAGGATGACTAGGCTGATGGAATCTTGGATCCATTACCCCAATTGATTTGGAGGCCAAGAATGGAGATGCAACACTCATCATAAAGCAATGAAGAAGAGCAAAGGGCGGAGCCGTGAGGCCAAAAAGAAAGGGGGGCCAAATGGAGCTCCATACCGTGTCTAACTAAAAATTTCTCTCTTTCTCTTTGGCTAAAAATTTACTAAGATCGCTGATCAATAGCAATTATTCAATAGAAAACAAAATGTCTAAGAAACGAAAATTACTCCCTTTATTCTAAATTATAATTAATTCTAAGAATTTTAGAGAGTCAAAACATTTTAAACTTATTTTTGATAGGGTTAAACATATTTGGTTTGAAGATTCTTGGAGAGTCAAAGCATCTCAATCTTGTCTCTTCAAGATTTTTAAAATAACTTATAATTTAGGACGAAAAAGAGTACATTATTTAAGCCTACATCCGGATGATTGTGCTTCTGTTTTTGACGTATTCAAACTAGCTAGCTAGAGATGTGCGGCTCGGATGACATGGCACTTGCGAGACACTACACAACGAGACTGGGAATAATGAGGCAAACAGCCACCCAATCAAGCTTCTAATAAACGAACATTAAGACAACTAGCAATTACTCCATGATATGCAGTCTAGCTAGAAAATACAGTAACTAGCATATATGCATGCAGCCATGTACGTGTGCAGCGAGTAGTAGGAATGCAGGATATGCATGTAGTCTCTGTTTTGTATCCTTTGAAAATTTGCAACAACAAGGGGGGGGCCGGAGCCCACTATGGCCTAACGTGGCTCCGCCAAAGAAGAAGAGTAGTCATGAAGACACATGGCTCAAGGGAGAGGGCTACAATACCTGCTTTTGATCGTGAAACACAGTAAAGTAAGTTAGATGAGGTGCTACGAAGACAACTCATTTGGAGTTGCTACTTGAGCGAAGATGGTGTTGAACCCATTTTATATGTTTTTCATCCTTGTAGTGTTTGCTTCTTATTCGCTAGCGATATTGGTGTTGCTTGGTTCTAGGGAAGTTTTAAAACTCTAGATGAAGGGCCACAGGTAGAAGAGAAGAAGAAAGGGTGTGGCTAGGAGAGGAGAGCTCAAACCCAGTTTTTGTGTATGTGTTCGTTATGTGACATTCATTGTAAAAAATATTTTGTTATACAATATATAAGAGAATAAATCTGATTTTTTTCTGCATATTTTATCTTCTTTTTGTAGCTGAGAATTCTCGGCATCGCTTGTTAAGGACGTGACCAAACAACATGCAAGATGGAATAGATACCAGATATTTGTAGGAAAGTGTTTCCTTTCATAATTTCATTTCAACTGGTTACCTGATTCTATAGTTTATATCAGCGTATAATAATCCTAAAGCCATACATATTTATATGTGAGTATAATGTACTTTGTTTTAAGGTTTTGCGAAAGATTTTTCAAGACACACGGTATTATCCATGTAACACGCAATAATATTTCATATATACTCAAACCTATAGTGTATGAAAATGTGGTGGAAGTTATTTTTGGATTTATTGGTGCACGAAAGAAGTGGATACCAGGAATTTCTTTCTACCATTATAAAACATTATTTGAACCGCATCACGGAAAGATCTGTACAGTAGAGTTTATGAGCCTGCGCGACGCCGCGCTCTCTCTGTGGATTTGTTAATTTCACGAACTTTATCTTTTGGGTTAAGTATCACTTTAACGTTGGTATCTGATCACATTATTATTATTTTATCGTGTGAACCATGTCTTTTTAGATACAAAGTTTAGCTGTCCGTTGCAACGCACGGGTACACTACCTAGTAGTATAATAAACCTACAATTTCCGTAGCAACATGTGGTTATATGGCAAGATAGATTGCTAGCCGAATTTAAAATTTAAGATATATAGATTTGCACGGACCACTTTACTAGTTAAGATAAATAAAAAGATTAAAATGTCAACTGTACGTAGGCCCGATCGAGTACATAATGCATTTAGTTTGGTGACGAAAGGTACTAATGCCTGAAATATTGACTTAAATCGATGGACGATGTTGGTTGTAGTTGCAAACGCTGAGTGCAGTATAAGGTACAGGTGCGTAGTTGTTGGTCGTAGTCGCAGTTTGCTGAGTGCAGTATAGAGTACCTTTGCGGGCAGATTTTCAAGGTTCACTTTTTAGCAAATATCTATAAAGCGGCAGTGTTACAGATTACAATATACTTGCTGGTACATGAGAGCTAAGACGGCACTAAAACCCAACGGAAAGAAAAGGGACGAATGTCACATATTAGGGCACCCCAACGCTAAGGGTTGACCGTTGGCTTCGTCAGGCCAGGTAGGATTAGATGTGAAAAGGTAAGAAGATGGTAGTCTCGTAGAATCTACTAGTCTTTGCAGAGGAGACATAGCCTCACCCGACAAAACGCAGAAGCAACCACAGGAGAGTACAATGGAAAGAGAGAAAATTCACCAGCGGTCATCCAACTTAGCAAAGCGGTGCCGCTTAGTTCCTCAGTACTTTAAAAATATGATTTTCGAGTCTCTCAACTTGGTTCAAGGTGTCACCTAGGTCCCAAACTTTCAAAGTGATCACCGCAGGTCCCTAAATTTGGGAGAGGATATCATCTAGGTCCTAGATACTATAGCTAATTTAAAAATTAAAAATATAAAACCACTATACATGAATTGAATCGGTTTAATTTCTTTTGAGCATCTTAACAATTTTAAATTAAAAAACTCAAAACTAGAAAGTTATATATCTCATCGAGCGCTACAACTTTCATAAGTATTTTCATTTGATAGCATATAGGAAAGATATGATTTTTCAAGGCGACAAGCTCTTTTACGCGATTAAAATTACATTAAAAATTTATTTAATTTTTTGAGCATCTTAACGACCTTAAATTAAAAAACTCAAAACTAGAAAGTTGTAGATCTCATCGAGAGCTACAATTTTTATATAAAAATCATCTTCATTAGAGATCTTATAAAAAAAGATATAATTTTTTGAATATTCTACGCATCAGTAGCTAAATTAGCTTTTCTTTTTTAAAAAAATTATGTGCCGAATTAGCTATAGTGTTTGGGACCTAAATGACACCCTCTGCCAAGTTTAGGGACCT
This sequence comes from Chrysopogon serrulatus, assembly GCA_015844335.1. Classification (NCBI taxonomy): domain Eukaryota; kingdom Viridiplantae; phylum Streptophyta; class Magnoliopsida; order Poales; family Poaceae; genus Chrysopogon; species Chrysopogon serrulatus. The sequence continues at coordinate 140,766 of JADLZL010003163.1, read as the reverse complement.
GCAGTTATCACTTTAAAAGTTCGGAACCTAGATGACACCTTGAGTGGCACCTGCTGCCAAGTATGGGGACCTAAGCGGCACCTGCTGCCAAGTTGGATGACCGCTGGTGAATTTTCCTCATAGAAAAAAAAAAATTGCTACCAGCATCTGCTTTTGATCTGATAATGCTAAAAAGATTGTGTGGAGAGATAGATACTCTATGTCATTGTAGCCTGCAATAGGATGGAACTGGGAGGTGATTAGCTTCACTCACTCTACTCCTACGTGTAGGTTTGCTTTTTACTGAGGCTAATGATGACATTGGCCTACGTTACGCTTGCTCTACATGGTTCTTCCAACTGTTTCACACATCAGTAGACGTCAGTCTTGTGGATGCAGAAGTTCTTTTTCTTTCGGCTAATCGATGCTGACGCTAAGATTCATAGGCACCAGATGGTCATATTTAATATCTATAGTTAATAAAAGTTTCAATAAAATGGAATTAAGCGAAATAGGCATGTCACGCTATCAGAGTATTAATTAACTCTTTGCTGACTGTGTACAAAATGGAATTGAGCGAAATAGACATGAGTAGCATTTTCCAACGTAGTTATAATTTGGTGAGACAAATTCCTGGAGTACGATCAACTAATTAGCATGTGATCGAAACGCCTGGCATCATGTTATCTCAACGAACTTGTTATTTTCCAAAGATACGCACTGTACTGTACGATACGATGGATCTGGGGATCTTAAAGTTGGGCGTGAGAAGCATATATATAAATAAATTAATACGAATTTTGGCCAGGTTAATCGTTTCCTCTCTGCTTCGGCGAAAAACGAAGCTTTGGTTCTCGAGCCTGACCGAATGCGACTAAACTTTGCCATATCATATAGTATCGTCGTCATGGTTCCGACTCCTCCTTCCCAGCACTGCGCGAGTAAAGCGAAGCAGCAGAAAGCCCGGCCGAAACCAGATTCCAGAATGATGCTGTTGCTGCCCACAGAACTAACCTCGAAAGATGTCTTGTGAAAATGACAGTGCAATTCGCAAAAGGATCAGAGGGCAGGGATCAGAAAGTGGGAAGCGACGAAATTCCAAACTTGACGGTCTTCCGGACATATCGGGAATCCCTCGTCCCTCGAGACCTCTCACATCAAAGATCGATTTTAGGTTGGCAATGCTGAAAGCTTGATGGCTGATGCTCGCCGGCCCTACGCCCCAGCTAGGGTCTGAGAGGGACACGTACAGAACACTACTTTGGCGATCTAGCGGAAGAAAATCTTGTTAATTGTATGCTTCTGTTTCTGCAAGTTGATCAATTTATTAGTAATTTGGATTCAGTTCTAAATCAGTAGCACGTGTGTGTGTGTGTGTGTATATATATATATATAAGCTTTAATTTGTGAAGTGATTTGCATAGTAAATGAAGCGCCGTGCCTGAACAGCTAGTGCTCGGTTCTGAATTCCGTGAGTGATGGATCTCACGCTTCCACGTGAGTGTTGGTAGGTGGATTGCTCGCTCAAATCTTCGTCAAACTTTAAGATTTGTAGTCAAAATAAAATACGCAAAACTGGCAGAAGCCACCACACTCCAAGAGACCAATAATAGATCAATTAGGCGTAAGAATAAACTTGATTTTCGTAAGACAGAGATAGAGATAGAGAATTTTTATACTATAAATCAAAAGAGGAGGAAAGAACAAGCGAAGAGACGCATGTTAATTAATTGCTTAACCCTCCAACTCATGCAACTTTTATTCAACCACAATATACCATCACATCCATAAGACAATAACAGCAAACCATTACAGTAGCAGCAATGGAAGCGCACACCATAACCCATGACTCGAAACAAACTACTATTTCCACACACACACGCACGCGACACGAGCTGAAGTAACTGGTACAAGGAATCCGGAACCTCACAACGTACACGGAGCAATTCAGTTCAGTTCAGTCCACACGCATCAGTCATTAACGTTTTCACTGACTGGCTCTAGAGTAAATACTAGTAGGACTAGTGCAGGTCCAGATTATTTATGCAGTAATAATTTGGAATTTTAGGATTTTTATACGGTTATAATGGAGGGTTGGTAGATCGATCCTGCTGCCTCTAGGCTCAGATGGCGAGGACGAGGCCCGGCAGCGACTTGTGTGCGCTGTCGGCGCGGCGGCTCTGCCACAGGCACTTGGGCCCTGCTGCTGCTGCTGCTGCCGAAGGGGAAGAAGAGGAGGTGGTGGAGGAGGAGGAGGAGGAGGAAGAAGAGGAGGCAGTATCCTGCAGCTTAGGCGGAGCGCCTGCAATGTCAGCTTTGTTGGTGGAGGCGGCGGCGGCGGCGGAGAGGAGGGTGACGGTGAGGTCGGTGTTGAAGTACTCCCTGAGCTGGGTGATCACCCCATCGGGCCCCACGGTCCAGGCGTGCACCCAGTAGAGCTGGCGCGCGTCGTCGGCGCCCTCGGCGATGACGGTGGACCCGAAGGCGTCGACGGAGCGCGGGGAGAAGACGAAGCGGTTCTTGTCGCGCTGGTCGGCGCCGGTGAGGATGCGCATCATGTGCTGGCGCGTGGGCGGGCCATGGAACCACCACTCGAGGTCGGGCGCAAGCAGCTCCTGCGCCCGGCGCGCGTCGCGGGCGTTGAGCGCCTCGTACAGCCGCAGCACCAGGAAGCGGTTGCGCTGCTCCGCCGACTCCTCCCCGCCGGCGAACGCCGCCGCCTCGGCCGCGTCCAGCTCCGCCGTCTCGTGCGGGCGCGGCGACGCCGCTCCCTGACGACCTCGAGGGGTAGCCAGCTCCTCCCGCGAGACCCGCGTAGGCTCTCCGATCCCCAGCTCGAGGCTGTGGTTTTGAGAAACTGTCGAGCTACTACTCCTCTGCAACGGAAATGGGTGGCTCGAGAGTGATAGGTGGGAGACGAGGACGCGGTGGAGGCGTGGATGGAGATGGATTATGTGGGCTATGCCGACGCGTGCGGGGTGGTTTATATAGAAAGATCCCCGCGGCTCAAGCGTGAGATTAGCATCTAGGTCCTCGCAATTTGGAGATTGTTGATGAATCTACGTCTCTGTCATCTTTGACCGTCGCAGTCTGGGGCTAAGAATCTGAGATATAGATTTTAGATTTCAGAGGGGTTAACAACGAAATCAGATACCGGGACTAGCGTCATTGCGTCAGGACAGGTGCCATGTTGTAGCGATGCATGCTCATGGGCTCATGGCCCGCTTTCGGTCTCCAGAGACTACTCTTGTTTATACTACTCGAATTTTGACTCCATTTTTTGTTTCAACAGGAGGAGGATCAGAACGACATGGCAGCCTTCGCCGAACGGAAAATGTGCTGGGTAAATAATCTGTGCAGCTCGCCTCGCGGAACTAAACTAATAGTGACCAGCGACCTAACCTATACTACTCTGGACTTTCAATTTTGTTTTATAAAAAAGGATATACTCCTTCGTCCTAAATTTCTATTCGGCATAACTTTTAAGCTAGCTAGACATACTAAAAACATTGTTCCAACATTTTCATATTTTAGATTTATATTTAGATGCATAGCAAAAGTTATGAATCTAAAAATAACAAAATATTCTATAATTTATAGCTAATCGAGTGAATTTAAACAGGTCTGTAATATGGGGTTAAAAAAGTGGCGAATTTATAATTGAATCGAAACAGGCGAGCGATATCAGGAGGCAGAGGAACTGAAGAAACGGATAATTACTATTTTCTATTTTGGCCACCACGAAATCACACGGCAACAGCTCATGAGCGGACGACGGCATGGCCAGGCCACGGCACATCTCGGGGCGTGCAGTGCAGTGCAGGTGAGGCGCATCCATCCCAGCTTCCACCGGGCTCGGCCCTCGGTGCGGAGCCGCGGTGTCCCGGTGTGCTCACCACCACAAGAGGCGTGGCGTGGCGTGGCGTGGCGTGGCGTGCGCTCCCCGTGCGCAGTGAGTTGGCCAGTGGCCGTGGTGTCAGAGTGCGCGAGCACTGGCACTCCGATCCGCCACGGCAACTCTCGCAACTTTTCTGCTGCTGCCATGCGCATGTAAACTGGCATGGCATGCGACGTGGGCGTTGTCAGTTGTCAGCGCTCGCCTTGGCTCCATCTGGGGGCGAGGCGGTCGGGGGAGGGCTGCTTTGCTCCCTGCCGTGTCCCCGGAACCCCGAACCAACCGGTCGAGAGCACTGCACCGCCGGGCGTGGCGTCCGCGCGCACAAGCCACCAAATGGCACCATCGTTTTTCGATGCGTTGGTTGGTTGGTGCGTGTGCATGATCCTGCAGACTTCCTTTTCTTTAGGAGCACTAGCGAACTGATCACATATAGGAACGGATATGAATCTAGAAATACTTAAACGCCTTATGGCGCGTGTGCATGATCCCGCCAATTTTGACACGAGTGATGACCGAAGCAAAGCTCAACAGTTTAAGCACACATACTCCGTATCATCATTGTCTGAAAAAAAAGTACTCCGTATCACCATGAGTCTACTTAGAGCATGCCCTGTGCGGTGGCTTCGTTTAAGACTTAGGCTATGCCCAACGCAGTTAGCCTGAGTCCATGCAGATGTCCATGGGATAAGAGTTTGATTTTCTCAATGCAAAGCTTATTTTTCTCATCGACTTAAACAGTCCAAAAATCTGGTAGTGTGCAAGGCATAAAGCTGAAAAGAAGATGTCATCTTGGGTAGCATGCCACGATGCCGTATTGGGCATGGCCTTAGAAGCTATCCAGTTGTCAGTGTAGCTAGTTGGGGCTGTCATAAGAGGGTGTTTAGAATTGGTCCGCTTTCTATGTTTTTTTTAGTCAAAATGGTTTCAAATTTCTACGCACGTAAATTTCTAAAAAAAAGGGTGAAATTATGAGAAGCACCTAAAAAGAAATACTCCACGAACTCCAAATATTTGTAGAGGCTGGCTTCTACAAATGAAGTTTGTGGAAAGAGAGTTCATAAACGAATCCCAAACACCCCTAAGTATGAGAAGAGAACATCTAAAAAAGAAGTATGAGGAAGAAGGATGTGGGGACCTTAAGATGAAAGTGACAGTTGAAGAAAGGAAGAATATTATCATGGGACCACAAAGCAAAGTGACATCTTTCACCAGCCACGTCATCAAAAAAAAATATTGACCGTCGGATCGCGATCGGATGGCTCAAAACACTGAAAAAGTCGCTTCCATGTACACTGTTCATGTACTGTTTACATACAGCTTTTACTATTCACACAAAAATTTCTACGCGTACACAAAAACGTACCTAGAAAAATAAATTAAGCCATTTGCATTTCTAAAAATTTCTAGAAAGTACATGAATAAACTAGAACTATTGTAGAGCCTACCAAATCAATCTCTTCTTCATCATCCAAACATCCAGAATAATCTACAAATTTATCTCATTCGTATTTTATCAATAAACTTAAGAAATTTATATCTCATGCATCCTAACTCTAAATTTTATAATTCTTCCGCTAAAAATCTTCTAAAATAAAACCGTATGTATTCAATTTATTTTTTTCTAATTTTTCGGTGATTGTTACAAATGCCTCTCATTCACGTTTTGCCAATAAACCTAAGAAGTTTATAACTCATCCATCCTAACTTTAAATCTCATAATTGTTCCATCAAAAGTCTTCTAAAATAAAACCCTACATATTCAATTTATTTTTTCTATTTTTTGCTGATCATTACAAATGCAAATAGCCTTTTTCTTCAGTTATAACATGGTACGATAGATCTACAATAAATATGATTACGCTCTCCTCTATTTTAAAATTGACATATATTTATTTGTATGTCGATAGTTTTAATACAAAATAAAACCATACGTATTCAATTTATTTTTTTCTAATATTCGGTGACTATTACAAATGCCTCTCATTCGTGTTTTGCTAATAAACATAAAAAAATTTATAACTCATCCATCCTAACTCCGAATCTCGTAATTGTTCCACAAAAAATCTTTTAAAATAAAACCCTACATATTCAATTCATTTTTCATAATTTTTGGTAACTGTTATAAATGCAAATAGCCCTCTTCTTCAATTATAACATGGTACGATGTGGACATACAATTAATATGATTACGTCCTCCTCTGTTTTAAAACTAACATATATCTATTTGTATGTCGATAGTTTTAGTAAAAAATATAATTATATCCATCCTAACTCTGAACCTCGTAATTCTTCCACCAAAAATCTTCTAAAAAAAAAAACCCTACATATTCAATTCATTTTTCCTAATTTTCACTTATTGTTAGAAATGCAAATAGTCCTCTTCTTTAATTATAACATGGTACGACGCGAACCTACATTAATATGATTACGTCCTTCTATTTGTATGTCAATAGTTTTATTAAAAATATAATTATATAACCCATATAAACAATTAAATATGCTAAAGATCGACAAAACTAAATAATATTTAAAAATAAATAGTTTGCAATTTTTTTTAAAAAATTTAAACTAACATATATCTATTTGTATGTCGATAGTTTTAGCAAAAAATATAATTATATAATCCCTATAAATAACAAAGAATCGATAAAATAAAATTACAACCAAATAAGACCGATAAAGATCGACAAAACTAAATAATATTTACAAATAAATAGTTTGCAATTTTTTCAAAAAATTCAAACCAACATATATCTATTTGTATGTTGATAGTTTTAGCAAAAAATATAATTATATAATCCCTATAAATAACAAAGATTCGATAAAATAAAATTACAACCAAATAAGACCGTATAGAATCGTATTTCAACAATTGAATATACTAAAATTGATAAAACTAAATAACATTTATAAATAGATAGTTCACAATTTAAAAAAAAAAGCCAATTTATGAATAAAAGAACTTAAAATTAATATGAATATATAGATAAGAAATTAAATTCATATAACATCAGTAATAATCAAAATTATATAATGTCATTGACCATAAAATAGAAAGGTTTCAAATAATTTAAATGACACATATTATATGTTACATTAAAGTTGATGTTTTAAACATTACTAAGTCGTACATATAAGTTTTAAATGGCCTTACAGGTGCTTTATTATTTAATATTACCCACTTAATATAAATATACACACTCTAAACCCTTAAATCATCACCAATTTTATTGTAACACATATTAAACCATTCAAAAAAAAAGGAGGGCTACTTTAGCGTGGCAACGCCGCGCCCAGTTCTAGTGATTTGCGAATAGTAGTCCTAAAATATTTATTTTTGTTTGCTGTGAATCTTTCGTATAAGGCTAAAACTCTCATATGTGCCTGCTTTACGGATGGTCTTAGGGAACGTTTGAATTTAAAGGGATTATATAAGAACCTAGATAGAAGATAGAGAATCTAGATTTTGGATAAAAGTAATCTAATCTGTTGTCTGGATTCCGATAATATACTCTTGATAGTGGCTGCAATATGTACAAGATGAATATTTGAAATATACTACTTCACATGATTCTATGGATAATAAGGTTGAACTAAGGGGAAAGTTGGCCTTTTCACTGAGCCCTCAAGAAGCTCATAGAGAAGGGATACTGAATTATGCTTTGGATTGCTGGAATACATAGTAGAATCTTTAAAAGCCTTCCTGTTTGGATTAAGTTCTAATCTTTTAATTCATACTAAAAAATCTCAATCGGATCCAAACGGTCCCTTCGCATATATAAGAGCACTCTGCCTTCTTAATTTGCTAGTAATAATAGTAGCTGGTTTCATACAAACAAAGAAAAGGAATATTGTGACGTGATCAGTTTTCTCCGTATGTACTACTGAAATGATGTCGCTCATGTTTCGATTCGGATACCCATCAGCATTAGCGATGTCCATACCATTGCAGATGCACGTTTTGATATCGGACGTCGATCTGGAATGCATTAGCGACGCATCACTGCATTTGTAGCAGTGCCGGTCACAAACTCACAACAGCATATCACTCTTTCTAACGTTTATTAGGCATATATGGCACATCACATATATCCATCGCATAGCCAAACAGCGACTGCTGATGATGAAACGAACATACTAGATCAGTTCGTTCCACCTACAACTGCTACAAGAAATCCTGTTCATGCACTCATGCTGACGCTGCTATGGAATATGGATGCATGCGAGCGCAGCAGACAAGAGTATCTTTCGGAAAGTAAAGCGCCTGTTGCGTGGATGTGGGTAAACAACTAAACACCGATCGGCCACAAATGGTAAAATTAACTAAGCCGGGGCGATGCGGCAACGCCACATGCCCCGCAAGCTGCAGGAGTAAGAGTAAGTGCGCATTATTATTGACGCTAATTTAACAACCCGCATCGCGCAGACACTTTGGCTACTTACATTATCCACAGAAAGTAAACTTTGCCTGGGCTCGACTCAACATCAGCTGAGCAGCTCATGTTCCCCCCTTCGTCAAAAGCCAGATTACCCATTTGGCTGCCAGTACCATTATTATTATTGACGGAAGCTGGTGGAAAGCCGGAAAGTAATTAGGTCCGCGCGCGATCTAGAGCCTTGAGGCTGCTGTCAGCTTCAGCTCACTGAGGTCCATACCACTACGCACCTTTCGCTGTCAGCAGTTAGGCCGAGCTCGATCTCTTTAATTTGTTTGAGCTGAAAGAATCGCGCGCACGCCGTCGTCTGCAATGCAATGCAATGTGGCCTGGCCCGTGAGCGCCTCCATTAGCTAGGGTCAGGGTCACCACGCACCACACCACCACGGTCGATCGGCGTCGTAATGACCTTCTCCTGCCCGTTGGCCGTTGCTAAAAGCGGCACTCCATTTCGCGGCGGACATCGGGAGCCATCGGTCACGCTGAGCAATGTCACCACGGCGGTCGGCGCCTCGATCGGCGGGGAAAAAGAGGCCCAAAAGCTGCTCAGCAGTTCTGGATATCCACGTATCCTGATCGGCGTCGCCGCCCGCACCCTCCACAGCCACCAGCTACCAACCAGTCCAACAGCGATCTCGGTGCCTGCGTTTGGCTTTGTGTACTCCATTCACTCTACTATGTTGAAACAACTTTTCAGTAAAACAAGCAGGGTGAAAAGGAGTGGAGTGGGTGCGAGTGCGTTCTCAGTTCTCACCATTACAGTTAAAAAATGGCGATGGATGTGTGATTTTGCCCGTGATGGCAAGAGGAGTTCTTCGCTGCTGGACAAATCTCTGCCAGATCGGTCGGGTTGCCGGCAATGCCCATATCAATTTGGATGGTCGGTGACGTCGGTGTTGTACTTGTTCAAGACATCGGATAGACACGCCGTCCATTTGACTTATGTCCAGGCAGTTAATTTGCACCTTTGTGCTGCATTTCTCCATCTCGCTTTGGAGTCCATGAGCGTACAGGCTTTTTGTACAAGTGGTTTCTTCGGCGTAGACTTCTTTATTTTTGAAACAGCCGGCGTAGATTTTTGAGTGGTAGCAGCATTTACTGTTCCAAAGAACAAGTGGTTTCTTCAATTTCTCATCTACTCCTAGTAGTACAGTAGTAGTAGTCACATCTTTCTCCGCGCAAGCGACGTTTGGGCCAGCTTTGTTTTACGCCGAAATATTGTCATATGGGCCTTTCCTCTTAACAATAACCGTGCTAGCATCTCAATTCTCAAGGTTTTTCTAATTCTCAAAAAAAAAATCTCAACGTTTTCTCAAAAAAAAAATCCCAATTCTCAAGGTGAACTGAGGCGCTTTCGATTGAGGTAGTTTGCATGTGTTGCTTATGACTAACTGGAGACGAAGTGGTGCCAAACCACATATGCTTAGTTTCTTGTGAATGTGTAGGTGACATATGTGACATGATGATTGCCAACAAGGCTGAAAGTCAAGCAAGGAGTTAGTTCAAGCCATTGAGCTATGGGCAACCGAAAGGCTTAGTGCAGATGGACTGAGGAGGCCGTGCATGAACCATGGGCAATCGTCATTGCGCACATGGTCGCCCAGAGTACATGGAAGATGGTGATGAGAACCGTGTTGGCTTAAGTGAAGAAGATGATCGTGACCAAGTCAAGATATAGAGTGCGAAGAGCTTGATGGTCGCTTGGGCTAAGAAGAACAAGTGGACACACGTTGATACCGTGGGAGAGCCATGTAGGTGCTATGCAAATACATCAAATTCGATAATTTTTAAAGTGAATCTCAAGATCTGGTGATGGTAACAGTCCGTATCGACACTCAGTAAACTGATCCTCCTACGTCTGAATCCTGGCTTCACCCCTGCCACCTTCAGACCTTTGTAATGGATTTGTGCTTCAACCTGATCTTTCGTTGATGCGGGAATTCAAGCTCCAAGTTGCTATATATGATGGAAAAAAAAACAAACTTATATGTCTACGAACAGAACTACAGAAGTAGCTTCCCAAAATGACTCTACACTAGCTAGTATGGTACAGTATACAAGCTGCAACATAGGTATAGATACAGTTCGAATACCAAGGTGGAGTTTATCCCTACAGTGTTACTACTCTTCTCGCTCCGTTTGCATCAGTGGAGGCAGCGGTGGCCTCATGGGGTGGTACGTGGCCGACCTCTCCATGGCAGCGGCCGCGGCCATCTCCAGTCCCTGTCCCACCGGGCTCGTCACCCCGCCGCCGGCCGCCGCGTCGTCGAGCATGGGCGGGCACGACATGCTCCGTGTGTACGTCGTGGTGGACGCCTCGCGCGGCAGCGGCACAAGCACGGGGCGGCCCTCCCCGTTGACGGCCACGAAGCGGTCTTCCTCCACGTCGTAGAAGTTGGCGGTGCGCACCTCCTGCGCCAGCGCGCAGCTCCAGCAGAAGAGCCACTTGGCGCAGTCCCCCACGGCGGCGCTGCCGCACCACCACCAGGACCGCCCGCCCGGGAGCTTGTAGCGCTTCCGCATCTGGGACCGCCAGAAGCCGCCGTACAGGAAGCCGCAGAAGCCCAGGAGCACGCCGACGGCCACCACCGTGTCGCGGATGTCGTCGTCGTGGACGTTCAGCGCCGTCACGCTGAAGATGAGGAACGGCGCCACGCACAGCAGGATGAAGGTGAAGGCGTGCACGTACATGTTGCCGAACCCGAGGCGCTCCATGTTCCAGCCGAACACGCAGAAGGTGCACGTCGCCGACAGCGCGCACACCGTGCCGTCGTCGCAGCAGTCGAACAGCCCGCCGCTCCACTCCGGGCTGCTCACCACCACGCGACGGTTGTATATCTTGATCTCTACGTTGTCGTCGTTCTCGCTACGGCTGCGGTCCCGCGCGGCAGCCGCTTCGTCCGGCGACGACGACGGCTCCGTCTCGGGCTCCTTCCGTCCAAGCGGGCCGTACGCGGTGTAGAGGCCGGCGACGACGGGGCAGCCCGTGCCGAGGCCGTAGCCGATGTTGAGCGCCCAGTCCGGGCGGTCCTTGCGCGTGTAGCTCCAGAACAGGGCGCAGCAGTAGTACTGGGCGAAGCAGGTGACGTGCAGCAAGGTGACCACGACGAGCATGTGCGCCCGATCGTGCGGGCGCGCGGCGCCGTCCTTGCAGTACACCTTCCTGATCTCGTCGCGGTCGCCGCCGTCGGGGCCGGGGCCGGGGCGCCACCGGAGGAGCAGCACCAGGTGGTGGAAGATCTTGGGGTGCTGGTACAGGCACATGATGGTGAAGAGCGCGTTGAGGATCTGGTTGATCACCTCCGTCCACTTCTTGCGCCGCTCGTCGTCGGGGATGGCGTCGTCGAGCATGCCAGTCATGAGCATGAAGAGCAGCAGCAGCCCGCCGGCCACGAACGCCAGCCAGATGATCATCGCGAAGTTCTCGGGCTTCCTGCACCAGCTCACCGCGTAGGTCCACAGCTTGCGCCACTTGATCTTCCGCACGAACGGCACGCGGAACCGCCGCCTCCGCGGGCCGCGGTCGCCGTCGCCGTCATCTGAGTCTGCCGACACATGGTGGTCGCGGCTCCTCCGGCGGAGGCGGCCGACGAAGGTGGAGCGGAGGAACCAGTCCTTGGTTGGCTGTGCGCGGAGGAAGTCCAGGAACCGCCGCTTGCGCCGGCCCTTGCTGAGCGCGCCCCGCTCCACCGACGGGATGTAGATGTCGATGGGGATGAAGTCGATCAGCCTCGTTGTCCCCGATGGCGTGCCAGGCTCGCCGACGACCTCGACGATCTCACGCCCGTCGTTGAAGCTGCCATTCGCGTCCGGAGGCATCTCTGTCGAACTCCTCTGCCACTGCCTCGAGATTTCAGAACATGAATGTCGTATGCGCTATCTGCAACTGCAACTTCGAAGAGTCATTCAGATACGAATGAGATGCTAAATCTGAATGATAAATAATGGGTACAAAAATTTGTCAACAGTCACACAGCAGCAGCAGCACAACCAAAATGACCAAGTCACTGACTTCGACCTTGACTACAGACTGTTCCTTTGATTTCTTTGGCTGCTGTAATAACAAGGTTTTAGCAGGGTCAAACATGGTTGGCCTACTTTTCTGTTTTTTTTTTTTTTTTTTTTTTTTTTCTTTTCTTTGGTCCACTACCTCGTAGTCGTAGCTACAGCATCTATCTATGTTCCGACGCGTGTACAGTTTTGCTTCAGACATGTAGCGCTGCATGTGTAAAAACTTCATGGATGCAACATGCAACCGTCCCTGAAAGGAAGGATATACTGCAGTTTCATTTACTGCGATGGTACAGAGTTCGGTAAACCGAATTACAGTTTTTCAATGCCGGCTTGGACCACGGCGCACCGTGGCACACAGCACAACAGCCATGGCCTGAAGCTCTGAACTCTGTCTCAAGGTACAAGGCAGAACCTAGATGATGCATCAAGATTCAGGAAGCATCCACAGCTCTTCTATCCCTGGGACCTGAGACCTGACCTGGCCCTTACCTAAGGTGCAATGGCCAGCAAGTCGCGTCACTTGCAGCAAAGCCCTTTATGTAAATTTTAGCATTTCTCACTCTTTTTTCCGTTATATATATGAATCACGCGAAAGCAGCTTTGGTCTGCCACAAAAGAACGCATAGAAAAGGCGTTGAGTGAACGGAGTGACCAAAAGTTTAACGATTTGGTTGCTGTCATCCATGTTATGTAGCTAATGTCACCATGCGAACGGATCTCAGCTGAATGAATCTGCTAGCGGCCTAGCGCTTTTGTTTGGCGAAATGGCAAGCAATGGGGCGTCACTATCGCTAGAGGTACGGTGGCGAGCGGACATTCTGTGGAATTGCTTTTAAAAAAACGCGGGTGGGAAAAGGAGCCTTTTTGAATTGAATGAAAGAAGAAGAGGGACAAAGCTGAATCAACAGCGAAGGCACGTCGCTCTGCCGATTGCCGAAGATCTCACGCTACTACACGGACGTGCCCTGTGCTACTCGAAAACCAGGGTCACCAATTTGTCGGGTAAAAATCATGAAACAATTAATTGCTCCGTCTTTTAAAATGGAAAGTAACATATAAGCTATCACAGGTGAATTATCCCCGTACTCATTTATCAATCACATACTTAATTACCTAGCATGAATATCTATTATCAACCTAAATACAGTATTTAGACTTAAAATATGAGAAACACAAGATGGGTTGAGTAGTATCAAGGGGATTATGGGTCTTCCAGATACTCATAATCCATCGCGAGATCAGAAGTCAAAAGAAGACAGCAAACGTTGCCAAAAGCAAGAACCAGGTGATGGCTAGTTTACATGTACTTCTCTACAGCTGAAACTGCAACGAGAACTCAATCATCGATCTTTCTACCACCAGCCCAGCAGAAACTCAGAGTTGGAGTCGGATCAAAACGAGACAGGAAGAGAGCAAGCACACACCTGAGCTCAGCACCTCATCTCCGAGCCCTCGTCTCCATGCCCGCGCTCAAAGATCTTTCCTGGTATCCCAGAAGACTTCTCGACTCAAACAAGAGCAAGCCGAGCCTTGGTTCTCGGCAAAAGGCGCCACCGCTGACTGTCTCTGAATCGCGCGGCTTACACGTAGCAGCTGCTCGCGCCAGGTGGGATCGGATCGGATGCCGGAGGTGAGGCCGACGGGGCGCAGTTATGCTCCTCCCGTCCCGTGCCTCGCGGGGCGGCGAGTCCCTGTTCTTGGCCGCAAGGGAGGTCAGTCTCTCTTCCTGGTGAGACTTTGAGGGGTTGCCTCGGAGGAGGGGAGTCAGGCAGTCAGCGTTGGCGGATGGCGGGTTTGAGACAGGGACACTGGAAAAGAAAAAGAGCGGGCGAGAGGCTACGACCAGCAGGGGAATTAACAGGGGAAGGCTCCTGATTCCGCGGTTCAGTTGTAGTTTCATGATCCGACGGCCAAGAACAGCTGGAGTGTTTGGCCCAACAGATTTCGATTACACACAAAAAAGATTTAATGAAAAAATTATTTAATTAATGCCAAATTGCAAAGTACTCCATCCTAATTTATAAGATGTTGACTTTTTTTAACACTAAGTTTGATCAATTATCTTATTCAAAAAATTCTGTAAAATATCACTTTTTTTTTTATCATGGTTTGCTTTATCAATAAAAGTTCTTCAAAAATGATTTAAACTATGTTCAGTATATTATAATTTGGGATGAAAGAAATGTTTGTTTCTACAAAACTCCAAAACCAGACTAATGCTACTGCATGCTAAATGCTAAAGGAAAATAGAGATAGAAGTGCATGCAGGAGGAAAATAGGTGCCAGCTTATTAAATTTGGGCATGACGCAGAGATATAGTGATGGATGCATTGATATCACTATATCAGTATAACATCTCCGAATCATAAGCATTAGAAATTCGTATTTAATACATAATAGCTAACAACTTATCTATATGCATCCTTTTATTTGAAACACGGTATTCATGTTCTCTATCTGATTGTGATAAACTTATCCTTGTGTATCCCAATGTGCATCCGGTTGATTTATATTAGTTAAACTTATGATGGATCTGGTTGTAGCCAATGTCTTATGAATCTAGAATTTGCATTTTTGTTTTTTTAATATTTCTATGACTTTTTATCTTTAAGTTAAATTGAACTGCCATGTTTACTGTATCATTTTATTAAAACTCTTCGTTTGTATGTTACTAAACATGAGGATTTTATTTGTACGCTGCATTCTAAGAGGCCATTGGGATCACTGGGACTAGTTATTAGTTCAATTAAGTTTTAAGTGATTAAAGTTTAGTCATGTGCAGTTTGGATACATGGACTATAGATAGAGACTAACTAGTTGAACTAGACTATGTTTCCTCTACAATTTAGTCTAGTGGTTTAGTATAGTGATCCAACAATGCCGTCAAACTATGATACTATAAACAGTCGTTTAACTAAAGGTGGAGCTATACTTACATTGGGTCACCTGACCTCAATGTATCGTGTAACTCCACCTCAATGTATCTAAATTTGATTTAGTCTAGTTACACTTACTATGATATAAAAGATTTTGTCTAAATTTGATATCTATCAAATCACACATGTATCAATCAAATTTAGACAAAATGTATCAATCAAATTTAGACAAAATCTTTTATATCTAAATTTTCCTTATTTATCTTATTTTACAAAATGAAAAATTAAATAAATATATTATCTCCTAGGAGGTAATAGATGATCATAACTATACGTGGCGAGAACCGCTGAATTAATCACGCTCCGAGGTACTCGCCTTCCATTAGGCACTAAGTACCTGAGTGAGCCCACTAATTCACGCAGATTCCGTCGAGCACACACCAACGGGAGAACTTCGAAATTCCACAATTTCACCGGGATGCACATTGAGTGCGGAACTTACATCACTTAGTCCATTTCATACAACAAGGGTTCGCAAATTTATTCATTACAATACCGAGTTCAGTGCGGAAAATAAACAGCGGAATTGAAATAAACATCTAGCGGAAAGCGATACAAGGACTTAAATGCTGTGCCCACCGGATGAATCCTCCACACAAAAGCTATTCCTCAAAAATGAACACACAATGAGGGGAAAATAAACTCTAAGTACACAATGTACTCGCAAGACTTACCGAATAGGAAATATATATATCCCGACTCTCAAGGGTATGCAGAAGGCTTTATGGCTGGGTGGTTTAGTTTATTTGCAGAAAAGCATTACTAAGCCTGAGTCCTTATTTCCATATTATTAGCCGTATTTTAGTGAATTAGCTATCCAAGCTATGTAAGCACCTATACTACTTTCAAGCAAATGGTAAGCAATCAGAATCTCTTTTCATCCATCTTTCATCTTCCATTTCTTACTACGCTGCCAGAATAAGGCTCTCGTCGTTACCGTTCGAGAACGGCGATTCGCGAATCAATGTGCCCAGCTGGGTACCCCAAAACACACTCCTCGCCTGCATTCTAGACACAGACGAGAATAACTTGCTTTCTCCTGCCCGGTGTAACATTCTAAATGTTAATCACCTTGCTTTGCATTTGCATCAATGCATAAGCATCATTTTTGCATTTAATGATAAGCATGAGCTATTGCAAGTTTCTATGTGTGCAATGTATATGATTGTTAACAACCTCAAAAGTGAGCTAAAAATTGTCTAGAATAATATTTGAGATAGGGTTTATATAAAACCTTTTGCTTAAACATGCTCACATGTGATGTTAATGTCATTATGCTTGTTATCAAGTTGATAAGTAGCTCAATATGTAATTAGGTGATTTATTCAGTTTTTGGGGATGGGACTTAAATAAAAGTTGAAGTATAAAATATATGCAACAACTTTTATTTAAGGGTCCAGAAACTAAAACCATTTGCAAATTGCTCAAAAAGTGACTCTAAAATCGAATTCAGCATTTAATGGAAACCACACTTAGAAATTTTTCTAAGTCTGGAAACACAACAATAAAGTTCAATGTTGGAGGCTGTGTAACTTTTATTTTCATGAATAGATTTTGGAAACCAATTGCATCATGTGTTGGTACAAAGTTTGTATTTTCATACCATGGAATTGGTTGAGCTAGATCAGAGATAGTTTGTTCTAAATAAATTGCTAAACATTGCTAATCACTGTTATCAAAGCTCTGTTTAACTGAAACTGAACTGAACTTCAGTTTTGGTTTGTTTTTAGCAATGTTTGGGACCTTGTAGTTTAGTATCCGGTGGGAACTGGACTTTGATCCTTTAATCAAAGTCGAAGTGCATCTATCAAGGATTTCGGTGGTTCAATTGGTTTGCAATTTGATCACTCGAGCCGAGAGATAGAGAGAGAGAAAGATCAGGGTTTCGGTCGCTTCTGATGGCGGCGACGCAGCGGCGATGGCCGCACCTTGGCGTCGGCGTTCGTGCCCGTCGGCGATTAATCGCCCCACGCCACGCCAAGGCCGTATTTTGCTCAACTTCAGCTACCGTCGCGGGGAGAATGGAGAACCTTTTACCGTTCTTGCGCCGCCCGAATTCATTGTCGGCCTTCTCATCTCTTCCTCTCTCTGTTCACCGGCGACACGGGGGGACGGCTCCCGTGCATCATGCAAGCCGGGCTGTGTTTCACCGCGTGGACACATTCGCAAGCTCTCCGGCGACCTCCCAGCGCCGCGGCATTGCCTATAAATAGACCACCGCGGCCGCCGTCATTCGTTTTTCTTCTTTACGCTCACCGGCGGCGAGAACCCTTCACCGTTAAAATTCGCCACCGTTGCTCTATCAGCGGGCGATTGCGTTTGCAAATAGTTTAAGTAGCCTCCTTGCGCACCGATCCACGGCCACCCTCACGGGTTGCTATCGACCAAGTTGCCCGGACGGTTTGTCATCTTCCTCGCGACCGGCCGGGAGCGCCGCCGTCTTCGGTCCTCTCCTCGACAAGACA
The DNA here is from genome assembly GCA_015844335.1 of Chrysopogon serrulatus. Classification (NCBI taxonomy): domain Eukaryota; kingdom Viridiplantae; phylum Streptophyta; class Magnoliopsida; order Poales; family Poaceae; genus Chrysopogon; species Chrysopogon serrulatus. The sequence goes on along the minus strand of JADLZL010003163.1, from coordinate 123,038 downwards.
TCTCCGTGAGCCTTTTTTGCCTACCGATTGTTGAGTTAGCCTCGCTTTGGAGCTGTAGATCGTGATCGGCTCTTCCTTTTCATCCCTATCACGCGGGACACGCCCCGAACGTTGTTCGCCCGACGAGTTCACGCCGCCCGGGAGACACCCTCTTCCCCGGCCGGACACCTCGAGGCGTCTCCGACGCAACCAACGTGAGCACCGTAACCGTGACGATCAGCGATAGATGCTAACCCGAGGAATTTAACTCTATGGCACGCTAACGGTCGGAACACGACGCGCCCGGCGAGCTTTTGCTCCGCCCGTGCCGCCCATAAAACATTAGGATCCACCGAGTTTGATTAAAAGGTTCGTAGGATCCATGGTGTAGTTAGTAAGCCGTAGTCGCCCGTTGTGCGCTTTCCGGCCCGAACCGCCGGGAGAACCTCACCGTGGCCCTCGGCGCCCGCCCAGCGCCATAGCCGGGCGGTGTGTTCACCGCGATGCTCGCAAGGTCCAACCGACCCCCTAGGATGATGCGGCGGAGTTGCCCCGAGCACACCGATGCCACCCTCGTCGCCCGGCGACCTCGCCGTCGGCAAGGAATCGCCGGTCAACGGGCGTCGCCACCGCGGTCAGCGCGGAGGCACTGTGCGCTGACCGGCGGGGCCCCGCCTGTCAGCCACCGCCGCACTGCGCTTGCGCGGGAAAGCGCACTGTCTTGGCGACTGTTTTCTCTTTTATTTAAATTTCTAAATAGTGCTGACTTTTGTTTTTTTTGTATAAAATTCATTTGAGCTCCAAAAATTCTGAAAATTTTTGTGTAGCCTCCCTGTGATGGAATCTATGTGGGAAAAATATGAAACCTAGAAAAATAGCTATTTTGGTTTGATCAAAAATTACCCCTTTTAATTAATAAATGGACATTCATTAATTTTTCTAGAATAAAATATTAATCCAAAAATCATGAAAATAATTTTACACTCATTTCATGATAGTACCAGTCTGTACAAAAAGTTTGAGATGAATTTGAGAATGTTTTATAAAATCATTATTTCTAAAATTAGAAATAGGAGAAAAAAGAAAAGGGTATGATTTCATGTGTGTGATGTTTGAAGATTCTAAGTTCATGCTTTGTTTTTTTAGATTCATAAGGTACTGTTTAGCCTTTAAGTATTTTCATTATTTTATATATGCTTTATTATTTCATGTCACATTTCTTAGAAGGTATATAAATAAATGTATATGCATTGTATACCTTTAAAAAGAAAAACACTCCGTGTGATACTTGTATAACTTTTTAATTTATTTTGTTTTTGCTTTGGGTCATAAACCCCACTGATCCTCGGTCTCTCCATTATTTAGTGATAACAATGTGAATATGCTAATTGATGAGTGATGAATGTTTCTTGTAAGTAAATCTTTTCTCCCAGAGAAGAGATATACACATACTCAGTAAATATTATAACAAGTAATATGTAGTTCCTTTTATATCACTCTAATAATATAGTGTTGTCATCGAGAAAAAGAACTGCACACATGGAACCTTATGTAGCTTTCCATCATTACCATTTGCATGATCATCGCATCACGCATCATTTCATGTCATGACATGCTACCATCATGCCTTCTATATGCATTCTTGGTATTTATGCAACACATACATTTATATAGGATCCGAGGGAGAACCTACAATCGAGTACACCGTGATCGAGGAGGATCCGCAGGAGGCAAAGCACCCAAAGGAGGAGAAGGAACCATCGACCCACTTGCTGTGCCCGAACCACGGTCCCTCTACTTTTCGCCGAGGCAAGCCCCGGAGCATTCTATTAACCCATTCTATTTGAAATACAAATTTTTACTTCAATTTACTTTATTTTATGCATTACGTTATAAGAATTGCGTGACACCGTTGTTGCATGAACACCTTGACCACTCAAATACACCCTTTTTATTCCACTAGTATGGGTAGATAGTTGATGCTTAGCCCTGCTTAGATAATTAGAAGTCGGATGATTCCGTCATCCGCAACCCGAGGTTGATACTTGTGATGTCCTTAATCATTTGATGGATCATAATTGGAGACCGGACGGAGATGGTGTTTTCCGTGCAGTGTCGATTAAGGACCGAGCCGTATTACGGATCTAGGTGTGAGATTGAACGTACCTTCACATAACCGCCCGAATAACTCGTTTCGACGGTGAAACCCGGGTAGCTTATTTGAGGTAGTTCTTGAACCGCTTATGCATTCTTGGGACGAACGGAAGGGGAAAGGGTATTGGTCAAGACCTGCGTGACTACGGGCTACGGGCTGAACGGGCATGACTTGTGAGACGCAAGTACCATGAGTTTTGCATAGCGTGATCAAGCCTATCTTTCGAATAGAGGGAGCGAGTGACTTGAGCAAGCTTTGGCCGGCTTGCAAGAGTGTGTGATACGGGCCTTACCCACCGGTGTAATTGATTCGAATCATTTGTCTCTCCCGGACGGTGAGAAACTCATACCTGACCCAGAGACGTAGTTAAGAAAGAATGACTAAATGTGAGATTTGAAGGACTATATGATGGTACCTCATTTCATAGAATTGTTTGTTATAAATTTAAAATATGATGTAGTCAATGCAAATGTAACTCTCAATGGCAAAAGAAGCATGATTCTAACAATTGAAATAAGGATCAATTTAGTAAGCGATTTTCCGCAAAGCTTGCTAGCCGACAACCCTCCTTTTATACGTGTCATATACCCTTGAGGCCTTTTTCGTTTTCCTGTCGGGTAAGTCTTGCGGAGTACAATTGAGTACTCAGGGTTTTACCCATCGTTGCAGGTGATATGCTTTATGAAGGTTATTGTGTTACGTGCTATAATCCTGTCGATGACGTGGATGAGTAAAGGCCATCGGGCTTGGCCGTATCTATAGCTCCATCACCTTGCTTGTACATGAGGTTTGAATAAAACTGGTGATGTAGAAACACTTATGTTATTGTAATTTGGGATAATGACTACTTTCTTGTAGCATATTTGAAACCGGTATTGTAATACAACTTGCTGTATAATTAATTTTCCGCCGTACTCTGTATGCTGATGTATGATATACCTTGATCATGATCCTGGTTGTAAGTTGATTTACCGAGGTCTTTCGCGACACTCGGCGGACTACCGGATTTATTCGAGAAGCGGTGTATGCGTGTCAACGTTATTACGGGGGGATTCACGGCTTAATCTCGGATAGATTGGTCGGTTCACACACACCGGGGCTTCAGGTCCCCGTCCCCAACTTGGACTCCAAGCTCCCAAAGACTTACGACCCGCCGTAGTAAGTGGTGGTGCAAGGACCTCCACCATCCCGCGCCCAAGCAGGCCCGGTCCCGGATTAAGCGGAACCCAAGACAAGAGAGCAAGCCTTCCAAGCGCCTATACCCAAGTATGTGTTCGGGATAAGGAGATCTGTGACTTAACCTTCAACCCTTAGCAACGATCGGTCCTTAATCGGCGCGGACGGGGAAAACCGTGTAACCAAATTAAGCCACATTGGCCGCAGCCATAACTTGTTACACACCACCCAAAACCGTACCATATCCCCCCCGCCCGGTCACATGTTCCTTTTTTCACCATTTTATCATGCGAGTAAAGTATACTCCTATTTGTGAGTAACGGCAGGTCACTCACGCTACCGACAACCTAAGCATAGCATCTACTCGAGCCTATCATACTAGTAAGACTCATAGGGTAGATATATATATATATGCATGTGGGTTCCATAACAATTCCTGTAACGTAAATGCAAACATATAGATATTTAAAGATTCATAAAGTATAGGTTATGCACCGGGGCTTGCCTTGGGCGGGGGGTCACCGAGTCGATGCCTTACGGCTCCTGGAACTCTTGGGACTCCGGGAACACCTCCGGTCCGGGAATCTCCTCCACGTACTCTTCGATCACCTCCTCGAACTCGACGTCGTCGGGGAGGTACAACACGGACTCGTTCTCTACATGCATGCGATGATGATGCAATGAGCAACGGCCACAACAACTCTTAAAAAGAAACACCACAAGCTAATCTAACAGCTAACTCTAACGACTAACATGATTAACTAGCTTTCATACTCATAAAGCATTATTTCATGATAAACCTAAGTGGTTGTTACCTTCCTATTCATTTTAATATATATATACTAACTAAGGTATATCATCTACCTTATTAAACTAGCTACTACTGAGCTATAGCAATTACTAGAGATACATGATAACCTCTGAAAACTCTGCATAAAGTTCTAGAGCAAGAACTATCATCCAAATGCCAAGATAATTTACTTTCTAAATTAATCCACTAAAGACAAGCATTCTAAAGTAATTAAATACTTTCGGAACTACAAAAAGAACTGCGCAACTAATTACACTAACAGATAGATCATGAATTTAGGAAACTAACAAAATTGGTTTCATCAATTTTGGACTTTTCTACTATTTTATATGATTTTCCAAACATCATTTCGAAAACTAAAAGGAGAAACCATTTCTAAATGCCCGAGAAAAAGGAAAAGGGCATTCGGCCCGGCTCGGCCCAACTTCGGGCGCGACCCAAAGCGCCTTAGCGGCCAGCGGCGGGGAGGAGCCCGCGGCTCTTTTTGCGAGAAGAGCCCCGAGCTTCTAACTAACTACGAAAACCCTATGCGGCACTATTACACAAGACCACGACCTTTGCAACCAACACCCCTGCTACTTCTCATCTTTACATCGGGGAGGTCCCGAGCACCGCGCTTCTGCGAGGCGCGACGAGCGCGGCACCTGGCTGCTCGGCCGCCACCGGAGGACTCACCGGCGGCCGCCAGCAGCGGTGCTACCTAAGCCTAGGACTCGCGCGCGCGCCTAAGAAACCTAAGCGCGGCTTGGGACACGGTGCGGCATAGCCCGATCCGCGGCGGAGGTGCAGCTAGGCATAATTTTCCGGCGAACCCGAGCGACAAGCCGCTCAACCATCTAGCACCGACGACCAAGAGCTTACCCCCAAACTGCTATGCGGTGGCGGTTGGGTCGGAGAAGAACCGAGGAAGGCCGGCCGCGAAGCGAGCAGAGCTCGGGCGGCGCACGGTGGTTGACACGGCCGCGTCACCGCCCCGAGCACCGCGGCTGCGACTCTCGGGATGGTGCGCATGTCGCGAGAGGAGCTTAGGGCGAAGCTGGTGCTGCAGGTTAATTGGGTTCTATGGCTGTGGGTAAATGGCAATTTGGAGAGACGCCTTTCTGGCCTTACCTGCACCGCCGACGACAAGAACTCCAAATTGGAGCTCGTCGTTGCTTTATCTGCGAAGGGGTGAACATGGCTAGTCTGTAGCTTTGACAATGTGGAATGTGTACCTGACGAGGCTCGACATGCCGCCAATTTTGCCTAACTTGGCAGCGGCCCGACGCCTTGGCCGGCCGAGAGGGAGGAAGGGGTTGGCGGGCAAAGACGGAAAAAGGGGACGGCCTCCCGGCGTATCGAGCGCGGCGATCGGCGCTACAACGAGGGCAAAGCGGCACGGCAATGCCGGGCGCAGAAGAGGACGCGATGGCGCGGAACAGCAAGGCGACGCGGCGGTACGGCGGCGTCCCCATCGCGAGGGAGAGCGGTGGCGGCTAAAACGAAGGGCGGACGACGCGACGCGGCGGCGACGCGTAGCCCGACACGAAGGCAGCTGCGCCGCGGCACCCGTCGGCGGCAGAGGCACGGGCGGCGGCAACGCTAGCCGACGGCCCGACGCGCTGGGCGCGGCCTGCACGCGGTGACCGCACCCAGCGCTCCAACAGACAAAACCAAGCGCATGCATGCTTTTTAAAAGCAAGCACCAAAGCCAACCTAACGAGTTTCGATCCAAACCAACTTCACCACGCCAAAGATGGTACATCTAGCTGCTGACCAGAGCCAAAACATAGCACTACTGCCTAGCTCGATTTTGCGGGAACGCCAGGCCAACATGTCACTTTGCTAGCAGGTTTTCAGACTTGGAAAAACAGCTAAGTCTTGAGCTGAAACCTTAACCAAATTGCTTTTCCTCGAGCTGATAGAAAAACCACTTATCGAAATCATTTGGCAGTGGAACAAGTTACATTGCTTCCTACAAGATTTATACTTCACTTTGATTAAGAGACACATATAAGTTCTATATTATTATTGCTCAATAAAAATTGATGTAGGACCTTAAGTGATATAAAAAGAGCACTTGATCTAGCTTTTTATTTAACTTTTATTTGACAATTTTATTAGCATTTCTAGGTTGGAAACAATCATCCACACACTACAACACATGCATTAACATGAAATGACGATGCTCATGAGATAATTTCGGAAATGATTTAGCGCGTAACACCGAGGGTGTTACATTATCCGATCTCAATGAATGAACGGCTCACATTTAGTTGGATGTACCACAACAAAGCCCAATAATCATTGTTTATTAGGAAGGAAACTCCAAAACCAAGGAGGTCAACTTTGGTTCTCAATAACTTCCTCTGCTGCTCAAGCCATTGAAATTTATTATCAAAGAATTATATATATAGTTTTTTATAAAAGATATATAGCTTATGTATTACCACCAAAAAACAAAGATATGTCACAATGTTTATGTTGAATTATATAATTTATCTAAATAATAATTAATAATGGATACATTTTTTATACTTTTCTAGTGTCTATGATATTTGTTATGAACCATTAATGGAAAATTTTAATGATAGATAAAACATATTCCCTCCATTCTAGATTATAGGTCGCTTTGACTTTTTTTGATATATCTATTTTGCTATGTATTTAGATCTAACTTACGTCTATATACATAGCAAAATCAATGTAAAAAATCAAAACAACTTATAATTTAGAATGAATGGTGTATAATTTATATTTATCACTTGTCTGGTCTATATGATTACATGACATCTAAGCTGAGTTTAAATATTTTGTACATATTAATAGTAATAGAACTGGCAATTTAGAAACTTACATAGGCATAACTATAGTATTCAACCATTTTTTTACAGTATAGCACATGTTAATAATTTAAATATAGATATGATGTAATTTTTTTAGTATGGAGGGAGTGGCATGAAGTGCAAATTTAAGGAGTTGCTAAGATTATTATCAATCACAACAGTAGAGTGGATAATTTTGATACAAATTAGCAGGGCTACATTAGATCATATCCAGGGACGGATGCAGAAAAATGTATAGAGAAGGCTTCTTCAATCTCTAGACATCTTCAACCTCTCCTCAAACAACATCTATGGCAAAAATCCCTAGGAGGACTAAGGGGGCTCCATGGATCTAGCGGCCGTATAGGGGGTCCCTGATCATATCTCATAGTGACAATGGGGTAACTTAGATATAAATTTGGAGTTTACTTTAGATTGTATTTTAAATAATGGCATAGGTAAATTATTTAATTATATGTTGTCACGATATGAGAGGTGGTTATTTTTTTTAGAACAGAAAGATCCTATATAGCTCTTATTATAAATTATCTCTTATTATAAATGACTATTAGAGTTTACTTTTTTTATTTTAGCGTGTATAGTTAGAATTAATATGAAGTAGCCTCTAATTTGTAATAGAGTAGAATGTATGTTTGAGAGAAAAATAATTACTAATATTTTAAAATGTTCGATTTGGGTTTGGGGGGGGGGGGTGTTTGATTCGAAACTGGTATGGCTAACTAGTCACAAAAGCAATTTCAAAGTACGTGTGTTGTCGAGTAGTCGTTGTGTTGCGGTTTAAAATGACCGAAGGAGCATCATCCACATTATGAAGTGTTGTTGCAGGCTGGAGAGAACCAATATATGGATGCCCACATGTTTCCAAGTGTTGTTGCCATTCCAATTTTTTCTTTATCCAAGCGACACTTCTCTAACAAGTCACACGGCACGTTGTTGCCACCAGGCGGCTAATTAAGCATTTCGGCAGAGGGCAGCGCAAACGATGATGTCACCCACTCCAACCAAGACAAGAGTTTCAGATCGTCAAGACGGACGCCCCGCCGCTGAAAGCCCGAAGCTGGCCGACGACTATTGTGCGCGCGCCGCAAATTGCTGCGGACCACTGCTCAGCTTGTGGTGTGGCAATGGGGCGGTGGCGAGTGGCGAAAAGCTGTCCACTATTTTCACGGACCACGCGGGCTCGCGGCGCTGCTCCGGAGCCGGCGGTGCGCAATGGCCTTTGTTTGGCCTTTGCAGCAACCAGAGTGCGGGCGGGGCGGCCGGCGCTGATGCACGCGATGCGTCATGCGTGGGCGGAGCGCGGAAACGGACGCGAGTGCAGGGGGCGGCAGTTCGCGTTGGGTTCTTGTCCTACGTCGTCTTTTGTTTCCGTCTGTAATCACCATTGTGCTCCTGAGTTGGCTCACACTGAAGAGTACTAGTAGAGTGAGAGACGACCCAGGCCCCGGGCCCAGAACGAAGGTCAATCGCAACGCAGACCAATTTTATGTTCCAGAAGTGTTGCAGTTCAGGGATGGATGGCTACGCTACGCGCGCGCCCCCAGCTTGACCAGGCCGGTCACCTGGGCTAGTACCTCCGCACCCGCACTGAACCTGCCCGTCTAGAACCTGCTGCTCCTGTCAAAAGGTTGGACCTGGCCACCTGGGCGGCAGCTCGCCGCCGCCCACCGGCGGACGACGAGGGTGCGATGCGAAAGGTGCGCCTCCGACTTCCACCGTCAGGCCACGAATTTCCGATGCCGCTGCTTGCTGCTTGCTGCCATGTTCTGCCCACACCAATTGACTACTTCGCCTCCCCCTTCCGCATCAGATGATTCAGATGCTGCCAGCCCGCCCAAGTAGTTAATCCCGACGACTTCATAATTTTCCTTCCGCGACGGCTATGTACCTCTGACCACCACGTCCATCATTTAAAACCGTATCTTTCGGTTCGGTCGAATATAGTAAAACCTTGTGCACTGTACATAGTGGCATTTATTGCTATACAGAAAATCCACACATCACAAGTTCATACACTAATAGGTGTTTGGTTTGAGTATTATAAGTCCATTATTCAAAATTAGTGGAATGACTGTATTTCTCACACTATTATTAATTATTATTTTATGAGCAATAATGTGATGATACATCAATCCATTTCATTCCACAAAAGTGAGAAGATGATAGACTAAGCCATTCTTCAGACCAAACACCCTATAGTTTATAATATTATGAAAACATCCTTTTAACCTTTAACAGTTTTATTCCATTGGATGTTAAGTATGAGGTGGTTGCATGAGACTTGTGTTGTCGTCAAAGTAACTTCAACATGTATGTAGTCTGAATTGTTAATGTAGACTAATTATAATAGACAACACGAGCATCTATTATTAGCACATAATACACAAAATGAAGCTATAGAAGATCCAAATGATTCCAATATATGCACTGTAATATAGAGCATAATTTTTTAAAAAAATTAAAACTAGTTTCATCTTTTTGAGCTAAAACATCTTTTTAATAAATTTTCTAGATTAAAGGAGCATTTAGGATTTTCAATCACTTAAGTTTTCTAATAAATATTTGGATACTTTAAAAAAAAAACTATAGTCCAATTTACTCCTTGAGCTATAATCGCAGTCCCATTTAGGTCTTGTTCGGCTGCAAATGAATCCAACGAGGTTAAATAGGATTGAAAGATTAAATGGAATTTTGACTTATAGTGGATTAAACTCTCTCAATACCCTCCAACCCTTTGATTCGAGTACAAATGAACAATTTAGGCATTTGCCCTTTAACGGCTAATGTAGAATCATGTAGGACGTCTAACGTGGTGGCACATAAAGTTACCGTCCAAATTATGTAAGGTAAAAAAAACTCAAACAATTTTGAAAGTAGAGGAAGGACCACTATCATAGAGTCTGATTGGTTGGCTTCCAAAATTTGACATGACAATGATTTGATTAAAAAGCTATGGTTTTAGCTAGTATTTGGTTGATTATCAAATTTTGCCAATTTCTCACATTTAGCTTGCCAAAATTTTATTTTAGTAACTTTTTTATCTAAGTTTTGGCTTGCCAAAATTTTGACGTGCCAAATTTTGGAATCCAAGCAAGGAGGCCCTTTATAGACATTGGAGGAAAATTGGACTTTGGAGTAGTTGAGGTGACAAAATGACTTTTTTCCATTTGGGTTTAATAATCGTTCAAATAAATATATACAGGAGAGAAGAGGATTCTTTTTTTTTTTTTTTTTTGAAACGTAAGCGAAGAGGATTCTTTCGTTTAGCTTATGAGATACATTAGGTCGTATTTTCTGGGCCAGCCCACAATCCGGCTGGCACAATAACGGCCCGGAGTAAAATGTGACGATAGGCATGCCAGTGTTGTCGATGGGCCATGGGCATGTTGAACGCTCCAGGCGTGAAATGTAATGCAATCCACAGTTCAGACTCCAGACTCCACTCAAAAGAAAAAAAAAAAAAACCGCAGTTCAGACTGGAACGTCAGACTCTCCGATCACGATCAGTTGCTGTCAGCCGACTCGCGTCCTCCTTTGCTGGAACCGTTAGCCGTCTAGTCTGTCTGTTACCACCGCAGTTTCGCCGGAATCGTGGGGGAATGCACCAAGCTTCGTCAGGCCCACCGCTAGGACCTCCACCAGATTTCCTGAGCGACACGAAGTCCTTCGAATTGTTAGGCTGCTCCCCTCAATATGAAAGCTACGAGCCAAACACGCAAGTTGCCACTTGTGTTCTGAATTTGATGAGCTGCTGCCCCATCAGTACCCGGACAAACTCTGCGTCCGTAGCGCTCGTTTTCCTCCTGCTTCTGGGCACAAAAACCATGTACTCTTGACGTCTCCTTGTGGATCGATGCAGGCTAACTCCTTGCTATAAATCAGGTTGCAATTGCAATGCAAGTGAACGCTGCACACTGCACAGGTCTGGTACGCTAGATGATGCAACTGGAGAGAGTTGATATCATGAATTCATGACTGGTGCTCAGACTCGTCAGTCGTGGATATAGATACATATATACATGTAGTGGTGTGTTTGTGCAGGGTGGAGAAGCAGGACACGTGAGCGACCATCCAGTTTCACTCGCTGGCTCGTCGGTCGTCGGATCATCCGGCTTCCGGCTTGGGTTCGTCGTTCATGTGTCCATCCTCTCCACCAAGCACCGGCACATCTGATCGTTTGTTTCTTCCGCCGATCGGCCGAGCACCGGCACAAAAGCAGGGAGGCTCCATCGCGGTGTCTGTGGTGCTGTGACTGTGAGTCCAAATGCAACATCATGAGTAGCACCTCGTTATTTCACTCACCATTGTTCAGCTCCAGGGTGTGCCAGCCATGGACGCCGAGACGTTCTCTGACGATCTGTGCTATCTCGGGAAGGCCCAGCCAAGCCAAACTGGGTAGCACAGTTCCATGACGATTCAACTCAAGATCATTTGCATAGGCTAAGTACAACAAATATATTGCCTTTTTTTTTGGGAACTAAATATATTGCCTTTTACAAGGCAATAATACTTATATACTCCATTCTTACATGCATGATGCATGTTATCTTCAAGGCTTCTTAGTTTTATTGGATTTCTTTTGTCGTAGTTACATACGAAGAACGGTCGGACGACAATGGTGCTGGAAATTGACAGCAGAAGATCGAGGAGGAGGCCGGCTGTTGTGATGCACGCCTTCGCCAGTTATGATTGAATGTGTACTAGTAATAGATTTCGTGCTCCTGTAATTGTGTTTTTTTTGTTTACAATTTGCTAACCAATTAGAGGCTTGAACTTGTAAAAAGATAGATATTTGTGCTCCCATTATCGGAACTAAAGAACACATTTGCAAGTTTTTTTTTTTTTATATATTATTGATTTGCTATTTTGTAAAAATAATTGGCCAAATAAAATAGTGATATTTAGAGTAAGAGTTTTTTTTTTTAAAGATATGTGGCGTTAATAAGGGAAACCTTAAAACTTAAGGTCCCATTTGGAACGCAAGAATTTCTGAAGGAATTGCACATGAATTTCACAGGAATCGATTCATTTTCACATGAAAAACATAGAAATAGGAATTTTTTTCTACAATCCAAAGGGGGCCTAAACCTGAGAAATTTAAATGTGGCCACTTCAATTGTCGTGAGAGTGTATTTCTGCAAAAGAAAAGCAAAACAACAATAACCTCCTTTTCAAAATACTTGAGAATTTTGAATTTACACACACTGTGACCATTTGTCTTGTCTTTTGTATCAAAATTTATTCAGATAGATATAAGTAAATTACAAACTTAAAATACATCTGACATGAATGTAATAATACTATTGTCATCTTATGTAATTTAATATTTAAATAAATATAGTTAATCAAAATGTGAACACTAAAAGTCAAAGTTGCCAAATATTTTAAAAATGGAGGATAGTATATAAGAAAAATCATGATTTGCAAGACTTGCAGATCTTCTATACTTTCCATCACGTGCATGGGCCAACCGCTGCATGGTTGCCGGAAAAGCTTCACGACGACTCGGGGTGTGGCCCATAAGGTCCATGGACCATGGAGCCGCCATCAGCTAAAAGGGATCCATCTGCTAAAAAAAAAAAAAGCTAAAAGGGATCCGTAGCCCACGGCCCGCGTAAAAAAATCCACATCGTTCCGTACTCCCTCCGTCGTTCCTTCAGTCGCCCAACAGCTCGACACTCCCTAGTCCCCCTACCCATCCGCCGCGCCGCCGCCGCCGCCGCCGTAGAGCCGTCGCGATGGCAGCAGCCCCTTCCAGTGCCCCTGCCATCACCGCCGCCTCCTCCTCCTTTATTTCTTCGCCTCCGTTCTCTCTCAAGTAGCCGACTCCTTCCTTGTACCCGTCGCAGCATGCGATTTTTTGTGTTTTCCGATGGATACGTCTAACTGTCACTCGCTTTCAGGGCATCGATGACCAGCCACCGCCGGTCCGCAGCGAGAGTCTCCGTCGACATCCGCTGCGTCAGTAGCCCGCCGGCCGTCGACACATGTACTATTGGTTTCCATCCCGTTCATAGAAATTCCTGTTTAAGCTCTAGACTCTTTAGTTTTCGTTTTAGGCATCCAATCTAATGCTTCAGATGCTAGTCCGGAATCTGTGGCAGTATTCTTGGTTGTGATACCCTAAAGTAACTTCTAGGGGTGCAATCCAATGGACGGGTATTACCAGTCTCATATTTGTTTTCATATTTTCTTTTGGATTTGGAGTCGGATACGGATAGCTAATGGATATTGAAATGCAAATATGATGATTACTATCTACAAAAATGTGTGTATCGAATATGGGCGAGTCAGGTGCGAATACTATTATCGGTACTGAATATTTCTTCAGATATTGGGTAAAAACAACATTCACTGCACTAATTTGATCATTCCATCTTTTGCATTTTGCCCAAAAAATTATTTAAGTCTAAATGTTATCTGGATATTGATATGATATATCTAAGTTGTCAGATATCAGGTATAGGACAGATAATGGTTTTATTGTAGTTGCACTTGGTATCCACAATAAATAACCATATTTGTATTTGATATCCAAAGAAAATTGCTGATATCCAAATACTATCCGACCCTTTTTGAACGGATGGTCAATCGGGAAATATCTGTACCTTTTACACCCCTACTAACTTCTTGTTTGGTCGATGTTATATTCGTTTAAGGAGTTGCTTGAAGATGTTGTAGGAACAGATGTGGATGTTGTTTGCTAATAATTTATTTCTACTGTGCCGAAGCTTACAAGACTAGTGTCCCGCGCAATGCTAACATGGCCAAACTCCAAGCAGGATATTTGTTTCCTGAGGTTATGCATTTTTCCCATCTTTTCCTTTTGTTACTGATGCTATTCTGTTGTAGATTTGGCTTCTGACTCTATCAATTCTTGACTGTCGAGCAGATTGCCAGGAGAAGAGCAGCTCATTTGCTGAAGTATCCAGATGCTAAGATTATAAGCCTTGGGATAGGTGACACTACTGAGCCCATTCCAAATGTCATAACAAATGCCATGGCAGAGGTACATTTCATTCAAACTAGTGTCCTATCAATCATATATACTCCCTCCGTCCCTAAAATGAGTGATTCCTAGAAACTGTGTCAGTCAAACTTTTTTAAGTTTGACCAACTTTATAGAAAAGAGTAACGATATTTATGACATAAATTGAGCATATTGTGAAAATATATTCTATGGTAAATCTAATGATACTAATTTGATAACATAAATCTTAATGCTTTTTTCTAGGAATTCGGTCAAAGTTTAAAAAATTTGATTTATGACAACTCTAGAACTCTAGAAATCACTTCTTTCAGGGACGGAGGGAGTATTAACCCCCCCCCCCCCCACCCCCCCCAAAAAAAAAAAATCCCTGTGTTCCGGTACTTTCAGTTTTATAGTTAAAAAAAACACTTATGGATTTGTTGCTGCTTAATATCTCTTTTGCAATTACATTATTTTTTTATCTGTCTATTTGTAAACACAGAGAGCACATGCCCTGTCAACAGTTGATGGCTACAGCGGTTATGGAGCTGAGCAAGGTGAAAAGGTACCTTGTGGCGTTATTTGCAATTTTCATTGCATTAGCAGGCTAATTCAGATACTTCTTTTACAGCCACTATACTATATGAAGCTTTACATAAATATTTCATGGAAAAATCGGGATACAAAGATTGGTTGTCTTTTATTAAATTATTTTAGGCAGATTGTTCTGTTGATAAAAGGCTAACTGTTTTTAACTTCTTACTGTTATGATGTCTGATTCTCTAATTCTTAAGGGTTACTGTTTTCTAATGTATTAGTGCTTAGTTTAAAGACCAATCACATAAAATCCCTCTAGTTAGTTGATATGTCTCCTTTCACTTATCCCTCGAAATGCTTGCATAGTTGCACATTTGAACTACTTTGCTTACATGAATTAATGTTTAAGTTTCAATCCTATTTGTAGCTTTCTCTTTACTCTGTTCTTCTATAAGCTCCTTCAGCGTCATAAAATATCGTGCTGATTGTTAATGCAGAAACTCAGAGCAGCAATTGCTGCAACCTACTATTCGGACCTTGGTATTGAAGATTCAGATATATTTGTCTCTGATGGTGCCAAATGTGACATATCTCGCTTGCAGGTACCAAAAAGATTTGACTCTTCCCTTCTTAAGTTTACGATCCGTTTTAATTGTCTGTTAAAAATTCTCCTAATTCAATATTTCAGGTCCTTTTTGGATCTAATGCGACAATTGCGGTCCAAGATCCATCGTACCCTGTAAGAGAACTCTTAAATTAATTGTAACTGTCAGTTACTTGCACTTCATATTAATGATCCTAAACTTATATTGTATGTGATGATAATTGTGATTTTTTTTTGGTCATATTGTTATTACTTATCGATTAGCTGTTACCTTTTTACATATTGTCTATTGAAATTAAGGCAGACCTTTCATTTTGACAGGCATATGTTGATTCAAGTGTTATCATGGGCCAAACTGACTTATATCAGCAAGATGTTCAGAAGTATGGGAACATTGAATACATGAGATGCAGTCCAGAAAATGGATTCTTTCCTGATCTGTCAACTGTCCCTCGGACAGATATTATTTTCTTTTGTTCACCCAACAATCCTACTGGTGCTGCTGCATCTCGGGACCAACTAACCAAATTAGTAAAATTTGCAAAGGACAATGGGTCCATCATAGTCTATGATTCTGCTTATGCAATGTACATATCAGATGACAGCCCAAAGTCTATCTATGAAATTCCTGGAGCAAAGGAGGTAGGCTATGTGTTCCAATATTTACCTTTTCATACTTCATATTGGAGTGTTTAAAATGTCCTAGTTGCATGGTTATCCTCAAAATTACAGTGCCAGTGTTATGATAATCCGTTGCACCATACTCCCCTTGTAAATAAAAGGGCTCCTTTTTCATTGTGGTTTTGTTTATGTGCAGGTTGCTATTGAGACAGCTTCATTCTCAAAATATGCTGGGTTCACTGGTGTCCGTCTTGGTTGGACTGTTGTCCCCAAGGAGCTCCTTTTCTCAGATGGACATCCAGTTGCTAAAGATTTCAATCGCATAGTTTGCACTTGCTTCAATGGTGCATCAAACATTGCGCAAGCTGGTGGTTTAGCTTGCCTCTCTCCAGAGGGTCTAAAGGTAGAATACCTCGTTCTGGAATTCTCAGATTGCTCTTCTGTACTGTTTCTTTTATCCATTTGTTCCCGTGCAGGCTATGCATGATGTTGTTGGCTTCTACAAGGAGAACACTGAAATAATTGTTGACACATTTACATCACTTGGGTTCAACGTGTATGGTGCCAAGAACGCTCCTTACGTATGGGTGCACTTCCCTGGCCGCAGTTCGTGGGATGTGTTCGCCGAGATCCTGGAGAAGGCGAATGTGGTCACTACTCCTGGTAGTGGATTTGGACCCGGCGGCGAAGGCTTTGTGAGGGTCAGCGCATTCGGACACAGAGATAACATCATTGAAGCTGCAAGGAGATTAAAGCAGTTGTACAAGTGAGCCACCGATGCAGCTTCTGTGCCCTCCTGGAAAGATGGTATCAATAAGCACACAGGAGCATTTGGGACACCAAAATTCGCCCGGTGAAGCTGCCAGAAGATGTTAGAAGTGGAACATGATTTTTTTTGGAGCATGATTTTCTTTTAATAGGCTTTGTTGTGGTGCTATTACACTGAAACCATTTCGAACTCTAGACAATGCTTGTTGTAGTCCTGAGACTCAAAAATCACAAAAATCACTGGTGAGGTGTTTATCTCGTCTTTCTTCGTTTTTGTGTGCTGCTGTTGCTGTTTCGGAATATCCAATACCTCTACGATGAGTCGACACGTTGTACACGCAGAGTACACATAATTGACTAAAAATATCTCAAATCGTTTCTTTGCATGTAAACAATTATTACTGGCAGTGGTACACCAGTATCTATGGAAGTTGACCACCTAGAGAAGAGGATTCATTGGAGTACGAGCTCTAATTACCTCGGCATGGAGAGAAGCGAATCGTTGACTTCGTGGGATCAGTTTTGTAATTTTCCTGACACATGATGCTGAAGAATCGTATAGTTTCCAGATCCGCTTCTGCAGCGATTCCACTACAGCGATGTTGTTCACATACTGTATGCCTAATTCTGCTGAGATCCAACAGAAGGCAGCATGATAGGCAAGCTATTGCCCGGTAAAGGAAGACAATACAAATCTATCTCCAGTTATTTGCACAACCCACATAGCATTGGACATCAGCATTGGCACTGATTCCATCGACAGTAGCTATCAATTTTCAAATCAAGTAACTTGTGTTAATCTTCTGACAATAAAATCAAGAAGTCCCTGCTAGAAAAAAAAAAAAAAAAAAGGGTTCTGGACCCTAGTGCTTTCCAGAAAACAAACAGCATCATCACTACACTGACTACAACTGTCAGAAACGCTGTCACGATGGTAAAGGAAGCTTGCAAATACAGAAGTCAGCATAACAGTATTTCTAGAAGAACATAATTCTTGCCCAGCATGATGACAAAATGCATCCTACCAGACCAGGCTTTTGTTTCTTCATGTTTACCAGAGTTGACATCAACATCTAGTACAAAAACAACGGCATGCAACACAAAATATTCAACAATGGTGAGATGCCTGAACCCAGTTACAAAGCATCCATCAACCAAGAACCAAGTTCACATAACTCCACAGCCATCAATGTCAATGGAAGATGTTATCAACAAGGACAACATAATTGGCTCAATGGTGGATAGCATCAATCCCACTTAAATAATTTAAAATGGATAAGTTAAAGATGAAGCAAAGGACAAATCATGACAATGGAAACTGAAAGTAACTCACGCCTATGCATAATATATATATTTTTTGAGAAATTTGAGCTTGTATATATACAAAAACTATATCTAAAAACCCAACAGCCACTAATAGTAAGGCAAAGAAGAGAGCAAAATAATTGGCTCACAAGATATGTTATCCTATCCTTTTGAAGAAGACACCAATATCACAAGAATAATTCCTTTGAGGCTTTGATTTAATGACATCTACATGGCTACTGGCACACTTGAAGAAATTCCTGCAATAAGAGAAAAAATCCCCGCAATAAGAGAAAAACAGGAACTCTATTGAAATCTACCATGGGACCAATAACTTGAGTTCATCCATTAACTCATTTCTCTGAGTGTAAGACATAACTTATGCCAATAAATAAACATAACATAATTCTCCTAACACCTCACATTACAACAAAGATATCCATCCCATGACCCCAACCCAAACTTCTGTTGTCACCCGATTCTACAAAAAGAACACTTTGGATTTAGACCCAACAGGATCCAGAATGAACCAACAAAATAACAAGTGGAATTGTACTCTAATTATCATGTGGAAGTCTTCACAGCCTTGAATGCTGGATGAAGCAACCCAAGCTCATCCTTTGTCTCAAGCGGGTTGCTGGTCTCGTTCCTGATCCTCTTCACTCTCCTGCTTGCTAGTGACTTGTGTGTGAACC
The DNA here is from genome assembly GCA_015844335.1 of Chrysopogon serrulatus. Taxonomy (NCBI): domain Eukaryota; kingdom Viridiplantae; phylum Streptophyta; class Magnoliopsida; order Poales; family Poaceae; genus Chrysopogon; species Chrysopogon serrulatus. The sequence continues at coordinate 104,592 of JADLZL010003163.1, read as the reverse complement.
CATACATCTGCAAGATCTGGTTATCCCCAAAATTGAACGCACGGTCCATATTCTTGAGGCATCGCTCGACAGGGTAGTCTCCAAATTTGCCACATGGCTTGCACCCGACAAAGTGAGTGACGAGCGGCCACCGGTGATCGCCGAGCCCTGGCTTGTAATTCTCAAGCATCTCCTCATACCTGTCGACCAAGATCCCCCAGTAGCCGTGAAGGTAGTACCCATTCTCAAGGTAAACCTTATCACCCCATTTCTCGCGCTGCGTTGCGAGGATGTACACCATGGCCGACTGATCATCGGCCTCGAATACTGGCCGATCCTTCAAGGACTTGGTCAGCACCTTGCCGGCTTCAATGCGGACAGGGCCCTTTGGCCCCATTGGCGCCCAGGTATCCAGCATGTCAAGCGACCACTGGCAGTTGCGCAGCAAGAAGCTGCCGGTGTTGAGCCCAATCCAATTCTTGTCGTCGTAGACCATCTCGTCCCAGCCGTGCATGATGAGGTTGTATGCCGAGTAGCGCTCCCATGGGAGCTCGAATGCCATGTCGGTGAACATGGCGTCAGAGTCCATCCACCAGATGAACTCGAACTCCGGGTGCGCGAGGAGCAGCGCCCGCAGGAGCGGGAGTTTGGCCCAGAAGCCGGCCATCTCGGCGTCGAGCAGCGCCATGTTGTAGAAGACCTCGATGCCGTGGACGCGGCAGTAATCCATCTTGTTCTTGATGGACTTGAGGAGGTAGTGGTCCCCGACGGGGTTCTCGCAGGGCTTGGGCGAGGACCCCGTGACGAGCAGCACCCGTGGCTTGATGTCGTTGAGGTAGGGCGGCGTCTCCGGGTGGCGTTGGTGCCAGGCGGCGCGCTGCTCGTCCCAGTCGGAGATCTTGGGCCCCAGCGTGTAGGGCGGGTCCCTGAGCGTCCTCGGCGGCGGGTCAGGCTCGTCGTCGCGGCGGCTGGAGGAGGACGAGGACGTGGTGGTGGTGATGGAGGCCCTGGACCTGGCGTCGTGGTGCTCGGCGAGCGCCCGGTGCGGGTGGGAGACGAAGTGCTGGCGGAGCTCGATGAGGTCCTGCTGCGGCGTGCCGAAGCGGCCGGCGCCGACGGTGCCGCGGAGCACGACGACGGTGAGGAGGAGGCAGACGACGGTGAGCTTGGCGTTCCGCGCGAAGCGCTGGATCTGCCGCATCCGGCGCTCCCCGACAATCCGCTCCGCCCACATTTTGGCCCTCCGATCAAACTCTCCCCACTCCGCTCCTTGCAACCAACCCAAACCAAACAATCACAGGGGGAGGGAATCGAAATGCTAGAGCCAAGAGGGGGGGAGTCCTAGCCGGACACGGTGCGGCGGCGAGCGAGCAATGCGGCCGCCGCGGAGCTGGGGTGTGGTAGAGGGGAACGAGGCGAAGGAGGAGGTTTTGAAGCGTGGACGCGGAAGAGGAATTAATAAGGGTGGTGACGGTGAGTGTGCCGGCCCGCCCCGCCCGCCCGCCCGCCTGCGAGTGAGCGCGCACGTTGTGGGGGGAGGGAGAGAGGCGCCTCGGGGAGCGGATTGCGTTGGCTGTCTGGGGGAAGGTGGGCGATGGATGGAGAAGGGAATCGAAATCGAATCAACCCCGCCGCAGATGGGGGGGAGAAGGGGAGGGAGGAGGGACGGGAGGAAGAAGAAGGCGAGGCGAGAAGAGAGAGGGGGAAGGTGGAATGAGGGCGGAGCGCAGAACGACGCGGACACGAGATGCGATGCTTCTAGGACACCTTTTTCACCCCCCGCGCTGTCGCCTGCCTCAACACGGTTGGTTAATTAAGGAATTGATCGCTGTTTACCTTCTGGTTTGGATTCATGTGGTGGGCCCATGGATGGTGGGCCCAGGGCAGCGTGGAGGTGTCGGTTAATTAACTCGGTTGATTGACGGTGGTGGCATGCGAAGAACTTGCCGAGTTTGCAGGTTGGTAATAGGTGGGGGTCTCGGGTTTTGACTTTTGAAGCTTTTCATCATTTGATTGAAGCGTGGGGCATTTTTACCGTGTGATTTAAGCTCCACTAATTTCGTACTACTGGTGTAAACTCGATGAAAAAAAGAGCCCTAACGTTCACAGCCATTGGATTCGGATGACGTTCATGACAAACCGATCCATGGAATCGTCAAAACTCAAAAACTAACGTGGAAGGTATTCAGGTAAAAGATGTCCTACTGACCACGGGTATTGTTGCATGGAAAAGGATTTGCTGCGATGGGGACGCGCTTGGCGGAGAAAGGGAGGTTTTTTTTGGCCGTGCAGTCAAAACGAGCTACTGTACTTACGTACTGTAGGGAGTGGCGGCCATCGCTATTCGCTCGCTTCTCGGTGGCAGCCAGTTGTAGACAGGGCAGGGAGATTGCAGCCTGCACATGACGCGGTGACTTTTTCCAACGTCTACAGATGACAAATCTCTCCGCGTCTCCATCGGCGTCCACAGCCCCCGGCACCCCCACTTCCAGGATAAACGTCCTCTGTACCCATCCCGCCGACATGTGGGTCTCAATTCCATTCTAGTCCCACTTGTCAGTGCGGTGTTCGATGTAGCAGTAGCATAAATAATAAATATTATCGATAGGTAATAAAGTAACAAAATTGATTGATCTGGGCGTGTCGGTCGGGACGGAGTAGTAGGTAATAATATTCATTGATCCGCGTGTCGGTCGTCGTCGTCGATTTGCTTAACGTGATGGCGACGGCTAGCAATTAACGGACCACCACCATTAGGGGGTTGCCTATGTCAGCAGATTGGAGTTGCTACAGTCCCATGATGATCCATTTGTTTATGGGTTTCGATTTGAGTAGGTGTGAGCGGCGAAAATTGTACTTGTATCACCTAGGCACGTGACATCACCTTGGACTTGCTTCGCTGAGCTATAGTGAATCTACTAGTACTATTTGTTACAGTGGACATACGCGGCAATGCAGAATTCCAGATCTGCTCTGCCCAGGGAAAAAAAAAAATCTGGCTCTACTCTTTCGATCAGCGGGGATTTGACTCTTGATTAGAGACAATTATATGTGTTATAAATATGTATACTAATAAAGTGCCTCCTACCGCCGGTCGCCGTCAACGAGGCGCCAGTGCCGCCCAGAAACTTGCACGTACCCAAGCGGCCAAAGGCCGATCTCCATTTCTTTATCGCGGTTTCTTTACTCCGGCCGGCCACTTGCCGGACCATGCCAGTGGATCCGAGATTTCTCAGAGCAGTGATGAGGCCAAGAGAGATCTTTCCTGCCGATTGATGCTTTCCGTGCCCCGCTTGCCCGCCAGGTGTGCCTACTCGCGTGCGCCGCATCAGTGCGGCCCCAAAGCAGAACTAGAAACAGCAGGGGTGCCGAATCATCGCCAACACACCACGCCTTCCGCTAGAATCAGCGGGCAGGCGTGAGCATGTTGCCAAACCAGCCATCTTCCTTTTTGTTGGCTTTGTTTTGCTGCCGGCAAGAGACGCCGGCTCGGGGGGTTTGGGCGGCGGTTCCGAGTCTTCTTCCGGCTGCCTCATTTTTTATCCCCAAAAAGGCCGGTCACCGGCAGGTCGTAGTACCTGATTTCCGGTGAACGAGCGAGCCTGAGTTATGAGTTGCCTGACCGGGCATGCACGCCGGCTGGGTCGTGCAAGGGGCACCGGCACCACGCCATCGCCCAATTATCCACCGAAGGAAGACTGAAGACGTGCGTGCGTCAATCGAACAACAAGCGCTCTGCTACATGCAAATGGCAGCGTTATGGGTGGCGTCGTCGAATCGACAAAACTGCACACATGGATATTGACAAATCATCCACGCGTAAGCGTAAAGACTTCATGAGCGCGCTCGCGGGCTGGTAAACACCACTCGAAGATTAACATGCCATAATATTCCATTTAAAATCAAAAGTACTACATCAAAACTTTAGCCGATGAACCATCGGCACCTTCTGAGACTAAGCCAACAAAACTATTTGGTAACCCAAAAAGAGCATACCAAGGACCTTTTTTAGATTGAGATGAAAAAAAAATCCAAAGATATATTTAGTGATAATGTGAAGGCTATTAAAGCACACATGGTGCTATGGTGGGCACCACAAAAATGGAAGCATATGCAACTATTTGCCATCAGTCTCCATGGGTAGCGCCTAAATGGACCAAAGGCAATGTAACGAGCACCAAGCATTGGGTGTCTGGGACCACGATCGGAAGATGCTTAACTCCACCACGACAATAGACCTGGAAACATTGAAGCCACTCCCTATCTCAAAAATTCTAGTACCAGAAGGAGGTACGAACTTGCCGATGATTCCTGTCAACTCCCTAGCCAGACAAGAAAGCATAACAGAAGTTAGTAAAGGCTCTCTGGTAATGCAAGTCAACATGGTTAGAAGCTTAATATCAAGGCTTTATCTTTGGTCATGGTGTAATGCAGGTCAACATGGCCACAGGTTTATACTGCATTTGTATTTTGATCTAGCTGAGGATTGAACATCCTACCCAAGATTTCTCCCAGCTCTAGGGACAACCAACTGTCACCTGGGTATGGAAGGGTCACATGAGAGTATATAGTTCAATTAAAGGAGAAACAATGTATGACCCAATCACCCAAAGCAACTTAATCACAGAGTGACCCACCTAGGAGATTTGTATTTTGTACGTCAAACATGCTATTGCTTGGTTCTGAAATTCTGTTGAGATGTACTAGGTGACTAATCTTGGGAATTTTCCAGATCTTCTCAGCCACATTTAACGATTCTGTGGCACAATTCACTAATACCTCCGATAAAGCCCAGCAACTCAACACTATTTACAAGCCATCACATTGCCAAGGCCAACATATTTGATGGACAGAGGAGTCATGAACTCTTAGATCTATGTATATTGTATACGAACTTAAAGTGCAATATTCCATTTTGACTTAGTTCTTCCTCCAAAGCTACAAATCACTTCACATAGATAGATGCACATGGTTATATGGGGAACTTTTAATCTGGTAGAATACATAGTCAAGAAGAAGTTCCATGTCTGATCAAAAGCAATGAACTTACAATATCTACACTCTGCAACTATCCTGACTATCTACAAACTTTTTGAAACCTAAAAGGCAATGGAGAATTTATTGATTTTTTTTCTTACAAGCTGTTAAGCCTGTAAACAGACCCAACTACTCATGACAAAAACAGAAAGTGACTACTAGTTTGCAACACAAAAACAGGTGGAGTTCCAAACCTGCAGCATTGGACAGCAATTACTCCGAGGAATAGGTTAACTTTATTACCGCCTTGTGGTTGTTGTCGGGTACAACTGAACCCAAGCAAATTCCTCTTTGTAGCTAACACTTTGGTCACATGACCCTTGACATGTGTAGACAGCAATTGTTGCCCAGTCAAGTGAATCTGGTTGATTTCCCACACCAAAGAAATAAAGCAATTGTGGCATTACCTGGAAAACAGAACATACATGTAAGTAAAACCTTTGGATCAACTTTTAGATTTGATGGTACTGGTTCAGTATATATATATATATAAAAAAAAAATTGGAGCCTTCATCCTTCTAGTGGATATACTTCGTTCCGAAATCTAGGTCGTTAATTTTGCTTTAAGTAAAACTTGATTAAGCTTATAGAAAAATGAAAGAACAACATGTCAGCATAAAAGTGGTTTGAAAGGTGTATTTAATTTATTAATGTCTTGATAGTGTATTTAATTGGTATAGTAGATGTTAATATATATAGATATATTTTTCTGTAAATTTGGTCAAAGTTAGAGAAGTTTGAAAGGCAAAACTAAAACAGCCTATTTTCCCGAACGGAGGGAGCAACTGCTATAATGAAATATGGAGTGTGGTCATAAGCTAGAAATTTGGCCAACCTGAAATTCATAGCATAATGGACCTCTACAGTAACTACATGATGGGATATCAGCATTTGACGGACACCCAGAAGATAAGGCCCAGAGAGGTTTAGCATTTGGTTCTCGACAATACCTGCATAATACACATGTTATGTTTAGCATTTGGTTCTCAACAATACCTGCAAAATACACTGTTATACACATACTGGCAACATTTCTTTTTTTTAGACTAAGTACGCAATGCAAGTAATAAATTCAGTAACGATAGGGCTATTTTCCGAAAACAACAAGGCAAAATGTAGATCGATTCACTATAAAACATGGTAAAAACAGAAGAGACATCATGCAAGCATTGAAATTTCACCTCAACACTTGTTTTGGTGCTCTTGAGACCCGCTCTTGAAAAGATGCCCAGCATTTGTTGTCAGCATCAGCCTACCCAGATTAGCAGTAAATAAACGCAATGATTGATGCATCAACAGAGATTATTCCAAAGAGAACGAAGAAAGAAAATGGGCCCAAAACCTCAAATTGATCCATCCATGACTGCATCATAGCATCAGACTTCCCGTGTCTTTGCATCACCAACGACTTCGAGTTATTTTCATCACCACTATCGGAATCAAAAGTACCCTCATAGTCTATATTTATCTCAAATTCTGGCCAAGGAGTGCTAGCAGGAACTGAAAGTAGACAAAAATGTGAGCACAACAAAATTCAGATGTCAAGAACATAAATAGCTTTAGTAATCCATACATAATCACCTTTTCCTACAGCTGGTAGAACTGAATTTGAAGCAGCAGCAGAACTCATTATCCGGAGGCAATCATTTTTATGACCAGTACGCCAATGCAGTGCCTAAGCAACAGCAACCAAGAGCCATTAATCCAAAATGTATGTTCTGTGTCAGAAACAAATTGATGGATGCTAAGGTTCAACATACATACCTGATGTTTCTCAGAACAGTACCTTGCTTTCTTGCAGCTACTACATATTTTATCACCTTTCCAGGTACCACACCAGTGGCATACAGGAGCTGGCAACAAATAGTTAGGTATTTGAAAGAATTTAATAACATTAACTGTGTTTGACAGCCACGGGACAAGTAAAGCTCATTTACCAACACTAGACAGATTGCAGGATTATAGCACATAAAAACAGTAATGTGACATATCAGAAAGTTCTAAGACAGATTGTCATATATTTATGGTAAGCTTATGCAGTATGCACTTCCAAATAAAATTCTTTTGAACAAAAATTTGCATGTGTCATAGGTCCCTAGCCACTCCAAATGTAAATAAAAGCAAGGTAGTAGTTCACATGGAGAAAAGGTTGCACACTGGCAGAAACAAACAATGCCATAGATGGCAACTCAAGATTTTAGGCCAGAAATCCAGATGCCACTATCAAACATATATTCGCAACTTCACATATTTATGCAACAGCCAGTGCAGGATATAAAGTGTCAACTGCCAAGCAACAGAAAAGAACACTACCTCCTGGACACAGTGGTTTGTCAGAGCCATCATGCTTAGGAGGTTGAGCTGAGTAGAAGGCGTTAGTCCGTGGCAATTGGCACCGGAAAATCTTCACGCTGGAACACAATCCACTTCAAACAATCAAAATCAGAAGATCTCTGAACAAAACCATTAGACACAGGACTCTCTTCACCTTCTACTTGGATTCCCATGCTTGTGTTTCCATTGTTCATGTTGATCTCGAAGCAAGCACGCCATGGATGGGCACATGAACATAAACAGCGTTCGGTGGAAGGCTGTTACATTGTCTTCAATTGGTGCATAAATCTAAAAAAACCAAGCCAAATTGTGACCAAGTCGACATAACAACAAGCAATCGAGTGTCACAATTTCATTGCACACAAAGAAATCACCTGGAGGACGAACTGCAGAGGCTCGCCACAGAAACCGCAGCAGCTAGACTTCCCCGACGGCATGTTCACGGGGTCCAGCCACGCCTGAACAAACCCACACAACCCTGGCATCAGCACTGCGAAACTGTACAAAAAGCAAAATTAACAACCGGAATTTAACACGGGTCGGCGCGCGCACCGGGATGCCGCCGGCCTTGCTGGGGAACAAGTGACGGAGGAGGAGGCCTGGGTGCTTCGGTTTGCTAAGGACACCAAGCGTCACTTCCGCTTCTTCATCCTCATCGTCGTCGTCGTCGTCCTCGTAATCCGCTGCAGTGGCGGAGGGGCCTGCTGGAGGGGGCTGGTGCGGGACCTCGGTCTCGTCGTCATCGTCATCCAGCGAGGTGATACGGAGGCTGCTAAGCTTCTTGGCGCTGGACTCCATTCCCGGCGGCGGCGAGGGGGTCGGCGGGAGTGTGGCGGCGACAAAACGGTTGCTGCCTCGCTGGTTTTGGCGGAAAAAAACCCTAGCCCCACCTCAACCCCTCAACACGGTCCTGCTGGGCTCAGCGGTGTACTAAACTGAGCTACAAAATGAAACCGACCGAGCCAACATCGGGCGCGACCGAGCCCAAACGGCAAACGGCGCGCGAGGGTGACTCGGGCTTTGGTTTGGCTGGCTGTCCGGCTCCCACCGCTGCTACCGCATTCCTCCACAAAACCCTTTCCTCCTTGCGCCGCCGCGGCCGCCTAAACCCTTCCTTGCGCCGCCGCGACGACCACCAGCCGCGGGCCAACCATGGCGCCCGTTGCGGCTCCCATACGCGACCTGCTCACCTCCTTCAGCCCCAGCGCGGAGTTCCTCGCGCTCTCTTCTGGGGACGGCCGCATCAAGGCATGGAACCTCGAAACACGCGGTCCTCGCCTTAGCAGCTTGCCACTGAAGCTATGGGCTACCTAACACGCTCTCTTTGCCGTTCGCGCAGGTATGGGACGCCGTGCGGGGCCGGCTGCAGACCGAGTTTGCCGACATCCCGGCAGTGGAGGCGGGAGCGGTCGCGGTCGCTGAGTCGAAGCGCGGCCACCTCGCCCTCGATTACACCTGCATGAAGTGGGTACAACTTTCTAGCAAGGTGAGCGAATCCACCAGACCACCCCCCACGTCGAGATGTTACAGCTTGTTATGTTGGGCTGGGATGCGCGCCCTTATCACTTGCTTACATTTTTTTCATAGCAGAAGAAGAGGAAGGCTGGGAGCTCACTGATTGTGCTTGGCACAGGCAGTGGGGATGTGCTGGCACTTGATGTTGCTGCGGGACATTGGAAGTGGAAGGTCAGTGATTGCCACCCTGGGTAAGTTGGTGTTTAACCTCTTCTTTTATTTCAATTCAAGTGCTAGAGGAAATACATATTCAGTTGTTGAAACCAACAAAACACAATTGAGTACAGAATCATCTATGACCATTAGCCTGTTCACATGTTGGGTCAAAACCGGTTCACCCCACAAACCAATCTAGATCAAATCAGGGTAACGGTTTGCAATGGGTTTACTCGTTCCAGAGTCAAAACTGCATCATTGGGAGCGGGTTGGCTCTCACGGTTTCGAATAAATCAAACCGGTAAACCAATCCTTGGTCAACCTTTGGACTGCCACACAGAAACACTACATCAAACTGCTGCCACTGTTGCTAAGAAGACCACTATTGGTACGCAAATAACTACATTCTTCCAGCGGATGGTGGTACCATACTGTCTAAACCTCTGGCCCAACCCAAATCAACCCATAACGGTAACCAGTATCTAATCTTTGTAAACCAAAGCCAACCCAGTCAAAACCACTAGCTACAGGATGGTTTCCCAAGTCTGCCTAAACCGCGGATGAACAGCCCTAATGATCATACACATAGTAACGAGTGACATTAAAAATGGCTATACATGTTGTAAGCATGCTCATTTTGTATCTTTGGCCCTGTTCCTGTTTGGATTTTTGCTGCTAAGGTTAATCTCTGAAAGCTTTATCTCAGTTATGCTCACTTACATTGATAAATGTTGTGTTTAGGGGTGTGACGGCTGTAGCATACTCAAAACATGGACGGAGTGTGTACACGGCAGGCGCTGATGGCATGGTCTGTAGGATTGACGCCTCTGATGGGACTGTTGTCGGGAAATTTAAATCTTCTTCAAAGGCAATATCTGCATTAGCTGTGTCATCAGGTATCTCAACTGTGATGTGACTTTTTAGTTTATAACTATGTTTCTACCATGCTTGCTTGCTCTCATAAATTGTTTTTTCTGGATGTAACATTGCTTTGATTGCTGTGTTCTAACCAACACTAGGTTATTTTTTTTATTCAATGTATCCGCTGTGATTATAAATGACATGATTATATCTAGTAGATTGGCCTATATATTTAAGACTTGGCACATGAACTCAGTGAAGAATATCTGTCTATCTTTATTATAAGACAATATGATGACACTTAAGATGTTTTTATGGTACTGGGAATCTAACATTATTGTTCATCATTTGATAACTGGTAATTTACAGGTATTGATATATCATTTATGCTGCTTGCTGAAATGTTTATTTGGATACATGTGCACCTTGTTTTTGCCAAAGTCCTTTGTAGGATCCATCTTCTATATATGCATTTTTTGCTTGTATTTGCAATCGATATCCAGCAAAGTTCCACCACTTAATTTTAACTACATGCAGCTTGTACTTGATTATGTCAGATGGAAATATGTTAGCAACAGCAGCTGGCCAGTTGAGGACCTTTGACACTTCCAGCAACAAAAAGATTAAAAAATTCTCTGGACATCCAGTGAGTATCTCTTGCATTCTCTTACCTATTGGTTTTCCTCTTTCAGGGCTACTGTTTATACATATGTACTCCCTGTATCTAAGTTCCCATTTTTTTTATGGCATGCACCCATGGAAAACTTCATAGGTTGCTGTGAGGAGCATGGTTTTTAGCAATGATAACCAGTATGTTTTGTCATCTGGAGTTGGGGAACGCTATATTGCCATTTGGAAGCTGGGCAGTGGGAAAACCCAGAGCTCAAACTGTATCCTTTCAATGGAGCATCCAGCAATATTTGTGGACTGTAAATGTTCAGATGAAGGAGAAATACATGTTTTGGCTATTTCTGAGATTGGTGCCTGTTATTTCTGGTCTGCAAATGATGTGGATGACCTGCGTAATAAGGAGCCGACCAAGATCATATTGTCTGAGTCATCTGTGTCAACAGTTCATCAGGCATTCTCGATATTTACTGCAAAACTTCAAGGAGTGGATGGACCTAATTCTGCCCATGTCCTACTGGCTTATGGGTCTGTAGTTAAACCATCTTTTGATAAACTTTTGGTTTGTTATGGTACGGATATTAATTTGAGCATTTCTCAAGACGGAGTTCTCTTACCAAATACTCAAACCACCATGACAAAGAAAGGCCAATCTGTGAAAAAGCAAGGTATAGTGAGAATGTTCGTTTGCTATGTTGAAAATTATATCTTGCTTCACATCCATTTTGCTACGTTCTAGACACATTTTAGTTACACAAAAAATGGATAAAAAAGTCAAAGCCTTTTGAAATTTTACTTTTTTTTGGTAGCTAAGTCAGCTACTAGTTTGTGCTCTAAATTTGTGCGATTTTGTAATGAGCGAAGCATGGATTCACCTTTTGAGTTTTGGTGGGTACTCTTGGGCTAAATCTTGATTTTTTTTTTTCTTCTAGAAACTGTCACTGCTCTAGACCGAGCCAATGCTGAAGATGCTATCCTTCCTCTTCCAAAGCTTCATACACAGGAAAAGAAAAGGAAACATGGGGTAACAAAACCCAGTGGTGATGTCAAGCCTGAGATTCATAGTGATCTCACCACTACAGGATCTATTCATAAAAGAGGTAAATGACATATTGGTAGTTTTTTATTCTTTTTCTGTACAGCATAGTAAGGAAACACAGCAGTCTGGGTATGTTGAACTTACATAACCAATTGTTTTCCCATCACAGATACATGTTGTAGGTTGTTATTCTCTAGCATTTTACTTTTGGTTTCACTGAATTTTACATGTATGGTTGGTTTATTTATTTCAGTGTGTGCTGTCTATTAAATGTTTCCATAACTACATGTACTCATTTGTTTGTTTAGTTCCTGTGCAAAGAATCGAAGATGACAGCATATGCATTGAGGATATGATGAGGGAGTGTGGCATCATTGACACTAGAGTAGATGAGACCTTGAAGGGACATCCTGGCCTTCCCTCTGATATTTTGTCCGATCTGTTTGGTGATGGCAGCATAAAAGTTGATTCTAATTTACCCAGTAAGAAGGTTTGTGGAATTGAATTTCATTTCCATATTCAATCATCATTTGCATGTCTATTGTACACCATTCATGATTCTCTGTTCTTTCAACAGATTCGAGGTCATCTAAGATCATTGAAACCTGGAGATGCTTGCACACTTCTTGAGAATTTAGTATCTGCATGGATAACAAGGTGCTGAAGAACTCAATTTAAATGTCTGTTCTCCAGTGCTTTCTTATGCATTGTTTAATTATGTATTTTGCCCTGTTTGTTGATGTCTCCACAGATCTGGTAGCACAGAAGTTATATTGCGCTGGATATACTGCCTGTTAGTCATTCATGGCCGTTTTATTCCCTCTGAGAAATCAACAAAAGTATTTAGCAACCTGGAGAAGGTATAGTTTCTCACACCAGCACTAGCTGTGTACTTCATCACATGTTAATTTTTCTTTTGCAGATCTTTCATTCTTTGCACGCTATTTGGAACATTTATAGCATTGATGTTACTGTCTTTATTGGTTATTTGATTGAAATTAGAATACAGCAGAATGTGGCTCACTACCTTTGAGACCATTGCAAATAGGATAGATTGGTACTGAAGTTTGCTACTTGTAATGAAAGATAATAGCATTGGCCACTATGTCTTGTTGACAACTCTGAAAACACTAGTTCATGATAGATAAGAAATGAAAGATATTGATTGGCATTGTCTTGTTGACAAATGAAAACACTAGTTCATGATAGGTCCAAATAGGTCCAAATATATTTATATAAGACACTGGAATAATGTGGGTTTTTAATTTGAAAGCCTTCTGATGTAAGTGTTCACCAACAACATTGCTCGGCAATACCTAAAGACTGCTGAATGACTATACTTAGGTTGTATTTGGTTCGAAGACAGAGTGAGATGGAATAGTACTGTTCCTTTTTTTTTTTTTTTTTTTTGGAATGGGTATCGTTCGAGTTTGTGTTTGTTTAGGGGGACAAAGTTGTTCCAGTTTAGTGTTTGGTTGGGTGGATTGAGAGGTAGGATGATATTGCATTTTTACACTGTTAAGCAGCAGTTACATGATGATACACAACCTTGTAAAATATCTTGCCCCATCTTTCCAAATCCACATTTCTTTTTTGTTATTTTTTATCCTCGATCTTATCCTCCTGTCCCATCCCATCTATTTGGGACTTATGACTTTTTTTACCGTGGTTTGCCTTTTATTTTTTTGCACCCCTTCCCGGATGATATTGCATTTTTACACTGTTAAGCAGCAGTTACATGTAGGGCCCACCTGCCATCCACATTTCTTTTTATTTTTTTCCTCGATCTTATCCTCCCGTCCCCACCCATGGGACCTATCTTTTCCTTTTATTTTTCCTCGACGTTATCTTCCCTGTGGAGATCCCATATGTGTGCGACAAGGCTCATGTGGCCACCGCTCGGAGGCCTAGGGTCACCGGCCGCCGCACAGGAAGCCGAGGCTCACTGGTCACCCGCCACCGCGCCAGAGGTCGCTGTCGGGGCTCACAATGTATGCCCGCCACCACGCCGTAAGTCGCTACTGGTGTCGAGAGCTTGCTTGCGCCACTGCCGCCCTCCTGCCCCCACATCTTCTCTCCCATGCCTGACCCACCGCATAGGAGAGGGAGCATGGCGAGAAGAAATGGGAACCATGTCAACTTGGGACGAACCAGTCCAGTTCTTTTGCTGGGATGGAGTCGCCCTCAGATTCCCTGGAATATTCCAGGTGGGATGTCCATGACTCCAGCTGACCTTGATCCAAACACCATAAAAAAAGGGACCATCCCAGCCTGTCCCCTAGAAATCCTTGCAACCAAACACTACCTTGTACATGTGTTGGCCACTACATCTTCTCAGGTAAGTGGCAACAAATGCTAGCCTTTTGTATTCAGGTTCACTAACCTTCTGTTAGAATTTGCACCGTGAACTGAACCATCTGATTGCTGTGGATAGGTTCTCTATTTGTCCAACCTGCATCATAAGATGCTAATGTTGTTTTCCATAATCTCAATGATGATATGCCTTAAATCCTCCTTATACTAATTGGATGGTGTCGAGGACAAGTTCACGCATCTGAAGAAGCTTTCTCACTCTGGAGGTTTCTTGACAGCTCAAATAATGATATTGTTTGATCCTTCATAACAGATTGCAATGCAATGGCTGCACAATGTTGTGCAAATAAACATACAAATGATAAGAGGAACAATTTCTACATAGAGAGGAGATTGGGAGACATCATGCTATGTAATACTCCCTCAGTCCTAAAATTAATCAACTTCTAGAGTTATCCAAGTCAAACTATCTTAATTTACTACTACCTCTGTTTTCGCTATGTTTGTCCATGGCGTCAGGTGAATATGTAATTATGTCCCACAACGTTTGTTCACTGAGTCAACCAGGAGTTATTGCAATATTTCCTTCATACCCCTAATTAAATGCTTTGAAATAAGAGAGGTGGTTGTATCATGTTATCAAACTGAGGTTTGCGTGGTCATTCACGTTGATGTTTTTGAACTCATGGTGTTAGTTTGCATGGTGTGCTATGGACAAGCATTGTGAGACAACAATAAAATGTGGCTGGCTAATAGATTTGGTGAGAAACACCACAGTATTGTGTCACATTAGGCATCCATCTGGAAAATGGGAATTTCATAGTAATGGGTGCGATTTTATTTGTTTCCCATGAATTTTGGAAAAAAATACTCGAAAAAAGGGCCTTAACATCATGAAACATGATATGTTTGCTTTATCCTTTTGTTCTGGTTCCAGCACTAAATTACACAATGCTGTGCAAGTTTTCATATTGTTGAATTTGGGAGGTTTAATTCAACTCAATTTGCCAAAATATACCTAAGACAGTAAGATTGATATCTATTGGCAGGCTGGGACAAACCTGACACCCAGCCCAATGTAAACAGTGCTTAGCAAGTTGTGGCCTACAAGGCATTCACAGATGTGTGCAGAAAAACTTATTATTCCTTCATTTGCAGATGTGTGCAGAAAGATACAAAGCTACTGAAGATTTGCTGAAGCTTTCTGGCCGACTTCGGTTAATAATGGCTCAGGTTTTCATCCAGCGCTGAATCGTTGAAAGAAACCCATAAATTCTAATGTTTCAGTTAATGACTAAACTAAGTGGTCATGTGTTAATTTTATTCCATCAGGTCGACAAAGCTGATAGTAACATGACATCAAAGGAGATGCAGGATGCTGCTTTCCAGTCTGATGAAGAGGAGGATGAAGACATTGATGAAACAGTGTTTGGTCAAGATTCAGATTCGTCACAAAATAGCGACGACGACGATGATGATGCTAAGTAGACTATTGCTGGTATTCATCGTTATGGTGATGTATTTTTTTTATTAAATTCTCAAGCTTGATTTTTGTCAAGTTTGTAAACTAGGCAACGCTGAAAGGTTGCACAGAATTTTGACAGGGTTTGGTTGCATTTTGAAGCCATTTTGAAGTTGTGCCAACTCGCCTTTACCTCCTTTCATTATACCTCGAAAGTTACACCCAGGGTTCTCCCTCCATGATACTATGGCGATTAGTTAGCCTGACTGGTTGAAACTTGAAAGTTACCCTAAGCAACTTCTAGTATTATTTTCTAGTATATAGCTCAGGCCACCACTACTATATTTTTCGTATGAGCTCTGTCCATACTCTCGCCAAGAGATTTTACAGGATGAACCACTAGAGGTTTTTACAGGATGAATAAAAGAGGTGTATTTACAGGATTATAGTATTATTGCTGTATGAAGGTAAACTGAGAAAGCAAACAACGAAAACCTTTGCTTAATTCTGGAGATTGGAAAGGAGAGGAGTTTATGATAAGGCTAACAATGAAAATGCGACACCAAAAGAGTGATGCTGGTAGTTAGGACGCACAAAATAAAATATACTCTTTTCTAATCACACCAACCCACCCTGCTTCCATGCTTTTTGATCTGGAAGCTCATAATCCCAAACCATCACTACTGCATTATTCTAGACCATTTCCTTCACGCGAAACGGTGTGCCAATTCGACGACACATATTCTACGCCTTCAGCTGAACGTTGACGGAATGACAGCACGTTTCCTGACGTGTCTCAGCATCCCCAACCCCGGCCATATTAATGGACTAATGGTCACTCGACCGACGAGCGACGAGCGACGGTGCCGTGCCAAGCCAACCCAAGTGGGAAAAGCCGGACGACTCCCGGGCGCCTCATCCTCACCGGACGCCACCAACCCCCGCCACCACCAGACGCGCTGCCTATTTAAAGCCCTCAGTCCGCCACTTTCATGGCAACACAAGCAGAGTAAGCTGCAAGCCTAAAACCACCTTGAGCAGCACTGCCACGCTCACAGCTGAGCACTTATATTAAGCAAGCTTCAGGCCTTCACCTAGCTCCAAGTTTAGTGAAGTAATGGCCTCCGGCAGCTGGACCCTCGAGATCGCGTCGCCGGTGGCCGCGCCGCGCCTGTTCCGCGCCGCCGTGATGGACTGGCACACCCTGGCGCCCAAGGTCGCCTCCCACGTCGTCGCCAGCGCCCACCCCGTGGAGGGCGACGGCGGCGTTGGCAGCGTCAGGCAGTTCAACTTCACCTCAGGTAAGTGATGTCCGCGGCATGCCCAGTCGCCCAGACCAACATGTCCTCGCCTGATCGCTCATGACGTCATGCGATCGCTCTTGCAGTCATGCCGTTCAGCTTCATGAAGGAGAGGCTCGAGTTCGTGGACGCGGACAAGTGCGAGGTCAAGAACACGCTCATCGAGGGCGGCGGCATCGGCGTTGCCATCGAGTCGGCGACGTCGCACATCAAGGTGGAGCCCGCGGCCAACGGCGGCAGCATGGTGAAGGTGGAGTCGACGTACAAGCTGCTGCCAGGCGTGGAGGTCAAGGACGAGATCGCCAAGGCCAAGGAGTCGGTCACCGCCATTTTCAAGGGTGCCGAGGCCTACCTCGTCGCCAACCCCGACGCCTACAACTAAATCAGTGGAGTGAGATGATGAGATGAGATTGGGTTTTCTTTGCTGTTCCTTTTTTTTCATACAAAATAAATAAAGCTGCTCTAAGAGCAGTGTGCGGTGTCCGGTGTGTATGGACTTGAGAGATGTTATGAGTGGTATGTACGATACTACGATGCTGTCGCTGTGTGATTATGTATAACCTCATGGTTTTCTGCGTGGAAGAAAAAAAGGGTATTTCTAAACATTCAAAGAATACATGATGATTTACTATGGTCGTTCTCTTCTAATCCCTGGTTATTTTAAGTAAGGTAGCCCCTTATGCCCTGGGCGACACACGTGCTACAATGGGCGGGACAAAGGGTCGCGATCTCGCGAGGGTGAGCAACTTCAAAAACCCGTCCTCAGTTCATTGCAGGCTGCAACTGCCTGCATGAAGCAGGAATGTCTCAGTAAAACGCCATATAGGAGCGAAAGCCCCATTTGTCATAATTGCAAGTGTCTACAAAACGCCATACGAAGGTATTTGCAAGGAATTTTTTTATATTATTATCATTGGTAGGGCATCAAAACTATACTAACCTGAGTTTGGTACCATAGGTATCAAAATTTCAAGCAGTACCTATGGTTCCAAAAAAATTTTACCTCCTATGTATAATCATTGGTACACCTTGTTACCATTTCAAGAACAGTAAAAGGTCTCACTTGCTAGAACGAGAAGGGATCATTAAAAAATGTGGTTTTATAATAAATAAATGGTTTATTTATAAGATGTTTCTTATAAAGAGATCCGTAAGAAAAGGGTGACATCACCCTTACTAAGTGAGTCTTTTCATTTCAAACTAGTATATTGGTTGTGCTAACACTACGGACTACATTAAATAACTTTGCTAGATACGCACAAATTCTAATTA
The DNA here is from genome assembly GCA_015844335.1 of Chrysopogon serrulatus. Taxonomy (NCBI): domain Eukaryota; kingdom Viridiplantae; phylum Streptophyta; class Magnoliopsida; order Poales; family Poaceae; genus Chrysopogon; species Chrysopogon serrulatus. Next base: position 86,696 of record JADLZL010003163.1, on the reverse strand, counting down.
TGAAAGGAAAAAATGTGACTTTATCCATCCAAATTGGCATCAATTGTTGTTATGAGTTTTAAGCCTCACTTTTTCCCTCAAGGCATTTCTTTTCAGACCAGCATCTGTACGTACAAAAGAAAAACAGATATGAACACAATAAGAAGAGGAAGATGAAGACAACCGTTGTACACACACCAGATAGTTCCATTAGGAATTCAAAATTCATCTTCAGTCAAAATTGAGCATTGTCTTCCTTCACTGCCTGCATCATTTTTTTACTAAAAATCAGGAAACAACCCTATTCTGAATAATCACTAAACAGGAGCAAATAAACTTGGTTTGTCTCAGCAGAGTTACTAGCAGACCTCCAAAGGACTTCTACTTTCTTTTTCTTGGATAACATATTGAAATTAAAGCTAGATCCTTAAACCAGGGTGTATAATTGGAATGTTTTAACACAAGCCTTATTAATTGAAGATAATGGAAATGCATTTCCCGCTTTAGCTAGCGCAGTTGAATGCCAACCTCCAGAGTATGTAATGTCAACCGACACTGATAAGTTGCAGAAGTTTTGGAACAACCAAGGAATTAGAAACCATTGTGATGATAAAATCATTAATTTTTCAACAGCGGCTCACAAAGGGAGCAAGCAATGCTATGTTCGATACCTCTGTTCCTAACTTTAAAAGGATGAAATCAACAAGAGTGAGTGGTCGAACCAGGGGCCAGCAGGGACCATGCTGCTTCCCCCCCCCCCACCCCACCCCCCCACCCCCCAAAAAACAATGAAACAATGAAATTCTTTTATGTCATGGGGAAAATTTTAAATATACATCCTAAAATTTAATTATACATCACAAAAATTTATCTTTTCACTACTTTTCATAATAATATTATGATTTTTGTTATGAATACTAAATATACATGTAAAATATTATGAAGCCATACACTTGTTATTTACATTTGTCGCATTTACAATATGTTATCTATTACTCAGTCCCTCCTAATCAAAAGTTCTGGTTCCACTATAGCCAAGAAGAAAATGGCATTTCAACTGGTGGGTTCCTCACTGATTAATACAAAGGAAATTCAGAGCTATAGATAATTTAGCTGAAGCTTTGAACTACTTTGATTACTGGATAAGCTTTGGAAAGTTGACTAAATTATTAGGTTATTGCAAATATAGCACTGCAGTATAGTTTGAAGAAGCATGGGGAAAATATAGCACTGCAATATAATCTCCATCATACCTGCTTTGTGGATCAATCAGCCACTTAAAAATCTGAAATCCACTTCAAAATTATATTACAGTCAACTGAGCCTAGTAATATATACAAAATTGTTTAGAACATCTATGCATCACACAAAGGATTTACAAATTCACTTCTTCATAAAGATAAACTCACCTCAGCTGGACATTTATTTGCTAGAATAATAATGCATTGCAGGTAGCCGGGCATAAATTTCTCCTCTCAAAATTACCTGAAAAATAACATAACAGTATGACAAATAACCTGAACAATGTAACCAGGAAGAAGATTAGCTGCAAAACAACACTGACAAAGACCGGTTAACCAGGTCAAAAGAGCACAACATAACAGCACATGCAAAACAAAAATCAGAACCTCTGCCTTTAAAGCAACTATAGCATTCTTTGAGTTTCAAAAAAAAAATTTATAGCATTCTTTGAAGCTGATATATCAGTGGTGCCATGTAGCCCTGCTACCAAATCAGCAACATCACTGATGCACTCCATTGCTTGATGCAAAGCTCATCCAACATCACAGGTGCTGCCAATACAAAATGCATATGTAATGGATAAGTAACAATGAAGATCGATGATAGCAAAACATATTACCTCCTAAAGGTAAAGATATATAAAGAAAATATCTTTCATTAATTTAAATGAAGGAGTTTCCTAACATAATAAATGTTTTATAACATGGAACACGTGCATATCATAGCGGGCGGGATGCACGGCTCACACATGTGCAGCCGTATGTGTATTTATTTTATAAAATAGGCTTATTTTCCCTTATTAGAACGCCTATATAGTTCTTTGTATTTGTGCTGACACCCTTTATTTTGGAATGTTGTAGGGTTATTTCGTTGCCGCCGGCCTGATATGTATCATCGGTAGATCCAATTAATTTTAAGAGACTCCTTTTTTCTTAGTTCAGACATGCGTGCATTTGACATTTGAGACTGTTCCTTCTATTATTGAAAAATCAACGGCTATCCCCTGTGCCAGCAGCTCAAATGAAGGCAAAGCTCATAATGAAGGGAGTTTAATAATTCAAAACAGGCTCCTGTTCCCTGCAGATTCCTGGCAGGCCTCCGCCAGCTCGGCGGCGTCGCGGCCGCATTCGGCATTCGCGGCCCAGAGACCATGGCACCATGCCGCGCATGCTGTCCTTCGAGGGGAAGCGGGCCGCGGACACGATGGAGAATGCGGAGGCTCACCCACCAACCCACCACGCTTACATGCTTTTCGATCTGGAAGCTCATCATCTCAAAGCCATCCCTACTACATTATCCTAAATCATTTCGCTCACGCGAAACGGTGTGCCAATTCGACGACGCATATTCGTTCTACACCTTCAGCTGAACGTTGACGGAATGAAAGCACGTTTCCTGACGTGTCTCTGCAACCCCGGCCACATTAATGGCATGCCAACCCAACCCAACCCAACTGAGAAAAGCCGACGACTCCCGGGCGTCTCATCCTCACCGGACGCCACCAACCCCTTCCATCTCAGACCTGGCCGCCTATTTAAAGCCTTTGGTCCGCCACTCTCATGGGCTCATGGCAACACAAGCAGAGTAAGCTGCAAACCTAAAACAACCTTCAGCAGCACTGCCACGCTCAGCTTCAGGCCTTCAGCTATAGCTCCAAGTTTAGTCGACCGATCACTCACTCAAGTAATGGCCTCCACTAACAGCTGGACCCTCGAGATCGCGTCGCCGGTGGCCGCGCCGCGCCTGTTCCGCGCCGCCGTGATGGACTGGCACACCCTGGCGCCCAAGGTCGCCTCCCACGTCGTCGCGAGTGCCCACCCCGTGGAGGGCGACGGCGGCGTTGGCAGCGTCAGGCAGTTCAACTTCACCTCAGGTAAGTGATGTCCCCGGCATGCCCAGTTGCCCATGTTGTCGCCTGATCGATCAAGCAGCTGGCTCATGACGTCTTGCGATCGCTGTTGCAGTCATGCCATTCAGCTTCATGAAGGAGAGGCTCGAGTTCGTGGACGCGGACAAGTGCGAGGTCAAGAACACGCTCATCGAGGGCGGCGGCATCGGCGTCGCCATCGAGACGGCAACGTCGCACATCAAGGTGGAGCCCGCGGCCGACGGCGGCAGCGTGGTGAAGGTGGAGTCGACGTACAAGCTGCTGCCGGGCGTGGAGGTCAAGGACGAGATCGCCAAGGCCAAGGAGTCAGTTACCGCCATTTTCAAGGGTGCCGAGGCCTACCTCATCGCCAACCCCGACGCCTACAACTAAATCAGTGGAGTGGGATGCGATTCCCCTTTCCCCCTCTATACGGAGATTGGATTTTCTTCCCCGTTCCTTTCCTTTTCTTGAGATAAAATTGAATAAAGCTGCTCTAAGCAGTGTACGATGGTGTAGTTGTGTGGTTACCGTATATGGTTTTCTGTGTGGGAAGATACAAGGAATTCTGTTTTGGAATCCTATGCAAGTTTGACTGTAAGGAATTTTGCTCATTTCAAATAGATATTGGGAGACTGTTTTGGTTAATATGTCATTGTTGAAAATTGAAATTTTCCGAATAATATGAAAGCTCCTAGTCGGTACTCGCGTATCATTGTAGCAACAACAACTATTTGTTTGAGCGATGAATGGAGCTATAGTATTTATTACTGGAGAGATGAGAGAAGTCGTCGGCAACCATATGTTTGTTTGAGCGATACCTTTTGAGTCTTTATAAAAATTGGCTTTCTAGCTTTTGACAGTTAGTTTTTTTACCGTGGACTAATTTTATAAAAAACTTTTAGCTTCTCGGCGCATCGAAAGCCAATATGCTCTTCTTATCATGTTTTTCAGCATTTAGTTCCTTTTTTGAGTTTGGGCGAGAGTGATGCTCAACGGCAGCCTCAAACCCTTATTTTCAATTGCATCGTAACCGTTATCATAGGAGGCTAGAAGTACTAATTGATAGATTAGCCAAACAGGCAAATCTTATGCCGCACACTGTTCAATGCAACAGGCCGGTCGGGACACCAAGCTTCCATCTTTGTAATGTTTTTTACAGGCTTAATGAACAAATTTTAATAACTATATAATAAAAGAACTACTATATCACTTCAGTTCTATTAATTAGTCTATGTAAAATATTATGGATGTCTTCAGGAACTATTTGCATGTCATCAACATGTAAATCAAAATGGATCGGAGACTCATGGTAGCAAGGTTATACTAACATTGGATAAGTCCGATTCTCTCTCTATATTTTGAATTATGAAAAAAAATTACAATCACAATGAAAGGAACACATCTGTCGCGTGTTTCTTATGCGTCGATAGATAAAAAAAATCATGATAGTATTTAGAAATCAAAGGATGAACATCAAACTTAGAGGGATGTGGGTGAAGCTAATAAGGTTCTGTTTGGTTCAATCAAAAGAATGGTAACTGTAACGAGATCATTGCCAGTTTGCCACTGCTATCTTTAACTAGGTAGCTGATACCACCAATGTGGGTAGTAAAGATTTTGCACACGGGTTCTATCAGTTGCCTCCGCTACCAATTACGTCGAAGCTAGATCAAACACCATGGAACATTATCTGCTCTCACCGTGAACTGTCACACCACCAAAATAGTCTAAACAGCATCTAAGGCCGACCCAGTAGCAATGGAAATATAAATGGGCCACGATGGCTAAGCCTAGAATGAAAAGGCGCGACACCCTTTTTTAAAAAAAGAAAAGTTAAACTGTAATAGTTAACCTTGTCAGGTTTTTTTGTTATTTTCCTTCATTTATTATCATATACCAACCCAAAGTGAATGGCTCGCGTTCGTAGACCAATTTGTGCAAGCGGAAGGTGGAGCCACGCTTCCGTCAACACCTTCCTCGGGTTTTGACGAAGAACGCGCATCACACACTTTGTGACGTGTGTTATCGACGCCGGCCGTATTAAAGCTCACTCGACCGACGGAGCCATCCATTGTGGAAAAAGCTCGAAGACTCGCGCACCAGCTTGAGGCCTCACCACCGGACATCACCAACTGGGCAAGCGTCACCAACCCCGCGTGCCGCGTTCACAGCATCCTATTTAAACCTCTTGTTGCCGTTCGTTCCAGCAAGCAACACAAGCAGCAGCTCCAGCTCCTTGCATCATCAGCTAACTAAGCATAAGCAAGCAAGCTAAGCCAGACAACGAGCCAACAAGCTCATCACACACCATGGCCTCAACTAACAGCTGGACCCTTGAGATCCCATCGCCGGTGGCCGCGCCGCGCCTGTTCCGCGCCGCCGTGATGGACTGGCACACCCTGGCGCCCAAGGTCGCCTCCCACGTCGTCGCTAGTGCCCACCCCGTGGAGGGTGACGGAGGCATTGGCAGCGTCAGGCAGTTCAACTTCACCTCAGGTAAGTGATGTCCGCGGCATGCCCAGTCGGCAGTGTCGCCTAGACCAACATGTTCTCGCCTGATCAATCAAGCAACTAGCTAGTAGCTCATGACGTCGTGCGATCGCTCTTGCAGTCATGCCGTTCAGCTTCATGAAGGAGAGGCTCGAGTTCGTGGACGCGGACAAGTGTGAGGTCAAGAACACGCACATCGAGGGCGGCGGCATCGGCGTTGCCATCGAGACGGCGACGTCGCACATCAAGGTGGAGCCCGCGGCCGACGGCGGCAGCGTGGTGAAGGTGGAGTCAACGTACAAGCTGTTGCCGGGCGTGGAGGTGAAGGATGAGATAGCCAAGGCCAAGGAGTCAGTCACCGCCATTTTCAAGGGTGCCGAGGCCTACCTTATTGCCAACCCTGACGCCTACAACTAAATCAGTGGAGTGAGATGAGATTGGGTTTTCTTTGCTGTTCCTTTTTTTCTTACAAAATAAATAAAGCTGCTCTAAGAGCAGTGTGCGGTGTGTATGGACTTGAGAGATGTTATGGGTGGTATGTACTGTCGTTGTGTGATTATACCCCTCGTGGTTTTTCATGTGGGAAGAGAAAGGACATTCTGTTTTTTAATCATCTGCCAGTTTGACTGAATAAAGAATTTTGCTCGTTTCGATAGACTGTCCTGGTGAATATGTCATTATTGAAAATTGAAATTATTTCCGAGTAATATGAAAGCTCCAAGAGCTATAGCTTTCACTAGAGAGGAGGGAGAAGTAGGCGTCGTCGTATCAGAGGAGGGAGAAGCAGGCATCTTTTTTTTTTTTCGGTATTTTTTTTTTTTTGGGTGGAGGTGGAGGGGGGGGGGGGTGCACAAAAGGTATTTTTAGGGGGTGCACAAAAATTGATTTTCTGTCTTTTGACGATTAGTTTTTTATTTTGTTATTGGCCTTTTAATACTCAAACGTTTTTCAGGTTTTGGTTTATTTTTATCTTCTCAGCACATCAAAGTAATGAAAAGCTCTTCTCAACATTATTTTTAGCATTGAGTTCATTTTTCCAAAGTTTAGGCGGCCGGAGTGGTGCCCAATGGCAGCCTCAAACCCTTATCATGGAGCTTGCATTTTTTTTAGGAAATGGCGGGAGCTTTGCTCACAATCATGTAAGAGGAGAGGCATATATATAATATATAAATATATAACTAGTTGAATTCCCCACACATTCTATGGAAGTATTGGGTGAGTGGGTTGTCATATATCGTTCATTTATTATGCAATGAGGTGACCAAATATTAGGCTGGTGGAGTAAGATGTTTGCAGTGCAAATTGCACGTGGGTTGAGTGGAGAACACCCTAAGATTTATTAAGAATGCATAGTAATCTTGAGTAATGAAGTTGTTACTTGGTTTGAATCTGGTTGTTGCCCTCTGCATTGTTGTGTGCTTGTTTGATATTTTTGGATGGTGTTTATCGGTGGAGCTATATTTAATCACAATAAATCAATTAGTGAATCTAGTAATAATATGATACTATATGATTTTTGGAAATCAATGGGAAAACCCAGAGTACTGTGTGAATGTGCCTTTAGAGGACTCATGAGAATTGAGGGCTTGCATTGGGAAGTGTCGGTTGTAAGATTGGTACGTAACATTCTATGACCACGTGACAGTTGCGACCATGTGGTAAACGGATTGTACCTTCTTAAGGTTCTATGCTGATGGAATTTTATAACTTTGGCTAATAATAACACTTCTACAATTGCAATCTGAAGTGAAATTAAGAAAATTTGAACTATGCATAGTACTGTAAGAAAATATGAACTGTACATGGCACTTATAGATATGGTAGGGCAATATAAACTATGCATAGCATTGTAAGAAAATATATGAACTATACACATCACTTAGACATATGATATAGCAACATGTGGATGCTTATTGGTAATAATAGATGGAGTGGTGTGCAATGTAAATTTAGACATGCCTTAAAATCAATGTTAGCCTACACGCTACACGGTACACAGTCGGTCACCCTTCGTTTAGTGAATAGTCAGATTATACGTCTGATTAAACGGGCCAAAAAACGGATTACACGGGATTAAACGGATTAAACGGCCTACACGGGCAACACGATTGACTACTGAGTAGCGTTTACATGCCGTGTAATCGGCCTACACGGCCGTGTAGGCGAACAGGGCTTAAAATTAAACTTTGGCTGCAACAAAAAATTGAAAGGAGCACAATTGATGAACAGAGCATGCCAATTGTGATCATGTATAAACTTTTTTGGTGGGGCATGTTGGATGTGCAATGAAAATTAAAAAACAATTAATTAGTAGAGCAGAGGGGATCAAATAACCGGGAACGCATGAACATATAAGTTGGGGAAATTGACAAAAGTTAACTGATGGACACACATGGACCTTAATTGTCACTTGTCAGGTTCGGTATAACACTCTTCACTTGCTCATTACTTTCCCATTTGAAACCCCTAGTTTGATTTTGGCTGGACTTATCCCATTTGCTAAGTGTGTAGCATTAGAGATGATGGTCCAAGTCCAAGTGGTGGAGCTAGAATATCAAGGGTGATGGTGGTGATGACCACAAATGATCAAGCACTTCACACTTGGCGAAGAGAAGAGAAGAGATAGAAAAGGAGAGAAGGCAAAAAGGCTCAAGACAAAGGTATAAGTTAGGGCTATTTTGTTTTTGCCACTCAAAACAGATAATGTGAGTGGATTTAGAATAGATAACCGTGTTATTAAAAGGGGTAATCTCACATAAAAAAAACGATTATCTAAGTGCCACTAGGTGAGTGAGTACCATACATTTGCATTATGACCTAATGAGCTAACTCAAAAACCCTTAGAAAATGTTTTAGAAACTGCTAACACATGTGCGCTATGGTTAGACACTTAGTGGTTAGCACTTGTGAGCAAGGGGATTGAGAAAAGAGTGGAAAAGAAAAGGAGAAGAGCAAATGGACCCTGACAGAAAGGGAGCCGGACCATGGCTCTCGATCTGGAGGCCTACCTCTGCTAGGCTGTTTCTACACGGGGTGCTCCAGACTTGGACCCAAGGGGGGTCCAGACCATGAGCCCCTCATCCGGTTGAGGGTTCCCAGCGCAACTGTATAGGTGAAAGACGTCCAGGCGGGGGAACCGAACTAAGTACGAACATGTTTTCCTCGTTCTGGAACTCTTTGGTCCCGTCCGAACACTGAGATCGCTTGGTCTGAACTGGCCACTATTGAGTTCGGTCCGTTTGCCACAGTGGCCCTAGCTCACATGGCAACGGCTGGTGCATTTGAACGCGGTGATGTGGCACACACTAATTGGTGCTAAGGAGGATCCAAACCGTGGGTGATGGTTCGGACCACTTGAGCTCAGGGCTCCCGTGAGCCAGACACCTGTTTTGATAGAAAAACGACTAGTGCTCTTTAGGGGTGTCTATTTAAGGGTGAGGTCAGGCTTTGGACACTCCCTCTTGATACTTTGACATCTTAGACATCCTCTTGAACTAAGCATACTCTTTTCCACTCATCTCTCTTGCTTATTTGCAAAATTCAAAGTGAGACTGAGTGATTTTAGTGCATTGGCTTAGTGCTTGAGGATCTAATGGTACTAGTGATCAATTTGCTACGGGTGAGCCTATTACTCTTGGTGTTTGTCACTACCTAGCCGGTTTGGAGTAGCAAGAAGGTGTTGGCAAATGTTGGTGATTGTTCTTGACCACACCAGTGGATTTATGAGGGGCTCTTAGTGGGTTGCTAGTGACTTATGTTGCCCCCATCTTATGGTGATTCTTGCGGTGTCCGGTAGAGGCTAGGTGTAGTGCCTATTAGTCGTCGAATCTTAAGTGAATGAGCTGTCAAGCACGTGAACCTTGGTAAAAAACAGTGTCTTAGTCTTTTTGTGGATCATCCGTCAAAATCACTTCATCTCTATGGATTAAATGGATTATCTCATTGAATTAAATTGGATTGATCAAGATGGTGATTGGCTACATTTCAAATGTAAGGTTTGCACCCTCAGTTTATCTCCTTTACATTTGTGCAAAGCAAAAGTAGGTAGCAAGCTCTTTAGCGTAGCTAGTGTGTGAGCTTGTCCCTTGCTAGATTGCCAGTGTGCTATAGTATATTATGATGGCTAGAATTGGATAGGTGGCTTGCAACCCTGTTTAGGCTAGCGCAAAACTTGCTTCACCGCCTAGTATTCTAAACAGTTTGTTAGTGTTTTATAGAGAATTTTATTAGTCTATTCACCCTCTATCGGGGGCCAAACAACCGGCCTGTTAAGCCCCCAGCTAAGCAGAGCTAAGTAGATCACCACTAAGAGTTCACATCCGGCCCAGCAAAGGCTGGATCCTGTGGGCCGTCATCCCAACAAATAGAAAAAGGCCCAACGGAGCTACGACGAAGGCCCACGGGAGGACTACGTCACGCAGCCCTGGGACGAGGGCGCGACCCCTAGGACGCACGGCTCGCACGACCCCCCGCGGGATAAGAGGGCTCTTGGGGTCGTAGCCCAGGAGGCCGCGGTTCGCACGACCGCCGCGGGCGCCTTCGCTCAGAAGCAACCAAGGCTTGCGCCCCACGCACGGATCGTGACTCAGTGACCGGCGCGACGAGTCAAACCACGTCCTCTCCGCCTGCGCCCCAAGCAGGGCGTGGGCAAAAAGGCATCTTGACCACACTGTGCAACGATGCGGGGCGTGGGCGCGGGTACCTGGCGGCACTGTTAGCCAGAGCAGGGCGTGACTCGGCGTTTGCCCGCACTGTTAGCCAGAGCAGGGCGTGGCTCGGCGTCTAATCGCCCTACTGGTTGACAGTCCGGACAACCCGTCCGTCACGACTCACTCCCGTGGCGTACAACGTCATTAACTCCAGAACAATACAATAAGCGCTCTAATTAACTGTTCAGCCTCTCCGTCCACTGTGAAGGCATGGGCAGACACTCTGGCGATGCGACAGCACCGGCGACCGCTTCTGATCAACATGTGCGACGCAAGGAAGAAGGACGCCCCGACCTCAGGAAGGCAGACGAGCCACTCCACCATTGTCCTTTTTCTTTCTTTTTCTACACGATACACCTATACTTTCTCCACAAAACATGTAAGGCCGCTCCCTCCCTTCATCTATAAAAGGGAGGGCGAGCCATTCTACAAGACAATCGCCTACACCACCGAAAAACATCACACGTATCACCACACACGCCACGATATTGGCACCTTGCTCAACCAGAGACTTGGGAGCCCCTCTTTCTCTCGAATCGTTTGTAACCCCTACTACGAACCGCCGCTAAGAAACACGATTCCTTCGAACTGGACGTAGGGCCTCTCGCCCGAACCAGTATACCTCCCCGTGTCCTCTTAGCGAACCATCCGGGCATAAACGCGCATCTATAAATTTACTAGTTAGTGTTTTCACGAAACACCGACACCCCCTTTAGCTGTTTAGGATCTTTCACCAGTATACTTTTCTAGTGCTTGATTACTTGCTTGAGTATCTATTAGAGCAACTTAGTTGTAGTTAGCTCTCTAGTGTAGTAGGTGTTAGATTGTTTATGTGACTAAAGTCGACCTTAAAGATCATAGCAACTAGCATTGGTTAGGAGGCTCGCTTATGGTGAAGTAGAGCTAGAGCAATCTGCTATTATGTGACTAAAGTCGACCTTAAAGATCATAGCAACTAGCATTGGTTAGGAGGCTCGCTTATGGTGAAGTAGAGCTAGAGCAATCTGCTAACCTGACATCTTATTGTAAAAAAAGTCGCTCTAGTGCTTTGTAGAAAAATTTAAGGCTATTCACCCTCTCTGGCCATCTAGATTCTATCAGCGTGGGACCAGTGGTTCCAGACTCATGAGTCAACCATCGACTTTGCACCCATGATCTAGCAATGGAGCATGCTTGTCCGATCTAATCGTAGAACCAACTCTCCCCGCTAGTGGAACTCACAGGCGTGGCACTCTGTCTAATGTTCTTCGACCATAATCCACCCCTCCAACTGAGTATGGATTGATGAGATATAAACCTATCTTATCACTATCTGATATCTGGCTCTTATCACATTTCATATATAAAAACAAATGTTATGCTATCTATTTTCGCTTATTTTCTATTCCACTGTTCTTTTTTCACGATACAAACAACATAATCTTTTTTATCGCTTAGCTAAATGTAACACCCCCGGTGTTACGTTAACCTAAACCCACCATAAACCCACCATGTCATCATATTATGCATTAAGCATCATGTTTATCAATTAAATGAGAATGCAATTAACATGTGATCATATGCATCATTAGGTTAATCACCAAGCATTAAGTACATTAGTGCATTTCATGGTCTTAGCGATCCTTGCATGACTAATGCTTTGTCTTGTATGTTAAACATGTTTTGAGATGTTGGTCATGATTAATAATCTTTAGTATAGCTTGTTATGCTTGCCAATTAGAATAGGGTGGAAAAGCAATTAAATTCCACTTGCATGTTTAATATTGTTTATAAAAGTAATCCACTAAAACCAACCTTGATGTTTGAGAGTGTGTGGCTAACTATGTTTCACCTTCCAAATATGTTTTACAAGTCAAATGATGCAAAGCAAGAACAAAAATTGAATTTGGAATTCAAATGCCAACTCTTTCCATATTTGGTTAAGTGTTGAAATTTGAATTTCATTTTCAATTTCTCGGAGCTAACCATAATTAATTTTCCAAATAAAGTTGCTAACCAATAGCACTATTTCAAAGTATGAACTTTATACTTTGAAAGTGTACTATTGGGTGATTTTGAAAAGTACCACAATATCATTAATTAATTGCCCAAAGTTTGAATTTGAATTTCCTTTTCAAAACCCTAAATTTAAAAAGGTGTTTTACCCCTTTCTCAATTTCATCTCAAAATATTCAAAATTTGGGAAAACTTCCAAAATACAGTTTGTGCATATCTTTGAGCTCTACAACTTTGGTATGTAAAGTTTTTCAAGTTTTTAAATAAAATTTGAACTAATTTCAAAAGTTTTCCAAATTGGGAATAGTCCCCTTTTGAGTTTTAAAATGCAATTCAAAAATTATTTGGATTCTGACAAAACTTGTTAAATAAAAGTTGTAGAGCATGAATTTTTGTGCAAACTTTATTTTGGGATATTTTCAACTTGTGTTCAAATTTTTGGAGTAATTTGTAAAATTCAGAAAATGGGAAGGGGACAAAAGCTACAGTAGTCAGGGGGGGAAGTCCTTCTTCTCCTCTGCCTCTGCCCATGCCGTGCGGTGCCGGCGTCACCGTGGCGGCGTTCCCGGCATTTCGCGCGCGCAGGCACGTGGTTGACCGCGTGGCTAAGCTCGCACGGCTGCTGGCATCGACTAGAAGCACCGTTGCCACCTTCTTAAGCACCGAGCCCCGCCGCCATGCCTTTCTTCCTTCTGCCCCTTTTCCGGTGAGCTCGGGCCGCCGGCCAAATTGGCGCGGCTCCGCACCCCTAACCTTATCCACTGGCTCCGCCAACTTCTCACGCACTGCTAAGGAGGATCCAAACCATTCTTCCTCGCGGGCCGGCAAAGGCACCGCCGAGCTCCATCCGCTGGGCCCGAGCAGCACAGGACCTCTAGCCAAGCCAATGACACGGGCGACTTCGTCCTCCGTGGAGTGCCTGAGCTCGGGGCTCCGTTGTTCCGAGCCTGCGCGGCTTGCTTTCATGCGCCGTCTCGAGCCGCCATAGCCGCCCCGCGGGTGCTCGCCGCCAAGTCCCTCCAGCCATCTCCGGCCGATCCAAGCACACCAATGGGTTCGCCGTGCACCAGGAAAAACCTGCTCGACCGTGAGTGCTCTTTAGAGCCGTCTATTTAAGGCCGTGCTCTGCTTCGGGTGAAGAGGAAAGGAGGAAAGAGGAGATGGGCCATGGTCGGGCCAGGCCGCTACTGGGCGGTTTTTGGGCCACCAGTGGTATGAAAAGGTTTTTTTTTTTTTTCTAAATTGATTTAAAAGCTGATTTTTGTTATTTTCATAACTAAATGTTCTGGGCAAATAAAAATGTGATAAAAATATATTTGTGATCCTCATGATGTGTAATATCATAGAAAAATATGTTTACAGCATGTTAAATACTTTTGTCATGTTTAATAATTGCATTCTTTAATTAATAAATGCATGATGTTTGATTTTTGTAGAGCAATACATTAATCCAAAAATCATGAAAATTTAGGAGTAAGCTTTTCATGCTAAAAGTGACCTCCACTAAAATTTGTGCACTGTTTTGAGCAACTTTGCTTTTATAACTAATTTTCACCTTATTTAAAAGCTGTGAAAATGATTAATAAAGTAATCATTATTTAATTGGTTTTCTAATTTAATTGTTGAGTGATTTGTGCCATTATGTGAAGCCCAGGGATCAGCAAACCATCCTGGTCCATGACATGTTTATGTATAGCCTAGAAATAGAATTGCTCACATGCTTAATAAATATTAAAGTGCTTAAGGAAATAATAATAGGATTCACTTAGGGTTGATTCCCTTTTTGGGGTATTACATGAAGACCATGAATCATAAACCCTCCCAATGGTTCATGGCTTGTTTGTGTAGTGTTAGTAAGTAGTCATCATCACATGTGTAGTAATAGCTAATTACTTATTAAGTTTAATTAGCGGCTTTCAACAACTGTAAAAATGGTCAATAAATTAGTAATCATCTCTAATCACCATTAGGGTTGCTTGATTTTGGGATTGAGTGATGACCCTAGGTCATTAACCCTAATGACCTTCGGCATTTCATGTTGATTGTGTGTCGTTAGTCCGTCGTCGTCGACGCTAGTTATACCTTCTCAATACCATGTTACCATGAAGGAAAGTTGTACTCAAGATAATAAGGAGTTGAGTTGTTTCATCCATGTTGCATCGTCTCGTATCATGTCATGTCATTAAGCATGCATTTCATCATACTTAGTATGCATCATTTCATGTACGTGTAGTATACGTGAGAGAAGGTTTCCGTGGATCAAGCTTCGGAGAAGGTTCGTGTTGATCGAGTTCGGAGAAGGTGTTTCCAAAAAAGGGTGCCCAGAGGTGTTGATGCCATCGACTTTGTGTGATCCCCGAGGATCCTAACCTTCTCTCTGCAACGCAGCAAGCCCCGGATGCATTTAAACATTTCCTTGTACTTCGAAAAGCTTTCTGTTTTATGTTCCAGATATGATGCATTAGGTGTTAGGAGTTGTGTGATATCCTACTTTGATGCATTTACCGTACCTTGATATATTACCCTGTATACCTGTTTTGATTTCGAAATGCTTAGTTGCGCTTAGCCTTGCTACTAGTGTAGGTTTTGATAAATTGTTTTCGAAAGGTGATAACAATACTCCCTGAAGGGAATTTACGAAAACCTGATGTTGCTTGTCGTCTATCCTTGTTCCGACGGGGTCAAGGATACACCACAAGAGCATGATGATGATTAAATTGAGACGCCGGTGGAGTGACTTGCACCGGGGAGGGGGCTAGTGCCCCGGTGTAGTGTCGTCCCACTTGTGTCGGTTAAGGACCGTCCGTTGTTTGGCCCTCGGGATCATGAGGTTATTGGATAGTACTAGTCGCATGCTAATGACGGTAAGCTCCCTTTGTACGATCCATACGAGAACGGACAATCGGGACGGGAAGTAGCGTGTACCCACACTACGAGCGCACCGTCGGCTTGCCAGACCGACGGCGTAGGGAGATGGTGTACTTGTGCTCCCGTGGCTAGGACCCGCTATCCGGAGAAATGCAAGCGTGAGTTGATGTATGTAAGATGTTGGGTCCTGCATACATCGTGGCGGCTAGGAAGCCCCTACCGGTATATAAGCGATTCGAATCGTCGTGTGCTCCACGATATGGGAGCCGTGATCCGAGTCCCGGCATCGTAGTAATGATGAAAGATGATGAGGTTGGAAAGTTTTGAATTCGAGACCTTGTTTGACAAGTGTTTGCTCTAGACTAGGATAACCTAGATGGATAGCTTAATGCTTAATGAAAATATCGATAAGAATGAATAGTAAGGATCAACATTAGTCGCTTTTCCGCAAAGGTGTCATTGATTCTTGCTAAAGCCTTACCTTGATTCCTATCAACCAAAGATTCCTCGAGTCTTCTCCCCTTTTCCGTCGGGTAAGTCTTGCGGAGTACTTTTGTACTCGTGGTTTGTTTGACCCCTCGTTGCGTGTGCCGATTAGTGAAGCTAACCGGTCATACCAGTGGGCTTGGCATGGTCGAATACCTCCCGTCTACAAAGTTCTTTTCTCGCCTCAGTAAACCCGGTTAAGTTTTGTTTAATCAAACTCGATCAAGTGTTGTAATCTTCTTTTGTAAATCTTCCGCTACTCGTATTTGATTAAAAACGGTTGTAATACTACAATATCTTATAAGAAGTCGATCTTGGCGGATCGTGGTTTCATCGGGGTTTCACCCGACAAATTTTTCGGGTTATGTGGTACACAAGTATGGCCGACAGAGGTCTTAGGGATAATGTCGGTGCTTGTGGGCCATATAATTTGGAAGGTTCGCCCCACGTAATGGTATCGAAGGCGATTCTTACAAAGATACTTGTAGTATTACTTTCTTGAAAACTTCAAAATGAATTTACAATTAAAAGTTTTTGACAAAACAAAGTAAAACTTGCCTTACGATCTTTCTAAAGTTTCGCAAGTCGTCAAGAAGACTTTTCGCACGATCAAGCCACAATGTTGAAGTCTTCGAGTTTTCTCACAGAAGTCTACTAAAGAGTCAGCTTCATCGACAATGCCCTGCCGAGAGTCTTCCTGTATCCTGTCTCACTCTGCAAGACTAATATATAAAATATTGCCCTATAGTGAGTTGTGAGTGGTGTGCTAACTCTCGTCGTGAAGACGTATAGGACGAGCATGCATCATACATATCATCTAAACTAAAGATAACATGTCTTTCAGTAATCCAACAATAGCTATTGTTCGCATAGCTATTAAGATCCCACTGATCTCGTCCTATATCTCGTTTTGCTAAGAAACTTTTGTTTAGCAAAAACTTGAAGACAACTTTGATTTCTTCGCCTATGCATGTGTCTTACCTTAGTCTTTTTAGTTTCAACACACGCAAAATTCTTGACCTCATCATTTCGACCTGTGTCATGCGGGAGTTACCGAAATTGTGTTTTACGGTGGTACCATGATCCACGATCCCGATCTGTTGTCGAAACACAGGGTCTCCCCGTGTGCTTTGCAGCCACATGAGTTACCGGGCTGGCGCTCGTTTGTATTGAGATCAATGATCATCCTCCGTTGCTTTGCACAATTAAAGTGCTCCTTTGGGATTATTCTTCGAAATCCCAATTTCTTGTATATACTTGAACTTATTTTTGTGAATCCAAAATTTATTCAGTTTTAGCCTTGCAACCATATATTAATCTTGGTTGTACTCTTGAAACCAATTTTCTTGCCCCGTGAGATTCTTGAAACTTAATGTGTTTGACACATTTTCTTTTCCATTACTCAAACCCCATCATTGTTGCATTTTCTTTTCACCGATCTCTCTCGGATTTAATTGGAATCCTCCAACCCAATCCGTCTTTGCTTTATGAATTTCTTACAAATCAATATGCTTGATACATTTCCTTTTCCATTACTTAACCTTAAACCCTTGAATCTCGGGACGAGATTCCTGTTAAAATGGGATATAATGTAACACCCCCGGTGTTACGTTAACCTAAACCCACCATAAACCCACCATGTCATCATATTATGCATTAAGCATCATGTTTATCAATTAAATGAGAATGCAATTAACATGTGATCATATGCATCATTAGGTTAATCACCAAGCATTAAGTACATTAGTGCATTTCATGGTCTTAGCGATCCTTGCATGACTAATGCTTTGTCTTGTATGTTAAACATGTTTTGAGATGTTGGTCATGATTAATAATCTTTAGTATAGCTTGTTATGCTTGCCAATTAGAATAGGGTGGAAAAGCAATTAAATTCCACTTGCATGTTTAATATTGTTTATAAAAGTAATCCACTAAAACCAACCTTGATGTTTGAGAGTGTGTGGCTAACTATGTTTCACCTTCCAAATATGTTTTACAAGTCAAATGATGCAAAGCAAGAACAAAAATTGAATTTGGAATTCAAATGCCAACTCTTTCCATATTTGGTTAAGTGTTGAAATTTGAATTTCATTTTCAATTTCTGGGAGCTAACCATAATTAATTTTCCAAATAAAAGTTGCTAACCAATAGCACTATTTCAAAGTATGAACTTTATACTTTGAAAGTGTACTATTGGGTGATTTTGAAAAAAATACCACAATATCATTAATTAATTGCCCAAAGTTTGAATTTGAATTTCCTTTTCAAAACCCTAAATTTAAAAAGGTGTTTTACCCCTTTCTCAATTTCATCTCAAAATATTCAAAATTTGGGAAAACTTCCAAAATACAGTTTGTGCATATCTTTGAGCTCTACAACTTTGGTATGTAAAGTTTTTCAAGTTTTTAAATAAAATTTGAACTAATTTCAAAAGTTTTCCAAATTGGGAATAGTCCCCTTTTGAGTTTTAAAATGCAATTCAAAAATTATTTGGATTCTGACAAAACTTGTTAAATAAAAGTTGTAGAGCATGAATTTTTGTGCAAACTTTATTTTGGGATATTTTCAACTTGTGTTCAAATTTTTGGAGTAATTTGTAAAATTCAGAAAAATGGGAAGGGGACAAAAGCTACAAAGAGTCGTCGGGGGGAAGTCCTTCTTCTCCTCTGCCTCTGCCCATGCCGTCTTGATGCCGGGCGTCACCGTGGCGGCGTTCCCGGCATTTCGCGCGCGCAGTATCGTGGTTGACCGCGTGGCTAAGCTCGCACGGCCGGCCGGCATCGACTAGAAGCACCGTTGCCACCTTCTTAAGCACCGAGCCCCGCCATGCCTTTCTTCCTTCTCGCCCCTTTTTGAGCTCTTCCGGTGAGCCAAGTGCCGCTCTTGGCGCTCTCCGCCTCCACCGTCCCTGCCACCTTATCCACGGCTCGCCAACTTCTCACGCACTGTCCAAGCCTTTCCTCGCGGTCAATCGGGCCGGAATCACCACCGCGCCGCCATTCTTCCTCGCTCGCGGTAGGCAAAGGCACCGCCGAGCTCCATCCGCTTCATCTAGCCAAGCCAATGACACGGGCGAATCGTCCTTGGCCGGGGAGTGCTCGAGCTCGCGCGCCCACCGTCCGTTGTTCCCATTTGCCTTCAAGGCCTTGCTTGCCGCCGTCTCGGAGCCGCCATAGCCGCTGCGGTGCTCGCCGCCAAGTCCACTCCAGCCATCTCCGGCCGATCCAAGCACACCAATGGGTTCGCCGTGCACCGAGAGCCTTTCACCGCTCGCGTTGCCACCGTGAGCCATCATCATGCCACGGCCAACCTCGGCCGGCCTTCGCTCGGGGTCGAGAGAGGAAAGGAGGGAAAGAGGAGATGGGCCATGGTCGGGCCAGGCCGCCATCGGGCCGGTTTGGGCCGTGCCAAGGTCCAATGGTATGAAAAGGTTTTTTTCTTTTTTTTCTAAATTGATTTAAAAGCTGATTTTTGTTATTTTCATAACTAAATGTTCTGGGCAAATAAAAATGTGATAAAAATATATTTGTGATCCTCATGATGTGTAATATCATAGAAAAATATGTTTACAGCATGTTAAATACTTTTGTCATGTTTAATAATTGCATTCTTTAATTAATAAATGCATGATGTTTGATTTTTGTAGAGCAATACATTAATCCAAAAATCATGAAAATTTAGGAGTAAGCTTTTCATGCTAAAAGTGACCTCCACTAAAATTTGTGCACTGTTTTGAGCAACTTTGCTTTTATAACTAATTTTCACCTTATTTAAAGCCTGTGAAAATGATTAATAAAGTAATCATTATTTAATTGGTTTTCTAATTTAATTGTTGGGTGATTTGTGCCATTATGTGAAGCCCAGGGATCAGCAAACCATCCTGGTCCATGACATGTTTATGTATAGCCTAGAAATAGAATTGCTCACATGCTTAATAAATATTAAAGTGCTTAAGGAAATAATAATAGGATTCACTTAGGGTTGATTCCTTTTTTTGGGGTATTACATGAAGACCATGAATCATAAACCCTCCCAATGGTTCATGGCTTGTTTGTGTAGTGTTAGTAAGTAGTCATCATCACATGTGTAGTAATAGCTAATTACTTATTAAGTTTAATTAGCGGCTTTCAACAACTGTAAAAAAATGGTCAATAAATTAGTAATCATCTCTAATCACCATTAGGGTTGCTTGATTTTGGGATTGAGTGATGACCCTAGGTCATTAACCCTAATGACCTTCGGCATTTCATGTTGATTGTGTGTCGTTAGTCCGTCGTCGTCGACGCTAGTTATACCTTCTCAATACCATGTTACCATGAAGGAAAGTTGTACTCAAGATAATAAGGAGTTGAGTTGTTTCATCCATGTTGCATCGTCTCGTATCATGTCATGTCATTAAGCATGCATTTCATCATACTTAGTATGCATCATTTCATGTACGTGTAGTATACGTGAGAGAAGGTTTCCGTGGATCAAGCTTCGGAGAAGGTTCGTGTTGATCGAGTTCGGAGAAGGTGTTTCCAAAAAAGGGTGCCCAGAGGTGTTGATGCCATCTGACTTGTGTGATCCCCTGAGGATCCTAACCTTCTCTGCAACGCAGGCAAGCCCCGGATGCATTTAAACATTTCCTTGTACTTCGAAAAGCTTTCTGTTTTATGTTCCAGATATGATGCATTAGGTGTTAGGAGTTGTGTGATATCCTACTTTGATGCATTTACCGTACCTTGATATATTACCCCCCAGATACTGTTTTGATTTCGAAATGCTTAGTTGCGCTTAGCCTTGCTACTAGTGTAGGTTTTGATAAATTGTTTTCGAAAGGTGATAACAATACTCCCCGAAGGGAATTTACTTAAAACTCGATGTTGCTTGTCGTCTATCCTTGTTCCGACGGGGTCAAGGATACACCACAAGAGCATGATGATGATTAAATTGAGACGCCGGTGGAGTGACTTGCACCAGGAGGGGCTAGTGCCCTGGTGTAGTGTCGTCCACTTGTGTCGGTTAAGGACCGTCCGTTGTTTGGCCCTGGGATCATGAGGTTATTGGATAGTACTAGTCGCATGCTAATGACGGTAAGCTCCCTTTGTACGATCCATACGAGAACGGACACCGGGGCGAAGTAGCGTGTACCCACACTTCACGAGCGCACCGGCCGGCGGTTGTGACCGACGGGCGTAGGGAGATGGTGTACTTGGCTCCCGTGGCTAGGACCCGTTCTCGTCCGGAGAAATGCAAGCGTGAGTTGATGTATGTAAGATGTTGGGTCCACGCATACATCGTGGCGGCTAGGAAGCCCCTACGTATATAAGCGATTCGAATCGTCGTGTGCTCCACGATATGGGAGCCGTGATCCGAGTCCCGGCATCGTAGTAATGATGAAAGATGATGAGGTTGGAAAGTTTTGAATTCGAGACCTTGTTTGACAAGTGTTTGCTCTAGACTAGGATAACCTAGATGGATAGCTTAATGCTTAATGAAAATATCGATAAGAATGAATAGTAAGGATCAACATTAGTCGCTTTTCAAGAAAGGTGTCATTGATTCTTGCTAAAGCCTTACCTTGATTCCTATCAACCAAAGATTCCCGAGTCTTCTCCCCTCTTTTCCGTCGGGTAAGTCTTGCGGAGTACTTTTGTACTTTCGGGGTTTGTTTGACCCCATTGCGTGTGTGCCGATTAGTGAAGCTAACCCGGTCATACCCGTGGAAGGCTTGGCATGGTCGAATACCTCCCGCCTACAAAGTTCTTTTCTCGCTTCCGAAACCCGCTTAAGTTTTGTTTAATCAAACTCGATCAAGTGTTGTAATCTTCTTTTGTAAATCTTCCGCTACTCTGTATTTGATTAAAAACGGTTGTAATACTACAATATCTTATAAGAAGTCGATCTTGGCGGATCGTGGTTTCATCGGGGTTTCACCCGACATTTTTCAGGTTATGTGGTACACAAGTATGGGTGAAGAGGTCTTAGGGATAATGTCGGTGCTTGTGGGCCATATAATTTGGAAGGTTCTAGCCACACTAAAAGCATAACCCACCACCATTTCTTTGGGCCTCACTAAAAACAATTCTGAATCTGACTCCTATAAAGAAGTAGCTCTATCGTGGTTGCTTTGCTAAAACGTTTGGTAAGAACAACTTCTGTCAAATAAAAAGGCTGATGAAATATCTTAGCACTTTGTTTATTTTCTTTTCTTTGTTATTCTTTTATTTTATTTTATCATTTATTATTTTGTTCTCTCCATAGGCCATAGCCCCATAGCTCTGGCCTCTGGGGGGAGACGGCCGGGGATCCCGCGGCGCACCACGAACTCACCTTTCTTCGCCGCCCCACCGCTCCCGCTCGGACAAACAACCACCACCGCCCCACACCTCCCGTCGCGCGGCCGAGCAGCGGCGCGCATCCACCTCCTCCGCTCCGTCCTTCTCGCCCTGCCTCTCGCGCCGTCTTGCCTCTCATCGCCGCCCCGCCTCCCTCCGTCGTTCCTGGGCGCCGGGCTTCTTCTCCTCGCCGGCTACGCGCGCGAGGAGGGAAGAGGAGCCGCAGCACGTGGATCCAGGGGCAGCGGCGTCCATCCCGCGTGAGAAAGGAGAAGGAGCCGGTGAGATCTACTTTTTTCAGCTCCTCCATCTCTCGCAGCTCTCTCCCTTAGCTCGTCTTGCGGAGATTAGTCGATAGCGACGTCGGGGCAGTCCCAGGCTCGTCGGCGGCGTCAGCGGCTCCCCCTCCCGTCTCTCGCCTCGCGCCCTCGCCAAGGCTGGAGCCAGCAGCCGCTGCTCCACCAAGGCGGTTGCGCCGCTTTGGGAGCGCTTATGCCCCAAAGCGAAGCGTTACCTGTCCGCTTAGCGGTGAAACGTGCGCTTAGTGCCGCTTTTTGGAACCCTCTCTGGAACCAGATTTGAACTGGCATGGATGTAGGCCTTTAAAGATGGCACGAAGCAAAACAAACTTGTTAGAACATACGGTCTTGTTGTTTGCATAAACTTACCATTTCTCATTGGAAATGAATCATCACATTATCTCCACCTCAACCAAATTCAAAACAGTTCAATGTAATGGAGGCAATGTTGACTATTAAGGACCAAATCATATAGGTGGAGATAAATTTTGGGGAGTTCTAACTGATGGCCTGTTTGGTACATATCAATGCTCTGTATATGGTAACACACCAATCATTTAATACTGCCAAAGCATTATCAATATTACTTGGGATCTGTGAATTCGTTAGTTAACACTGAACTGTATGCTCAAGTATCATTTAGTGCGCTTTGCTCTTATGCTGTACCTTCTCTTGCAGGCCATCCATGATTTTTTCGTACAAAAGCTGATTGAAAAGGGGGAGGATGGAAGAGGACGGACATCACGGAGTTGTTTTGACATGCAGCATATGTGGGTTTCTCTTCGCTGTCCTTAGCCCTCTCAGCTTTTGGGTTCTATGGGCTGTGAATTGGAGGCCATGGAGGCTATACAGGTATGCTGCAGAAGTTTTATATCTTTCTTTATTGGGCTCAATTAATGTTTGACTGTTTTTGTTGCCTGTATCTCCTTTGGATTCTGTTGATTCTCGCTAAAATTGCATGTCTTCTCTTTGTACAACTGATTATCATAAACAAAGCAAGAAACCCGTTTCTTGTTTTTGTATTAGGGATATTAGATCTTTGCTTCCTATATTTGTTTGTTCACTTCTGCAAGGTCCATCTTTATAATTGTACACTTTTGTGCTCATAGTGAAATGGCTGCGGCATTTTCAGACTACCTATAAAATCTGTTTTTTTTTTCTTATACAGTTATGTCGGAGATCTCTAAGTATCCATATAGTTCTTGGATCTGTTGTTCCCCAATACAAGCCAATTGGGGAAGTAAAACTTCAATAGTTCAGTTATTATTGCAGTATCTCTTTTCTCTACCCCTGCTTTATACTTGATAGAGCCATAGAGGTTGAGTTGTCATAGTATGCCATCCCATAGGGACACAGGTGGTAGGATGGTCTGCTTGTTATGCCCCATAGTCCAACCAGCTCAGAGTGAACTACACATTTCCACCAACCCACTTACACCTTCATCCTCGCTTCATGTAAAAGGGTTAACCTAGTGTTGGTGGTATGGACTCTAGAAGCCCTATATATAGTCTAACCCACCCTTACAAAACAACATGGGACTAAACCCCTGCAGTCTTACATCAACCAACAACTTGGGCCACCACGGGTTCAATTCGAACTGGGCCAGTTGTCACACTGATGTTATCAGCTATTCCTTTGGTTTTGTGACTGCGTAGTTTATGTGCATTGTTGACTTGTTTTATATTGTGAACTGTGGAGGGATTAGCAGATTTGGTTCGACACTCTGTTTCATGTATAAAATTGCTACCAACCTTGGTGATTAGCGAGGATGATATCTCCATTAGAGGAGATAATAATATATAGATCACCACGTGAGCCGTATGAACCACTTAACAAAAATATGGCTTTGAACTTCTGCCGTTTTATGTCTTTATCAGAAAAACTTACCTTATAAATACTGATGTTAAAGTTAGCTATTGTTTTTATGCATATTTATTTATATTTTATTGTGTTCACATTGCCCTGACCATTGGGTTGTCTCATTTCTGTCTCAATCTGCTAACCTTTTTCCTTCTGTTTTGTGACAGTTGGATATATGCAAGGAAATGGCCAACATATGTGCAAGGACCTCAACTAAGCACACTTTGCAGCCTTTTGACTCTTTTTGCATGGCTTGTTGTCATTTCCCCTATAGCAGTTCTGTTCGTGTGGGGAAGCGTCCTTATTGCTCTTCTGGAAAGGAACATAATTGGTTTAGCTGTTATAATGGCGGGTGTTGCTTTGCTTTTGTCATTCTACTCTATAATGCTCTGGTGGAGAACACAATGGCAAAGCTCAAGTATACTATCTTTGCTTTATCTTGATTAACTTAGCATTTATTTACACTTGATGACTAGAATCCATGTAACAATAGTTATATGTCCACACTTAGTTGCTGGTCATGGGTTCATGAATAAAATTTTTGACCAACAGAGGAGGAACAAGGTTGACGATTAAAAATTTCTACCAACATAGGAGGAACAAAGTCTCATTGTAAGTAAGAAGAAATAGGCAACCAGATTCGAGTCTGAATCTAAGAAGACTCGAATTTGGGTGGTGGGGTTGTACAACAAGAACTCCCATCAACTAGGCTAGGCTCAATTCTTATGGGATCATGGTCTCATATTTTGAAAATTGATGTTCACCTATAATTATTTCACCAAGAAATTGATTTATAAAGAAAAATATTACAAAACATGTCCCCCCCCAAACATGCATGAAAGCTGCCTGCCATTATATTAAGAAGAAGCAGAAATTTAGAAACAAAAAAAAACTCATCTATTGTAAAGCAAGAGATTACATTAGACCAGAAGGGAGAGAATACCACTGAAGACAGTGATTGTGGTAAGTCCAGAGAGCCCAAGCTCCCCAAATGGTGACTGAATTCAAACCTCTCAGGATGTGCCCATCAACTCAATCATTTGTTTGAGCTCACCAGCCATCAAAGGAAGCTGCAAAACTTGTTTATTGTATTCAAGGTTTGCTCTGTAAGATATTTGCAACCAAAATAATGAATGACACACGAAGCTTGGAGTCCTTGGGGGTTCACCTGTTCAATTATCAGCACATCATTTAAAATGTTTCTAAAATGCGATTTGGAAGTGTTTCAGTAGTTTCTCCAGGTTTCTAAATGTTTATTCACTTTGTGTTTTGGGCCCCCGTGTTGTCTCTGTTGTATTGATATTGTTGTATTAACTAATGACATGTTTGTTGCAGAGGCTGTTGCTTACCTTCTTCTCCTGGCAGTAGGCCTACTATGTGCCTACGACTTTTGTGCTATTTATGTGACAGCTGGTGCTAGTGCTTCTGAGCTTAATTCTCCATCAGGGTTCTTCTTTGGGGTGTCTGCAATATCATTGGCCATCAATATGCTTTTCATATGTAAAATACTGTTTAATGGTAAAGCTTCTATTGTTCTGTTTTTCACTTGTCTGTGAATATGTTTAACTAAGTAATATGGCAACGTGGCTAACTTCACTTTCTCACACATTTATGCACAGTAAGTGGATTTGATGTTGATGAATATGTGCGGAGGTCTTACAAGTTTGCCTATTCTGACTGTGTTGAAGTGGCTCCTGTTTCATGCTCTCCTGAGCCACCAGATCCTAGTGAGTTATACATGACAAAATCCAGCAGGTACCACTTTATATTTTTCCTTAATCATACAATCTTGTATATTTTCTATACCTATTAATGCTGTTTCACTTGTAAGTTTATTTTTTGAGGAATGTTTTTTCCACAATATATGTCCACAGGCAAAATCAGGAGTGTAGCTTTAACAAAGTTTTCAGCTACCCTCACTGGATATGATTTAGTGACCAAACTTTAAGAATAGTAGAGAAGGTCCAAAACTTTTTATTTTTTCACTATTGTGTTTTTGGTCTGTGTGCATGATGTGCCTGGACTTATATGGTTATTTTTTTTTAAGTAAGACTTATCTGGTTATATTGTAAAATGGTTGGAGTCCTAAGTTCTATCCATACTCGTGCTTCCAACTCAACGAGACATGTTTCTTTGTATTATCTCTCTCTTCTTTGTCATTTTGATAAAATGTTCACAACTTGCAACCTGGAAATGCAGGGTCTTGCATTTAGGGCTTCTCTACATTGGCTCGCTGCTTGTGCTTGTTGCCTATTCCATCCTGTACGGTCTTACGTCAAAAGAAGCTCGTTGGCTGGGTGCTTTAACTTCAGTTGCAGTGGTGATCCTTGGTAATGTTTTTCTTCCTTGCATCATTGAGTTTTCATTCTGTATCTGTTTCTTGACTTCTTATTTTTCTTTCTACAGACTGGAATCTGGGCTTGTGTTCATTTAGATTTGAGCTTCTTAAAAGTCGGATGATAGTGTTATTTGTGGCTGGAACATCAAGGGCTTTCCTTATATCCTTTGGAGTGCATTACTGGTTTGTATTCAATATTCATCTCTTTCTTTGTATTGATAAGCATTTGAGACCCAGTATTATTCTGCCTCTTTGCTAACTAGAAGGTGTTACATTAGGTACCTTGGCCATTGCATCAGTTATGCTTTTGTAGCATCTGTGCTTTTATCTGCTGCTGTCTCTTCCTGGCTTTCGATTTCAAACCCCTCAGTTGCAAGGATAGACGCTCTGAGAAGTACAGTTATAAAGCTGCGAGAGGGATTTCGAAGAAAAGGACAAAATAGTTCTTCAAATTCATCAGAAGGCTGTGGCTCTAGTGTGAAGCGTAGTAGCGGTAGTGTTGAAGCTGGTCAAAATGGCAATGCAACGGATTCTATGTACAGAAGCAACTCACAAAGCGATGGTGTCAATTGGAACAGTATTCCTTTTGATCGATCAAACAGCTGTCAAGAAGGTCGGAGCTCTGACAAGAACATAGATAGTGCACGTGCAAGCTTAGCTCATCGGAGTAATTCATGCCTATCTGCTGTCCAAGACTCTGAAACTGCTGTTGTTTCAGTAGATAGGCATGGAGATCCCGCTACTTCACTTGTTTGTTCTAGCAGTGGGTTGGAAAATCATGGCTGTGAGCCTAGTGGATCAGCCACTACCTCCGGTAATCAACAGCTATTGGATTTGAACCTGGCAGCGATATTTCAGGACAGATTAAATGACCCAAGGATTTCATCTATGCTAAAAAAGAATGGTGGACTTGGAGATGTAGAACTAGCTAATCTTCTTCATGATAAAGGACTTGATCCAAATTTTTCCTACATGCTGAAAGACAAAGTTATGGATCCACGGATTTTAGCTTTGCTACAGAGGAGCAGCTTGGATGCTGATAGAGAGCATCAAGATGATGTAGACGTCACAGCTACTGATTCAGATAGATTAGATACCACTATTGCCAATCAAATCTCTCTGTCAGAAGAACTAAGGAGAAGTGGTCTAGAAAAATGGCTGAACATTTCAAGGCTAATATTCCATCATTTAGCTGGATCTCCAATACGTGCTTTTATTGTTTTCACAGTAATGTTCATAGTAGAGACTACTACTGTGGCTATCTATCGACCAGAGACAATCAAGGTGATAAACGCAACACATGAACAGGTAATTTTGTTGCAGTGCACTGTAATTCCTTTGAAAGTCTGGCTATTAGTTTGACTAATAGAGATATTCTTTATTTGCCAGTTTGAATTTGGTTTCTCGATACTGCTTCTGTCACCAGTTGTCTGCTCCATTATGGCATTCTTTTGGTCTCTGCGTGCTGAAGAAATGATGATGACATCCAAGCCCCGGAAGGTGATATGCACTCAAATAAAAGTAGTTTCACTATTTAGCCTACCCAGATATGATTGTCTTAATAATATGACAACTTTTTACCATATCAGAACCAGCGCCTCATACTGTTTCTGGTGGAACATTTACTATTATTACTAGCTTCTATATGTAGTGTAACATGAATGTTATTGAGAGAATTCATGTATCGAATGTCCAGTCTGCACATATAATCGCTATGTAGTAGAAAAATAATTACTTTTACCTGGGAGCAAGGTGTGCTGAAACTTCTAATCCTGTCTATAAATTGTTCCCATCTGTAAAATGTATTTATGGCATGTGCTTTATCTTTCTTTAGGTACAATGTTGTAGTAGTTGCTATTATTTTAATATTACTTGTATCGCTATAACGACTTGCCTTTCTTTCAGTATGGTTTCATTGCATGGCTACTGAGCACATGTGTTGGTTTGTTTCTCTCTTTCTTAAGGTACACATACTTCTCTTGCATCTGAAACATATTTACTCTTATAGTTTTAGTTGATATAGATACTAATTAGCCTTTTGTGCCTTAGTTGATTATCTATTTACACAAGGACATCAAGTTTTATATGCATAGCAATACATTGTTCCAGTATACTCCCTGTAATTTGCAAATAGCTGACGTTTTTTACGACATGGGTCTCCAAAACATAGCTTTGACCACTATTTCTACTCCCTCCGTTTTGGCATTTCTAGATGCATTGCTTTTATTATGTATCTAGACACCAAAGACTGTATCTAGAAAAACCAAAATGTCTTATAATTTGGAATGCAAAGGGGTGAGTGTGTGTGTAGGAGAGAAATAATTTCAGTATATTCCTCCAAACCCTAGAAGGGTGGGTAAAATAGTAGCTATACAATAGGCCTAGATGGGCCTTAGCATATGGGCCACACATATACACCAACACCCCCCGCAGTCTGAACTACCGGCACAACGGAGTTGAAGACTGGACAGGACCCCCAGCTGCGACGGCGGCTGCACCACGCCAGCTGCGCCAGCGTGGGCAGCAGCGGGGCGGCAGCGCCTGCGTGCCAGCCGTGGGGGGGGCAGTGGGGGCAGGGGGCCAGCCAGCCCGGGCGGCGGCGGCGGGGCCAGGCGCGCCCTGGGCGGTGGCGGCGGTGCCAGACGCGCCCGCCCCGCGCCCTGGGCAGCAGCGGTGGCGGGGCGGCGCCCCCCGCCCAGGCAGGTCCGCGAGGGAGGCGCCCGCAGCAGCCGGAGGGAGACCGGAGGGGAGGGGAGGGAAGGAGGAGAGGGAGGTGGCACCGGCGGCCGGCCAGCCATGGTCCTGGCGGCGGCGGCTAGAGGAAGGGGCGGCTAGAGGAAGGGAGGGAGAGAGAGAAGGCTAGCTGATACCATGTAGGAGAGAAATAATTTCAGTATATTCCTCCAAACCCTAGAAGGGTGGGTAAAATAGTAGCTATACAATAGGCCTAGATGGGCCTTAGCATATGAGCCACACATATACACCAACAGTGTGTGCCATGTTGCACATGCATGTGTGTGTGTATTGTAAGGACTAAGGGCTCTTAACCTACACAGCTCTCCTGCATGTTCAAGAAAAAAAAAAGTACTTTTTTTTTAAAAAAATGTATGTATATGAGCTTCAATGTTCTAAAATAAATATTTTTTAAAAGTTATTTGTAATGAAAAGTTTTTAAAGTTTGACTCAAACCTTGTCCCAAATGGCAAGTATTTGCAAACCAGAGGGGGTAATCATCTGATTTTTTTTTTTTTTGTCTTTTATTTTATACTCCCTTCATTCCAAATTATAAGTCATTCCAACTTTCTTGTGGAGTCAAAGCATTTCAAGTTTGACCAAAATAATAGAGAGAAACAAAGATTTATGACATCAAATAGGTATATTATGAAAATATCATTAATGAAGAATCTAATGATACTTTTTGGTATCATAAATATTATTATTTTATTATATAAGCTTGGTCAAACTTGAGATGCTCTGTCCAAGAAGGTTCCTTCAGGTGCTCCCACATAAATCCAAATTCTAAAAAAGGCACATTATATAAGCTTGGTACGTGCGTGCGTGTGTGTGTGTGGGGGGGTCACCTTTTTAAAAGCGTATTTTCCTCGCATGTTTCAACACCTGTATTGCCCCTTTTGAAATCTCCTTCTCAGTCATGAATAATTACCAGACTACCTAATTTTTGAAATTCTTATTTGAATCGTCCATATTAAATCTAGGTGAACTGCGTAATTACAAATGATTACATGTATAGGACAAGAAAATTGGAGTGCCATGTTAGTATGCAAAGAAAATATCTCAACCACAGCTGAAACTTATTGAAGGAGCCAGTATTTATTTGTTAAACATAAAGGTCCATTTTTATTTCTCTTCTTTTGTTGAAAAATTGAAATATTTTCCTCTCTGAATTATGAAAAGATTACTCTTTGTATATCTAGAGTACATATATATGACTTTTGCAGCTTTGTGTCTGCAATCATTTAATGCATTTTGTTGGTGGACCATATCAGCATTTTGATCTAAACGTCATCTTTTTACTTTGCAGCAAGTCATCAGTTATATTGGGCTTGTCTCTCACAGTACCACTTATGGTGGCTTGCCTCTCATTTGCTGTTCCCATATGGATGCGCAATGGTTACCGTTTCTGGATTCCTGGAAGGGAGTTTGACAATCGTGAAAATGTTAGTCAAGCTCCCGGAAGGAAAGAGGTTCGTTTTTCAGTTCTTTATAAGTTTTGCAACTAGTTTTTTTTTGTCACATATGCATGTGTAAAATGGATCTATTCAATCTCTTTGTTTAGTCAGAATGGGACACTGAATTGCGAGTTTGCTACCTAGTCTAATTTTGGATACTGGATTTACCTGAATATGTGTATCTTTTCCATGTGCGAATGTCATATTTGCATGGCCATGTTGTGTTTTTAGCACATCTAATGTAAAAATTGCTGCCTAATTTGTACCACAGATTTTACTAAGATCATTGTAGATAATCTATAATGCATTTCAACCATCCAACATTGGCAATTAAGAAAAATATAGTGTTGCTTAACGTTTTCTTTTTCTGGTTTCAGCGGGCTCTCTTTGTTATCAGCATAGCTGTTTTCACTGCATCAGTTATTGGCCTTGGTGCAATAGTGTCAGCAAAGCCTTTAGATGCTTTAGGCTACAAAGGGTGGGATGCTGATAAGAACAGCTTCTATTCTCCCTATGCAACATCGATGTATCTTGGATGGGCATTGTCTTCAACAATTGCTGTGCTTACGACAGGGTTGATACCTATTGTTGCTTGGTTTGCAACGTACCGGTTTTCACCTTCATCAGCTATATGTGTTGGCCTGTTTGCAAGTATGTTCATGTTGATCCCTCCTTTTTTTTTTAAAAAAAAAAAATGCTTTGAATGTTGGATAGAACAGATTGCAGCTGTTCTAAGTCATGCTTTTTTGCAGCTGTTCTTGTGTCCTTTTGCGGTGCATCCTACTGGGGTGTGGTAAATTCACGAGAGGATGGTGTTCCTCTAAAGGCTGATTTCCTGGCAGCATTACTTCCCTTGCTTTGCATTCCTGCATTTTTCTCGCTGTTCACTGGGCTGTACAAATGGTATAAAAAGGACTGCCTTTAGCATTTTATTCCCCTACATATTTCTGATCCACTGAGATTAAAATTGCAAATAATTTCAGGAAGGATGATGATTGGAAGATTTCTCGTGGTGTTTACCTTTTTGTTGGCATGGGAATGTTGCTGTTGTTTGGTGCAGTTGCAGCTGTTATTGTCACAATCAGGCCCTGGACTGTAAGTAAAGTTTATGTGACCTGGGACATTAGCTTTCAATTACAATAGGTTATAATTCTTGTGTCATCTTTATACAGGTTGGAGTTGCTTGCCTCGTAGCCATTCTGTTCCTTGTATTTGTTATTGGGGTCATCCACTACTGGACATCAAACAACTTCTATCTAACGAGGACACAGATGCTGCTTGTTTGTTCCATTGCTTTTCTCCTAGCCTTGGCTGCCTTCCTGATGGGTTTATTTCATGGTGACTGATGATCTTCTTTCTATTTCATCTGTCCTCTATTCCACTTTGTTTATTGGTTCAAGTTACTGCTACCATTTAGTCTTGTATTTACTTAGCTTATGAACTATACAGGAAAGCCTTTTGTTGGAGCATCTATAGGTTATTTCTCATTTATATTTCTTCTCACTGGAAGGGCTTTGACTGTAAGTTTTGGCATATGCTAAGATAACTGTTGGTGATCACTTTCTAGTTCTCAGTAATACTGTAGCATTTTCTTCTAGTGCTGAATGGGTTTTCCCTTCCCAGGTCCTTCTATCACCACCAATTGTAGTGTATTCGCCAAGAGTATTGCCTGTATACGTTTATGATGCTCATGCGGACTCTGCTAAAAATGTCAGGTACAAATATATCCTTTCTTGTGCTACCTGATTACCTTATTTGAGTTCAGGGTTGGTCATAATGTGTTCTTATCTCTGTTCTGTCCCATCCTAAAAGTTCTAGTGTCAGTTGAGAACATGCTCTAACATTGTTGTTTTTACAGCTATGCCTTTCTTATTCTGTACGGGATTGCATTAGCAACTGAAGTTTGGGGTGTTATTGCTAGCCTAATAATGAATCCGCCATTTGTTGGGGCTGGTGTTTCTGCTACTACTCTTGTAATTGCTTTCAGTTTTGCTGTTTCTCGACCATGCCTGACTCTTAAGGTTGGTACTTTTCCGCAGCTAGATCTAGTGAGATTTCATGCTCCCTTTTTCATATGATTAATACATGTGTATATTTTCTTTAAAATAAAAATTCAATCAGATGATGGAGGATGCAGTTCATTTTCTCAGCAAGGATACAGTTGTGCAAGCGATGTCACGGTCTGCTAATAAAGTATGTTTTATATTTGTATTTTTAAGATATTCAACATAAGTTATCTGTGTGCATTCTTTTATACATTTCTCCATTTTAGTTAGAAACATTTCGACCAGTCTCTAGTTCGCTTCTTATTAGCATCTCATGCTGAGATCTAGTTCAGCACTGTTCATGTTTAATTTAATGCATCCTAGTTCTGTCATAGTCCTGTCATTGTGTACATTGCGAGCTGTGTAAATTACTATTGACAAAATATTCTAAATCTACCTCAGAAGCTTGTCACTTGTACGATTACCATTGCAATCAGAATATTTTTAAATACCACACAATGTCCGGATCTGTACATAATATTTTTTTTTCCAGACTAGAAATGCTATATCTGGGACTTACTCAGCGCCTCAGAGGTCTGCAAGCTCTGCTGCTCTTTTGGTTGGAGATCCTGCTCTTACATTGGACAGGGCTGGGAACTTTGTGCTTCCTAGGGCTGATGTTATGAAGCTGAGAGATCGTTTGAGAAATGAAGAAATTGCTGCAGGATCTTTCTTATGTGGAGTTAAAGATTGTTTAGTAATTTGCCCCCAGTCCCTGTCAAACGTAGATTATCGGAGGAATATGTGTGCCCATGCACGTATTTTGGCTTTGGAAGAAGCAATTGATACTGAATGGGTATATATGTGGGACAAATTTGGTGGCTATTTACTTCTTTTGCTTGGATTGACTGCCAAAGCTGAACAAATACAGGTACATAGTTGGTATG
This sequence comes from Chrysopogon serrulatus, assembly GCA_015844335.1. Classification (NCBI taxonomy): domain Eukaryota; kingdom Viridiplantae; phylum Streptophyta; class Magnoliopsida; order Poales; family Poaceae; genus Chrysopogon; species Chrysopogon serrulatus. Next base: position 53,118 of record JADLZL010003163.1, on the reverse strand, counting down.
TTCTATAATTCTTTTAAACCCTGATTCGTTAGCAATTAGTGTGTGAAGCATTTCTGTATTGTTTCAGGATGAAGTTCGTCTAAGACTCTTTTTGGATAGCATAGGCCTTTCTGATTTGAGTGCCAAAGAAATTAAGAAATGGATGCCAGAAGATCGGAGGCAATTTGAGCTTATTCAAGAAAGGTATTTTTTTTTTGTCTGTTACTATGAGTTATTACCATTATTGCATGGCGCATATAACAAAAATCATAATGCAGCCATTGCTATTCTTTTTTTATTTGTGTCTCAGCTACATAAGGGAAAAAGAAATGGAAGAGGAGGCTTTGATGCAAAGGCGAGAGGAAGAAGGGAAGGGAAGAGAAAGGAGGAGGGCATTGCTGGAGAGAGAGGAACGAAAATGGAAGGAGCTCGAAATATCATTGCTTTCTTCCATTCCTAATACTGGAAGCAGGGATGCTGCAGCTATGGCAGCAGCTGTTCGAGCTGTTGGAGGTGATTCTGCCCTAGAAGATTCTTTTGCAAGAGAGAGGGTCTCTTCAATAGCCAATCGCATACGAAAGGAACAATTGGGTCGGCGAGCAGAACAGGTTCTGTCCCCTGATTACCCTTAATTTCAAGTTATTATGAAACACACCTGCCATCATTTGAGTTCTGTAGAGCTGTAATTTATCTTGGAGTGCATGTCCGGCATAACATCCCTGGGTACTTGTTTGCTGTTTTGTGGCTTGCCTGGAGCTGGTAATCTGACAAGAAATAAGTACTTCCATTCATTAATAGTTTACGCTACGACACTGCAGAAAAAACACATTAATACATGTCTCTGAGGGGAAACAAGTAGCAAAATAGCCCTTTTTGGCCCCTAATTAATTAAAGCTGTCATGCGCACGCAACTAGTGGTATTACTAATCGCGTTAGTACTAGTGATATTACTAATCGAATGGATTTTCCTAGAGTCGCGTTAGTGATGCTGTTGGGGACACACATACCTATGCCTGCACACTATCCATTACCAAATTATCCAATCCAAATATTGAGGGTAATACCCAATGGATATGGATAAACCAATGGGTAATAGATGAAGCTAATCCCCATTGCTGTGCCTGTCATGTCGTGCCTTCCATGACGCTGCAATGCTGCATCATCGTCTTGTGCATGTTGTCCATCACCTTCCTCCATCGGGCTCTTCAACCACTGAATGAGGTGCTGAGCACCGACACACCATCAGAGTTCAATGAGCTGCCAATGTGGATGTGTCCATGCTGGGGCCAACGCCTGTGGCGGAGATCCTAGGCCTTGCGATGTAGTCGCCCGAGGTCCTGACTTGAATACATGGATAGGAAGGGGGAAGGGGATTCTAGAAGCAGCAGGTTGATCACAAGCCACAATGAGGGCTCAACTTGAACATGTGGATAGGAAGGGGGATTCTGGAAGCAGCAGGTTGAGTGCAAGCAACAATGATGGCTGCTGAGCTGTGGCGCTGGTGGCATGAGGTGTGATGGCCAGTGTGTGCAGGGCTGAGCCTAGTGGAGGCCAAATTGGGGTACTCCCCCCTGCCCACACCTGCTGTGTGAAGCTTTCTATTGATTAACTCCTGTATGCTTGCTACTTTACCAATGAATCTGCATGTCCTTGTGCATGCAAGCACGCCTTTCCCTATCCACATTAGTCGCCGATTCCTTGGCTTTGGCAATTGTGAAGCTTTTTTATTACATCGACTTTGTCTTCACGAAACAACTTACCCCGATACCCACCCCCAATCCTCTGGCCCCCCTCTGATTCTACCTCACCCTGCTCCACTGAGTGTGCATTTCGTGGTGGTAACACCGCCGGCAAGAACGTACTACGAGGTGCGTAGGGTCGGGGCTGGGACGAACAGGGGCCAGATCAAAGCTGATGTACCTATGCCTGGTGAGAGAGGTGCACCTAGGCGCCGATGGCTACGACAAGAAGGGGTTCGTCTGCCTGCATGCCGCGTATGCCCACCCTCGTGGACCCCGATGGGCACGATGCCAAAGGTCTGACCACGCACGTCTGCATGCCGTGGCCATTGACTGCACGCTTGTCGGAGTTCTTTAGAAAGGACATCAGTGGATTGGTTGAAACAGCTGTCAATGCATTGATGTTTGTGGGTAGGTGGTTAACCGGGTAATACCTGCTAATACCATACCCATACCCATACCGATAAAGGGTAGCTGATACCCGCCTTAAAGTCTACAGGCATTGGTTTGTGTACATGTATTGGATACCTAGTGGCGTCATCAAATTACATATTTCATTCTACCTTTGTCCCACATAGTGTCATTCTAGTTTTGCCCTAAGTTAAACAATCTTAGTCTAATTTTATTGAGAAAAGTACCAATATTTATGAATTATGGTACCAAATAAGTATCATCAGATTCATCATAAAATAAATTTTCATAGTAAATCTATTTAGCGTCACAAACATGGATAATCTTCTTTACAAATTTGTCCAAACATAAGATAATTTGACTCAGGACAAAACTAGAATGTCACTTTGTGGGAGGTAGTACTAAATAAGAGCATAAGAGTAAAAATATCTGTACCTTAATATCTCAAAACCTGCTGGAATTGAATTCTTAATGACCAGAGGGAGTATCATGGAAAAATTTATAGATTTTACATAGTCACCGCTGACCGCTTGGAAACCTTCTTGTTTTGCTTTGTTAGCAATGTTTTGTACATGTATTCTTCCTGTTTTTAGTGTTTTCCTCCAATGCTTGTATCTCTAATTTGTTATGAATGTGGAACAGACTGGTATTCCAGGCACTGTATGCATACTTGATGATGAACCGAGGAGTACTGGTCGTCATTGTGGAGAACTTGACTTGTGCCTCTGTCAAAGTCGGAAGATTACTTTGTCTATTGCTGTCATGGTTCAGCCTGTATCTGGTCCAGTGTGTCTTTTTGGAAGTGAATTCCAAAAGAAGGTTTGCTGGGAAATCTTAGTGGCAGGATCAGAACAGGGAATGGAAGCTGGACAAGTTGGTCTTCGATTAGTGACTAAGGGTGAAAGGATGACTACTGTTGCTAAGGAGTGGAATATCGGTGCATCTAGTATTGCAGATGGCAGGTACACCCTATTCACAACTATTGCATTATGCATAGTAGATAAAATCAAAAGCAGCGCCATCCTGGGGTTGGCTGTTTTAGTACTGGCACATGTGTTGGTAGGCAGTTAGGGCATATATCCTAACATGAAGCTCTCCTGCTTGTTCAGAAAAAAAAAAAAAAAAATAATTTTATTTTACTTGCGATGGCAATGCCTGATGCAGGTTTAGTGTGTACCTGTTGCGAGTATGTGTGGGTTTACTTAAACTTTGTATGGGGAATTTTTTTTTTTTTTGGTTGATGAACATTTCTTCAATACTCGTTTTTGAATTATTACTTGTTGGTTTAGACTTTTCACTTCTTCTGCATCATAAACTAGCTGCCATGTAAATTTGCAGGTGGCATCTTGTCACTGTAACTTTAGATGCCGACCTAGGTGAAGCAACTTCTTTCATTGATGGAGTTTACGATGGATATCAGAATGGGTTGCCGTTGCCAACAGATAATGGCATTTGGGAACCTGGGACTGACATTTGGGTTGGTGCTAGGCCACCCACAGACTTAGATGCCTTTGGTAGGTCAGATAGCGAAGGTTCTGACTCAAAGATGCAGATCATGGATGCTTTTCTATGGGGAAGATGTCTCAGTGAAGATGAGGTTACTATGTTACATACTGCCATGTCTCCTGCTGAGTATGGATTTTTTGACCTTGCACCTGGCGATGCTTGGCATGGAAGTTATTCTGCAAGGGTATTGCTTTTACCTATAAATTCTGAACTCTAGTTTTTTTTTTTGTCATGTCTTGAATTAGGAGGGAATATGAAACTGAATGTGTTTTCCTTATGTTACTGTTTCATTCAGGTGGATGACTGGGAAAGTGAAGAAGCTTATGAGGTTTATGATCAAGGGGATGTCGAATGGGATGGACAGTACTCCAGCGGTAGGAAACGTCCGGTACATGATGCTGTAGCTATTGACATTGACTCCTTCGCTAGGAGACCAAGAAAACCAAGGTTTGAGACACGTGATGAAGTCAATCAGTGTATGCTTTCTGTTGAAAGGGCTGTCAGGGATGCTCTTATTGCGAAAGGAGAGAGAAACTTCACTGATCAAGAGTTCCCTCCAGAGGATCGTTCTTTATTTGTAGATCCGATGAATCCACCTCTGAAACTGCAGGTATCGTATGCACATCTCTTGCTCTTGTGAAAAGTATTGGTTAAGTTCCTGACATATGTTTTAATTTGTGAGTTTAGGTTGTTTCTGAGTGGATGAGGCCTTCTGACATAGCTAAGGAGATATCTATCAGTTCTCAGCCTTGCTTGTTTTCGGGTTCTGTGAATTCCTCAGATGTGTGTCAGGTATGAATATTTTGTTTTCTACTTTTGTGCAGCCAGAACTGTGGTAAAGGGGAATTTATGGCATTGTCATTTATTATCAGAATTGAGATCCAGTTTACCCAATTGTTCCTTTTCAGGGTCGGTTGGGAGACTGTTGGTTCCTAAGTGCAGTCGCAGTTTTAACTGAGATGTCTCGTATATCAGAAGTTATAATCACACCTGAGTACAATGATGAAGGGATTTATACAGTCAGATTCTGCATTCAGGTATCCAATGTTTAAACCATTTGATCGATAAGTATCTGCTCACTTGGGTTGCTCCTTTTCCATTAATATATCAGCCTTGTGTCATTTGGTTAGTATGTTATCTAGGAAGGTTCAGTTGATTCATTCTGCAAAGTTTATAATACAGTTATGTTAAAAAGTTAAAATGTTGGACCACAAAATCATGGTGAAGTTGTCCAGTTTATCATCAGAGTTCTATTTCTGAAGCAAATGTGTACATCATGCTACATGCATTGATAACATATTTAACTGTGTTGGGAAAAAATAAATTATTTTATTAGAAGTAGTTCATCCGTCTGCAATATTTACTGGCGCAATGCTGGGGTCATCCTGGATGTGCACTGCTCTATGGAGATATATAGTGTATATTACTAAAAAATAGTAGCTTTAGTTATACTTCACCTCTGCAATGTAAGTACTTGTGTCCCTTGTATTTTTTTTGGCCCTTCCCTGGGAAGTCCCTCAGTGACACCTATTTAAGAAAACACTTAATAGACCTTTCTATTACTAGTCCCATGTAGTTTCCATGTGTCATTGATATGGATTTCTGGAGTGATACCTTTATATCACAATACAAATTTCTCAATAAAACTTGGCTGTAGTTGGTCTAACCTTTTTTCCGAAGGGAAAGTAGTGCACAAGAAGAGCACTTGTATTATGTTTTTGTTAGGGTTTATCACTTATGCGTTGTTTTCTCCTCTGACTTAATATTTAGCTTACATTGCGGAGAGGTTTTATGGATTATCTTACACTAATTTGAATTTTTTCTGTATTTAAAAAAAACTCTTTTCTGAGTTATAGTTTTTATGTTTTTATATTTTCCCTAGGGTGAGTGGGTAGCCGTGGTTGTTGATGATTGGATCCCGTGTGAGTCTCCGGGGAAACCAGCATTTGCTACTAGTAGAAAGCAAAATGAGCTTTGGGTATCCATTCTTGAGAAGGCTTATGCAAAACTTCATGGCTCCTATGAGGCATTGGAAGGTGGGCTTGTTCAAGATGCTCTAGTGGATCTCACAGGTGGGGCTGGCGAAGAGATTGATATGCGAAGTCCTCAAGCACAACTTGATCTTGCTAGTGGAAGAATGTGGTCCCAGTTGTTGCATTTCAAACAAGAAGGATTTCTTCTTGGTGCTGGAAGTCCTTCTGGATCTGATGCTCACATCTCATCAAGTGGCATTGTTCAGGGCCATGCATACTCAATTTTGCAGGTTTGCTCTAGTTTATATAATTATATCTGAGATTTCCAGGTAATTGTCAGCTCGTCACTACTACTGGATAAGTTTACACAATTGTACTGTATTTCAGGTAAGAGAAGTTGATGGTCACAAACTCATCCAAATCAGAAATCCATGGGCAAATGAAGTTGAATGGAATGGACCATGGTCAGACTCCTCACCAGAGTGGACTGAACGAATGAAGCATAAGCTCATGCATGTTCCACAGGTACTTGTCTCGATCGCACTAGTTGGTGGCAAACCACAGCTTATCATAATGGAGATAATTCATTGCACCGCTATAGTAAACAAAGTGTACCTTGTAAATTTGATTTTATCTACAGATCTTGACTCCAATTCCCCTTGTCTCTCCATCCTTGCAGTCTAAGAATGGGGTATTCTGGATGTCTTGGCAAGATTTTCAGATTCACTTTCGGTCAATATATGTTTGTCGTGTTTACCCACCTGAGATGCGTTACTCTGTCCATGGGCAATGGCGTGGCTACAATGCAGGTGGTTGCCAAGATTATGACTCATGGCATCAAAATCCACAGTATCGACTTCGAGTAACAGGACGTGATGCACTATACCCTGTTCATGTTTTTATTACCCTTACTCAGGTATGTCCGAACCTGCTTATGAATGTAACACTAGGAGAAGCACAACGATGTTTATCTGCATAAATTTCATGCTTTTCAGGGTGTTGGTTTCTCTAGAAAGACGAATGGTTTCCGGAACTACCAATCTAGTCATGATTCTTCAATGTTTTACATTGGAATGAGGATACTGAAGACACAGGGCTGTCGTGCTGCTTACAATATCTACATGCATGAATCAGCTGGTGGAACAGATTACGTTAACTCAAGAGAGATATCATGTGAACTGGTCTTGGATCCTTATCCCAAAGGGTACACGATTGTGCCAACCACCATCCATCCTGGGGAGGAAGCACCTTTTGTTTTGTCAGTTTTTTCAAAAGCATCAATCAAACTAGAGGCTGTTTAATTCAAGATTGAGATCCCATGTGTTTGGTGGCAGCTGCGTCTGCTGGGCAGGGCTTCTTGTCACCCATGTAGCGCAGGATCCAGCTGTGGGTTCTTGGGAACTAGATAATGGTAAGCGTCTGGTTTGACATTCATTGTATTATTTACCTGGTCCAGAAGCATGAGGTGCTAGATAACCTAGTATTTTAGGCTCTATAGCCAGGGTGCCCCAAACTACAACCATCCTATATTTCATGTGTGGCTATATTCTCACCATTCATTCAGATTCAAAACTGAGTTGGACTAACTGGCCTTATAACCGTTTCAGGGTATAGGAATTGCCTCTCGGACAACTTCAATCAATCTTGCTGCATGTAAGTACATAAGTTGGGGTGCGTGTTGCAGAACTGACAAAAGGCAATGCTTCTTGTGTTGAAGGGAAGGAGAGAGGCAGGATTCATGGTTCTTTGATAGCTGCGCAAAGTGCAGGGTTAGAGGCTTGGTTCAATGTTTGTAGATAGCAGTGGTAACTGACATTTAGACCTGGTAGCCCATCCTATGTATAGGTGTCCCGTTTACCCTGTAAATGCTATAGAGTTAGGTTAGGTAGCCTGTCGTTCCTGTTAACGCATAGGGCTCTTATGCAGCTGGGAAATGTCTTGTTAGCAAGCTGCAGTTTTGCTGATTTGAGCGTGTAGTAGTCGGCCATAGTTGTTTCCATTGGTTGCCCTGTATGTAATCGGAATCTGATCTCATTCAATGAACCTATTTTTTGGGTGCCATACGAAGCTGTCTAACTGTCTTTGATTTGAGTCTATATGCATCACAAGATTCAGAAGTATAGTACAAGATCCGGACATATGCTTCAGGCCGGCTCTTGCCACTCGATTTTCTCTGAACGACTTTTTCAACCGCTAGTAATTCAATGAACATTGCCTTCGACAACCCATTTTGTTAGGAAAAAGGTTTATTTTAATCTATATCTATCTGTGCTCTATTCAGAGTTATTTGATCTTATTTGTTCATGTTGCTAGTGTTTTTGCCAGAGTTTTGTTACAACTAATCTTGACTAATTTAAATTATATGTTTTGTGATTTATGTTGATTGCATGAGGTTTAAACCGTATTTGAAAACTACCACCTAGTTTAGTACATGTTCACCATGACCCAACCAGTACGTAATTCAGATAAATACACTGTTTTTCTCTCTATGTCATTGCTAATAAAGTTCAAAACAGGATATGAATTGATTGCAATAGTCAGAAAACCCCTTTGAAAAAAGCTGAGATTCTACACATAGATAAAAAGGTTGTGTTTTATTGTAGTTTCTTGACAAGAGCTGTATTTTTACTCGTACGCACTGTTAACCTGTATTACTTGTCTGAATACTACAGTCTACATCTCCAACTACATCATACGCATGAGCAAATAGTCAAAGAGCAAAAATAAAGTACTACCCAACCAATTAGTCTAATATAATGCAAAAGATAATTTAATAAACAATTATCACGACTATGAGTAATAAAATACTAGCATTGGGAACAAGTAAGGTTCAAACTTCAAATAGAGTATCAATAGAGTTTTTTCTTAAAATAAAATATTTCTGACTAGTTTCTTTTGTTTTTCATTTTGTTATTGATAATTTATTACCAGTTTCGGGGCAATCCAAGTTCCAAGCACTGTGCACACGTTAGCCAATTTTTTTTCCAAAATAAACAGTAGTCACAATAGCCTCCAACCAACACCAAACTAAACCATGGTATGGTACGTACATGTTAGTGCCACATCGACAGCGCGCGCGCCCCGCCCTCTGAGTGGTCTCAGTGTATCCTGCCAGTCTGGTTCTGCGGCAGCAGCCCCGGGATGAATGGCACGCCGAGCTTTGGGAGCCAGCGCTGGCCCTGGATGAAGCTCTCGACGGTGTACTTCTGCAGCGCGTGCTGGTAGGTGACGTTCTTGACGCCCCTCCACTTGACGCGCTTGCTCATGTCGGCGCCCGCCCCGTGGTTCTCCACCTCGGCGTAGTAGCAGGTGCTGAGGCCGAAGTCGCCTTCCCACGGCAGCCAGCCCTGCGGGTCGATGAACCCGCCGATCTCCGACTGGATGTAGAGCGTGCGCGAGTGCTCCTTCCACGGCCGCCCCAGGAAGGTCCTGATCCGCCCGGCGGCGGCGCTCTTCTCCAGCTCCGGGTGCGGCGCGACGGTGCAGTTGTGGATCACCGTGCCGCCCACCGACCGCCGGTCCTTGCGGCCCTGCGCCGTGACGATGTTCTGCTGGTTGTCCAGGCACCTGCGCACGTGGATGAGGCAGTTCTGGAACACCACCTGCGCGTTGCCGAAGATGAAGTCGATGGTGCCCGTGACGACGCAGTCACGGTAGTACTGCCGGCTCGTGTGCGTGTACAGCGTGTCCTGGTACCCGTCGAAGCGGCACTCGTAGAACGCCGACATGTCGCTCTGCACCCGCAGCGCCACCGCCTGGTGGTTCTTGGCGCCCGCCGTGTTCTCCACGCCCACGCCGCGCATCAGGAACCCGTTCCCGAGCGCCTCCATCGTCGCCGTGTCCTTGGTCGTCAGGTTCATTGTGAAGCTCCTGTCGCCCGTGATCACCGTCTTGGTGGCGCCGTCGCCGACCATCACCAGGTTCGTCACGTTCCGGGGCACGGAAACGTACTCCCGGTACGTGCCGGCCTTGACGTACATGACGTACGGGGCGGCGCTCTTCACCGGCGCCCTGGCCAGCGCCGCGTTGATGGTCTTGAAGTCGCCGCTGCCGTCCTTGGCCACCGTCACGTCCGGCTTGAACCCCTTCTCTCCGGGGGACAAGACCAGCAGCAGCCGCCGCTTGGCGTCGGGCATCCACGAGGGCACGCCGCCGCCGGCGTGCTCCGCGAGGAGCCGGCGGTGGAAGCCCAGGCTGGCGAGCGTCTCGGAGAACTCGTCGACGATCGCGAGGATGTTCTCCGTGAGCTCCTGCGAGGTGTTGAGCGCCTTGCGCATCTTGCCCGCCGCCGCCGTGGTGGTGTTCTCGAACCCGTCCAGGCACGTCTCCTGGTACGTGAGCGCGGAGCTGAGCCACGTCCGGAGGTCGTCGACGGCGCGCTTGAAGTTGGTCATCTCGAAGCCGCCGAGCCGGTCGAACGTGGTCCGGAGGTCGTCGACGGCGTAGCCCAGCAGCTCCCGGCAGTTGTCCAGCGCGCCCGACGTGCGCGGGTCGTTCTTGAGGTCGCGGAGCACGGCGGACTCGCGCACCGCCTTCTCGATCCGGTCGGAGGTCACCTTGAAGATGGCCTTGGCCAGGTCCGCCGGGCTGGTGGCGTTGCCGGCCGCCGCCCTGAGCGCCTCCTCGCACGTCTCCCGGTAGTCCACGGGCTGGCAGAAGGACTTGATGGACTTGCCCGACGTGGACATCTCGCCCTCGTCCCTGCCGCCATTGCCGCTGCCTCTCAAGGTCACGACGCAGATGGTGGCCACCACCGCCACCACCAGGACGGTCGACGCGCCGATGACGGCGCCTTTCATGGTCGGAGACGCAGCAACTCACCGTCTATATGAATATATGTCCACTATTTGCGCGCGCACACACACAAACAAACACAAACAAAATTATATGTATAATATAATGTAGTATTATAATGTGTTAGTGGCCCCAATCACACCAATAGAAGGGTCGATGCTCTTTGTTTTGGTGTGAATTGGAGTACCTTGCAAGGGTGCCAGAGACGAGTTTTTATACTAGTGAACTAGAGGCAGCGTACGGCTGTGCATTGGCGTTGGAGCCGAAGGCCGAAGTGAAGGGAAAGCCACACAACGACGACGGACGGTGGTTATTGGTGTTGCGTTTGTTCAATTTTTGTTTGGTTTTGTAATTTTTTGCATACATAAGTTTTGCCAGGTTCTACGTTTCGGCCTTTTAGCGGAAATGATCTAAGAAGGCCTGGCCCAGCGTCGCTGGGCTTTTAGCGGCGGAAATGGTCAAACAAGTTGCCAGGTTTCGCTGGGCTTGAATGAAGACTCTGAAGGATGAGGCCCATAAATAAATTGTTGAATGGTATTATTCTTCTGCCGTACTATAATTTTGCTTATTTTTTTCCATGCATTCTTCCCCATCAGCAAAGGCCATGGCCGCACTGGTACTAAGCGAACATGTCCTGATTCCTGAACGGCTAGGCCAACAACTGTACTACGACAACTTGCAAAGTAGTCATATTTTGATGATGCAAAATCTAAAAAAGAATATCATCTCTCATTCTCATAAACTATTATATTGAGAAGATAAGACAATTTTACTGCTCTATCAATTTTTCAATAACTCTCTTTTTTTTTAAGTCTAATATTTCTCTCGTCTCCCCTCAAATAAAGGGGGAGTTGCATCTTCACTAGTAGAAAGGGCCCACTCTATCAACACCGTCCATTTTTTTTTTCTTGAAGTCACTCTTACTTTTTTTTCCCCTTTGGTATGACTGTATGAGTTCGTCCTTGAACAGGCGAAGCAGCTGCTATCTGGAACCTGATCCATGTAGCCCAAAAAGAAAAAAAAAATCGACGAGAAACCGGTTGCTTTAAAGCGGCAGCACGCGCCACACGGTGATGAGCATCCGACATCCGTGGCGCATAACAACAGACGAAGCCAGAAATGGAGCTGTAAAATATTCGTAAGCACGCGACGCGAGATTGGTGTCCTGGTGCAGAGCTGGTTAGGGCACAGCATTACACAAGGGGCCTCACATGGATAATGGATCGCAAAAGTAACTGACCGATCGCATCCACATGGACGGCAGCGTCAGGCGGCCTCGGCTACAAAATTGAACCCGTCAGTTTCCCAAAAAAAAGTAGAAGATGTTTGACAAATTGAATGTAGAAATAATAAAGGCGACGCATCGCGCCCAAACGCTGTGCGGTGCGGCAGGCATCGCGTAGCTGCTACAGAACAGAGCAACGGGGGTCGATCTCAAGCCAAACGAGCAGTGCGGGTTCGAGAACCAGCAGACGACGGCGGGCATCGGGCCATCGGCGTCGTCAGGGCGGCGGAACTTGCGGCAGGCGCGGACCAAAGCAAAAAAAGATGCGCCTGAATTTTACCAAATCCGGGCGTGACGCCGAGACAAAAGAGGACGGAATGGAACACTCCCGTCCACAAGCAAAAAATTAATATGGTCCGGCAAGGCAAGTGGCGGAGCCCGGAGTGTTCCAGCCGAGCAGATATTTTTCTCTCGCGCATGGATATGGATACTTCAGGAAAGAGGCATTGGTGTACTAAGCTACACGCCTCATCAATCCAATCAAATCAAAGAGGAAAAGGAAAACAAAGCATGAGATGAGGATCGCGTTCTCGTCATTGCAGCGCTGACAGTAGGAGATGTAAAGCAAAATCAGCAAGTGGAAGATTAGTAATTAATAAGCAAAATGGGCAAGTGGAACAATGACCAGAGCACCAGACGGATGGATGCCGGAACCATCTCGAGTCAAGTGTCTGGTGGCCCTAACGGTGCCTGCTTCTTCTTCGCTTTCAGAAGCGAGCACCGTAGCATGGACCAAGAACGCATTCCGCCGGTGAGAGGTGAGACGTTTCCGTGGACCACCGAGTCCCAGGCCCAAAATGGCCTTCACCACAAGTCTACAACTAGAGAGAGAGAGAGAGAGAGAGAGAGAGAGAGAGAGAGAGAGAGAGAGAGAGAGCGAGCTACTTGTCCGGCGACGCATGCATTCGCGTCGCGTGATGCTACACCCCGAACCGAGTCTCTGCCAACCATGGGGAAAAAAATCCTCCTCTGGTCCAGACGGCGACCCTAGCCTGGCCCCGGCAACTTGGAGCGGGAAAAAGGCATCGGGCTCGAGTGGTCGGCGGATGAATGGCGCCGCGCAGCTCAGCCAGGCGATTTTGCCAGCCAGCCACCGAAACCCCCGCACCACAGCGCCGTTTCGCTTTCGTTCGTACGAGCTGCGGATCCAGGAGGAGTCCAGAACGGGCCCGTATCCATCACCGCCGATCTCGACGCGGACGCGCGCAAACAAGCTGCAAATCCCAACGTCATTATAATGCCAGGGCACAAGTGAGCGTTCGTAGTCGTCGTAGCTGCGACTAGAACCATCGTCGACCCCCAGCTGCACCATGCTGCATTGTTGTTGTTGAGGGCTGCTGAGCCATACGTGGCCACGTCGTCCCCTGTCGGTTAAGGGACAGAGCGCCGTCGAGCACGAGAGGCCACCCTTTCTAGTCTAGTTACCGGAACAAGCCACGATTTTTTATTAACAAGTCGAGAAATAGACTGCAGAGACAGCAGCACACGACACGCAGCAGTGAGCGAAAATGGCAAATGGAACAGTCAGGATTCCAGCAATGACAATTGGGGCACGAAATCGAAATGTCGACGAGATGGATAAAAATTCAGAGTCCCCCCGGCCACGCGTCCGCCAGTTGTCGCGGCGGCGCGGCCGGCATCCAACACCACCCGACCCAACCCAACCCCAGCTTACACAATCGACCACCACTGCTACTGAAAAGGAGGCCTAAATTACTAGTATATAATCAGATCAATCAGTTGGCCTAAAAAGGGTGAAATTCTTATTCATCTTTTTCCAGAGCCGCCCTCCCGCTGCTGCTGATCTCCCTCCGGTCCCTTTCACCAAAAGCGCAGCAGTAGCTACGGCGCGTGTACATCTCGTACACCGGCGCGCCGGTCACCTGCGAGCCTGCTGCGGCTGCGGGTAGGGCGCGACGCGCGTCCGCCGTGCGCCGTCCGGCGGCGCGCGCCCGCCTACGCCGCCCCCCCGCCGTCGCCTTTCACGATGTCCTCCAGCATCTTCTGCAGGTCCTCTAGCGTGTCCGGTTTCTGCACGGAAGCTAAGGTTAATTAATATATATAATAATAATGATTATACTAAGGTTAATTAATATATAATAAAAATATTATAAACGAATAAAAACCCCGTGCTGCTGGTGGTGGTGGTGGTTGAGTTTGCTTTGCGCCTACCTCGTTTTTCACGTTATCCATCATCACCAGCATCTCCTGCATGAAGTCCGAGAAATCCTGGCCGTCCGAGAGCAGAGCAGATAAAATCAATTTCTATTTCTTTTCTCATCAGGCTATATATGATACATACAAATATAATATTCGCGCACAAAATGGCAAAAGGATTTAATTGATTTCGACGAGACAATAAGCAGCAGGAACCACCCAAAAAAAGAAAAAGAAAAAGAGAGGACAGGAAACGAAACCGAGGCTCTGCTGATTCACCTGGTCGTCGTCGTCGAGGGGGTCGAAGAGCCCGGCGTCGTACATGGCCTTCTTCCCCTTGTCCGACAGAACTGCGCCAACAAAACAAACAATTCGATCAAATCTCGTGAAGCCAAGCATGAACAAATAGGTCGGCCGGCCTTACCGGAATACGCCTCCTGGATCCGCTGGAACCGCCGCTTGGCCTCGCCGGCCGCGCCGGGGTCGCTGGCCCACCGGTCTGGGTGCCACTTCTGCGCGCCCACGGCAAGAGATCGGAACATGCGAGCAGGTCAGGTCTGTTGGGGAGGATGAGGGGGAAGGGAAGGAACAACACAGACAAGAACAGAACCCAATCAAACACCGGCGCGAGCGCATGCACACAGCAAGCCAACTCACCATCGCGAGCCTCCGGTACGCGGTGCGTATGTCGGTGGCGGAGGCGTTCTTGCGGATGCCGAGGAGCGCGTAGTAGCAGCACGCCGACGCGCCGCCGCTGCCGCCGCCGGAGGCATTGCCGGATCCCGCGTCCATGATGTTGGAATGAAGCGCAGCAGCAAAGCGAAACCGGGGGACCCGCGACGACGCGGCGCGACGCAGGGCGGGGCGGCAGCTGCAGCGCTCGCTACAAAGGCATCGAATTGGAAGGCAGCCGATAGATGTATGGATGGATGGACGGATTCCAAGGGAGGGAGACGAGAGAAAAGTTTTTATTCCGCGGGGAGGGCGTGAGGAAAATATCTCCTCTTCCTTCTCAGAAATAGGGGGTGGCGCCGGTGTGCTTTGGTCGTCGGGGGTTGGGGCCAGTGAAGGTTCCAGAGCTCGTGCCGCGGCGAGATATTTTCGAGCGACAGCTCCAGGCTTCGCCACCGGGGTTTGCTGGTATTTACGAGATTGGGATCGCTTCCGGATTTGTGGGAATCTGGCCTTCTAGAAACGCTGCGTGGGCCTCGATGACTTTGGGCTATGTCCATTTGTTAGTGCGTCATTAATGGGCCACCAAGGTGACGAGCCGTGCAGCTTGGAGTTTGTTTTTTTTGTGTGCGTGGGATGGGTGGGGGGGGGAATTATTTGTGCACTTTGAATTATTGCCATAGTTCAGGTTTTCTTTTTAAATTTCAAAACCAGACAAACCGCATCCTTCAACTCTTAAAAACAATTAAATTGTATCTATGCTCTGGTTACAAGGGGTTTCATCATCTTTTAATCAAAAAATCAGGAAAATACATGATAAAAATTTAAAACCAAAAAAAATTATCTCTAATATTCAACATTCCAAGAAAAAAAAATCTTAAACATAGATTAGGAGATGAGAAACCCAAATGAAATTAGATTCATGAAAAAACATATCAAAAGATTTTAAACATATATCTAGCTCTAGAAAATGGAAAATAACCATATTTTTTTGAAAAATTACCAGAACAATCTAAACAATGTCTAACCATGTTTGAAAAAAAAAAAAAATTCTAGAAAAAAATTATAAGATACAAATATCGTAAATGCAACATACTTTAATGTTGAATGCATTAATGTGAGTTGTATCGGTTAATTTATTGTGAAAGTTTTTCTAAAATATATTTAGAAATAATTATAACACTTTCTGTATTTTATAATTTTTATATTTCTCTCATTTAAAAAGAGCTAAATCTAATTTCTGAAAGCTTATGAAATATAATTTACCAAGCTCTAAGCATTTTATTTGGGCAAAGCAAATAAAAAAAATGCAGACCCTTTTAGAGCTTTTATAAATATGGACAGACTTGTCTAGATTTGTTCCTAAAACTAGAGTCTTTTTGGAAGCAGGAGGAGTAGACATCAGTCACAAGAACATATAACCAATAATAAAACATCTCGCATGATCTGGAACGGAACGAAGAATTCGATGCTTCTGCATGTACCTCAATGCAGTTTAACAAACAAGAGCACTAAAATATTGTACCAGACACATCGAATTCAACCTAGAGGAGGCTCGGTTCCTCAGTCGCACCTAAAAGGAAAAACAAAACCAACCAAAGGATTCAGTCGACTTACTCTCTTCGTCTCATGGACTTTGTCGTCAAAAAACCGTACCCCCTCACATACACGGTTTTCAAGCCATGGGACGGAGGGAGTAAACGTTAAATGCATACATCCATGAAAAATCCACAGATTCTAAAAATGCAGACACTGTAGGGGATTCTTTGACCCTAATGATTAATATATGACACCCTGTCTACCATGGCCTCTATCCTATGCTCGAGTAACATATCCAAGTACCTAGGCCTCAAGAGTTGCCATAGCCTCTATCCTATGTTCGAGAAGTAACATATCCAAGTACCTAGGCCTCAAGAGTTGATCACAAATGCCAGTTTTCACATGCAATGGGTAATGCAAGTGAGAGCTCGAGCAAAACAGACTTGATCTTCTGTTTGGTGGAAGTTAACTTTCCAGTTATCACGCAAATTAACTGGGGCATCGATGCAGCCACTTAACTGCTCTATGATCAAGCACTAGACTTAGCTTTGTGGATGAACAACACATCTTTTGTTCAAGGGAAAGAATTGTCAAAAGGAAAAACAGTTAGAACAATCCTGCAATGTTCAGCTGTTTGTTTCAAAACCATAGAATCACTTCAGAACCATAAAAGACAAGCAATCATCCGGACGTTCATGGCCAGAAATATATGGCACCTAATGAAGAGTCTTAATTGAGAGAAACAACAGCAACGAGAAATGGACACTTGGACAATTATAAATGGTAAAATGAAGTGGATGATCCCAGATGTTTTTCAGCTGAGGAATGAACACATGGGCTTACTAAAATCTAAAATCTTGATCAACAAGAATGTTTCCCCATTCATGTTTTAAGGGCAGCAAAATCCCATATTCACCGGATTAGATCACCTAAGGCACTAAAATAGAAATTGTACCCAACTAAAGAGCACATCAGACATCTTTTATTCATACAGACCAGTTGGTTACTACCACTAACACAACACATAAACTAGAAGCATATAGCAAAGAAGCTAGTTAGTTTAAGTCCGTCTACTAACAGTAAAGCCTCATGCATAGATAATTCGATACTCAGAAGTGTAAATTAGTAGGTGGAATGATGGAAAACCATATTACACTCTACAGCCCCCTGAAGAAAGGTGGATCACGTGCAACAGTACTCTCTTGCTCTTGGAAGAGTGCATGTGGAACAAGGCTTTCTCTGAAAACATTTGCAGTGAAGTTTAGCAAGCGGCCATTACATTGAAATTTTTCCAGTAAATTGCCATTTCTGTCAAAGTGCACCTGCCAATCAAAACCATCAACCAACACATCTCCCTCCTGGGATAGAATATGTGTTTCCCAACCATCATCTTCTTCAAAGCGGTTTATCTCAATGACTGGCAATTCAATGCAGAACTTGTGAACCCATATCATACCTTTGTAGTCCTGCAGAAGCCAAAGATTCACCTTTGGTTCACCGAGCCAACTGTTCGATATTGCAAGCATGCCATCAATCTCAAGCAGCGATGACACCAAGGCTAAATTCTTAACAGGTGCATGCAACAACCAGAACACTTCATCTATGGTGTCGAACACCAGTATGTCACTGCCACAGGGCAAGGAAATCGGCCAGTGCAGGTTGCCATGGAATAGGAAAGGCTCATTAAAGTCAAAAGCATCAGGTCCTGCTGCTATCAATTTTCTGACAAATGCCAACGATGAATGGGGCCTAATGCACCTCTCATTCCCTGATGCCACCGTGCTGATGTAGAATGTAGTTTCCAAACCAATTTCTCGGTAATACAATACTCGGTACTCAGAGCCACGAACATAAAGCCCGGCAGCCTTGACATGTTTAATAGCGGCCGCAGATGGGAAGACAGAAACCCACTGACGTGTGGTCGGATTGCAGAGATACAAACGTTTTCTGAAGGACAAGAGCAGGAGACCATCGCAGGCAGCGTGGACTGCGAACGGTGCTTCACTCACCAAGCAGTCGTAGTCATCGAAGGTGAACCGAACGAGGGACCGGAACTCGTGCTTGCGGAAGTCAAGAGCTTCGACGCAGTAGTCAAAAAGCCCCAGGCGGTCGTGGTGAGTTCCCACGTCGCGGACGAAGGTGAGGAGCCGCCGCTGAGGTTGGCGGCGGTGGTGGGAGAGGAGGAAGGCGCGGTCGGAGGTGATTCGGCGCCACGCCTTGCAGACGGCGCGGGACATGCCGACGGATTTCGGCGGCAGCAGGAGGAAAATCTCCGAGAGGATCTCTTCGGGGAGGTTGGCGATGTTGAGGGTACTCCGCCGTAACTCTGGCGGCCTCGTGGTCTCCGCCACCATTGCCACCGACCGGGAGCCGAGTGCACCAAGTAACAACGGATGATTCGGATTACTATGCTAAAGCTGCTCCCTCGCCCTGAGATGCATCAAATCTCCATGTGAACGGCAGGATAAAATACAAACTAGGGTTCCAAACCAAAATGAGATTCAACGAAAATCCATCTGAAGAATGAACTGGGATTGAAGCTCACCTCACTCTGGAAGTCAACATTCATCTTCCTCTAACACTATCTGCTCAACTTCCACGGGCGGCGCCGCGGCGGCCGGGGGCGGGGCGGGCGGGCGGGCGATGAGAAACGCGAGCACCTTTTGTGCCCGTTGCCCGTCTGGGGGAATGAACAGGAGCAGACAGGCGTGCGCACCGCATGTGTCAGCGAGGATTTTCAGCTGGGCGAAGCCTTCGTGGACCAAAGTAAAGCCCAAAAAAATCGGGGACTCTTGTTGGGCCTTATCTACACATGAAACCAAACACTGATTTCCTCTGTCTCTCTAAAAAAAAAACACTGATAAGCGCCCAGGCTGACGATTTCATGGACCAATTCCGATACATGATTCACCAAGAAATTCGCTCGCAATAACGTTCGTCAGGATTCCGATTCAAAGAAGGCTGTCATAAGGATGCTTTGCCTTTGGTTCCACAAAGTAAGGATGATCCATGTAAAATAAGTAGACGCAAAATTGGTGGTAAAACGTGTGTCGTCATTGCAAAACTGCCGCAGTCTTCATTCCTGAATCTGCAATACCTAAACCTTCTTGCCATCAAAGCCATGTAACAGTGAAGACTCATATTCCATATATATGTAGTCATGCGGTCCAATATTGACTTATTGACTGTCTGTCTCACATGCGATGAAATAATAATCACAGTGAAATGGACAGTTTCACATGACAAAAACCAACCAAGTGCCTTAGCGCAACTGCTTAAGCACTCTACAAAGAAGCATTGCAACAAGAAGAAACATTAGACACTAGCTAGAATGCAAAATGGGTTAGGAAATTCAGCGAGTCTACAACTCAGAGCACCTTGAATGACAAAAAATTCAGGCCGCAATGAATAGTTCTATCTTAACATAACAGATACCAGAAGCATCAAGGCACCTTTTCACTAATATGTAGATCAGAACCGTATAGGAATTCCATGCTGCACCAAAAAAACTACAGACCTACTGATGTACAAAAAAAAAATCCTTCTATTACCCAAAATCGTTAAATGCACAGAATTGTAATTCTAAATTATGGACAGGTAAACGTAAATGTTGTAGAATATATACCCAAGTACCAGTACCAACTCAGTTCTCACAGAATTGTATCAGTTTTGACTCATACACAGAAGTATCAGTGCTACTTGCCTAGGACTGCACCAATTGTTGTGCAGGCAGATTTGCCTTATCCCAATCATGCTGTGCAAACCTGAACATTTCCAGCACAAAGTGTGTTTATTAAAATGTTCAGATCAGAAATATGCATGCAACTAAAGACAACAGTGAAGCCCTGATCATATCTTTCATGTTGCCAAGGCAGACAACAGTTTGAAACTCTGAACTCTGGAACAATTAAGGTTTGTAAGCTTTGCGCAAGAAGAAGATATTAGTGTCAGATGAAAATGTCTCTC
This sequence comes from Chrysopogon serrulatus, assembly GCA_015844335.1. Taxonomy (NCBI): domain Eukaryota; kingdom Viridiplantae; phylum Streptophyta; class Magnoliopsida; order Poales; family Poaceae; genus Chrysopogon; species Chrysopogon serrulatus. Next base: position 33,097 of record JADLZL010003163.1, on the reverse strand, counting down.
TTATTTTCCAAATCAAGAGAGACGATCCAATATCATGACCACACAGCCCAAACTCTCATAGAAATCATAGCCCGATCTATAACAGTTATCAGAGGAAAGGTGGTTTGTCAAGCGATGCATGAGGGAACAAGCTCCTCTTTAAGCATACACGGCAAATTTGCCACTGAATTGCCCTCCCCGAGTCCTAATGGCCCAATCTCTGAGGGCCTCTAAACTCTGAAGGCGGTGGAGACGAACTGACAGCCCATGACCCAATAGAGGTAATCGGACCAGGCCACCGTTAATAACAACTGTACGTAAGCCCATAAGTTGTGCACGTATGTCCGTGTTTTTTTTTTTCTCTCGCCAACTCCCATGCTCGTGAATTTTCCGTGTCACTAATTCTTGCATTAGCAGGCTGGCCAATTTAACAGTTACTACTGCAGAATGAGTTCGTGTCTTGAGTCCTATACCTTGCTTGTTGAAGCAATGTTTCGGCCCAACAACTGCTGTCGATAAAGGCTTTCCTTCTCTTGAATCACACGGGAAAGCTGGACAAACGTAGCATTCACCTCACACTTGATCGGGATTCTGCGTCTTTACCTCCGCGAAGCTAAGTTCCTACGTCATACTATAACACCTAGATCGTGAGATGACCGAGATCTCAGGAACACACCGCATATGACATGTCATCGCCAAATTTTGATTTATCAGTCGTCGCAGGCGGCAGCACTAGGGACAATCTAGTAAATGGAATATATTTTGGCAGTTAGGTTTGCGCAAAGCCTCTGGGATTTGCAATCTAGAAGTCTAAGACTGGGGCAGCCTCTTACTAGTATAAAGGATAATACCTGCCTTTGCCAGCACGAACTCGCCATGTGCGCAGTGCGCTCCCGCACACGGGTTGCTTTTATTCTTGGTCATGCATGCGCTGAGCTAAACCCTCAACGCAACCAACCTTTCCAGCCCAATCATCAGGAGGAGGCCGGGCATGATTGCATTCAGATTCAGGGCTTCAGGCTTTGCAATTTGCCATGTTAACTCGCAGCAAAAGTCAAGCTCTTTGTCCAGAGCTCCTGGACAGCCGGGCATCACCGCCAAGTAGGCGGAGTAAACGCGGCTGCTGCGAACTAGGCATCACATGGAGCTCCGTACTCGCACTTCCCAGTTGGTGGCAAGGAACTGAATTTTTATTATTCTGATGAAGCGAAGGAACTGAAATTATGTAGTCAGTACGAAGCAAACAAGTCAATTCATTCATGGCCAATTTGTTATAGTCCGATCCTATCAGCTCACTTGGATAAGGCTGTTTTCTCATAATAAATATTCTCATAAATACTCATACCAAACCGTATTTTGTTCGTGCAAGTTCTTGAAAACTCATCCCCCTGTCATCCCTTGGAAAAGACAAGGCTCAATCAAACAGGACACCCGCCGGTACGTGTCACGACGGCAACACTGGCACGAAAGGTATACCATACCGCTGTCGAGGCCAGCTGTTGTGCAGTAGCAGCGGCATGCTGCCCTTTCTTTGAGTTTTCTCGCATTTTCTCTCGTCCATCCGGTCCGGGCCGGGCGAGTGGAGAGAAAAGAACATGCACAAATGGTAATCGGCGGCTGCACACATCAGGCGGGCCAGGCCGAGACAATTCAGCACGTCGCGCGCGAGGCGAGGCCAGGAAGGAAGGGCGCGACGACGGACAAGGACACGAGGCCCGGCCGCGGCGCGGGCCTCGTCGAGACGTGTCAGCGCGCCACGGCTCAGACCTCGGAGTCTGCTCGGCGGGCTGGGGGGCAAGTGGGCAGTGACCGCCGTCCGCACGTCACCTGTGCTCTCAGCCGCCTGGCGCCGCTCGCCCTCCCTCCCGCGCGTGCGTGCGCGCGCGTCATCGCCGGCCGTCAGGCAGGCGGCAGGCAGCGAGGTGTCAGGAGCGGCGGGGCTCCTCTGGCAGCGACACGAGAGCTGCCAACGGCTAAAACGTGGAGACCGAGGCAAACGTGAACCGAAACAACTCGTTGCCCCGTCGTGGCCTTGGCCTGGCGAGTGGTGACTCCCTCGTCTTCCCGCTTGGCTTCACTGCGGCGCTCGCAGTCGCAGTCGCAGTCGCAGTCGCAGTCGCAGCCTCAGCCTCGAACGCGCGCACGCGCGTCGCGCCCAGGTAACCCCGCCGACGCGATGACGGACAAATCTCACTTCAACTCTGTCAGCGCTCGGCCACAGGCGGAGGAGGCGTAGGTTCAAAAAACTTGAAACATCCCGGCTCGACGTGGGCGTTCCGCGCTCGCCGGGGGCAAGTCAACGGTCCGCGCGAAGATAGCTGGGAGATCGTTTTCTAGGCTACATATATGGTTAGCGAGAGGAATGAATGATTTGTGACTGCAACGCTGCTGTTTCTCTCCCTTTTTGTTCAGAAATGATTGTGGTGACCATACTTGCATCATCACGATATAATAATAATAATAATAATAATAATAATAATAATAATAATAATATTATTATTATTATTATTATTATTATTATTATTATTATTATTATTATTATTATTATTATTATTATTAACTTCGTTTTGCCAGCGAGGCTATCCGCACTCATCGCTGCTCCCATACTACTTTCTCCCCGCACTCGGCTATCTACCATGGGACCCACATGTCAATTTTATTAAATCCCTCCCCTCTCTCTCTCCCTCCCTCCTCTCTCTCCCCCCCCCTGGAGACCGAGGCGAACGTGAACCGAAACAGCTCATTGCCTCGTCGTCGCCCGGGCGGGCCGGCCCTCCCCATTGGCGGCCGCTCCCCTGGCCGGCGGGCTTCGCGGCGGAACCTCTCGGCTCCCACGCGGCCGGCCTCCTCGCCTTCCCTCCTCTTCTCGGCGCTCGCTCACAGCCCTCCCTCGAACGCGGGCATGGCGGGCACGTCGCGCCCACGTAAACCCCCCGACGCCATGACGGACTTAGTTTATATCGAGACCAGCATGTGCCTAAGGCCTTGTTTAGATTGGATAAAAAGATGGAAAAATTTCAACTTTACTGTCACGCTTTGTTTGTATGTGGTAAATATTATCCAATTATGAACTAACTAGGCTCAATAGATTCGAGTGATGTACAACCGTACGTTTATTTTTTTACTTATATTTAATGCTCCATACATATGGGTAAAAAACTTGATGTGATGAAGAGAGAGTGAAAAAAGTTGGAATCTAAACAAGGCCCGACTTGAACATCCGAAATGTAAACACCTATGCGCATTGTACTTCGCTCCCGTTTCCGAAGACATACTAGACTAGAAAATACTCCACTACTATGGTACTACTAGTCCACCAACCCGCTCTCGCACGGGCTAAATTTTAGAAGATTTTAATATTATTAGTTAATGTTTAATGCATATAACTAATAATTAATTATAGTTATATTAAATTGTATGTTTTCTCTTTCTTTATTTTCTAACACAATGGAAATATGCCTCATACTTCTATATAATATGAAAATAGCTTGAAACCTTAACAATAATTATGGTGATTCTGGTTGCACCACGTATCCTATGAAGTCATGAGTCTAAATTTTGTTTTTTTTAAATTTTATTACTGCTATAGATTTTTCCCTTCTGAAGTTAAGTTGGAACTGGTGTGCATATTATATCTTACACTAACTCCCTTTTTTTCATGTTTTTGTAATAAAGATTTTAGATAGTAGAGTATGTTCTTAAATATTGTACAGTATTACAATAACATAAGTCATAATTTGAAACGTGCATAATATTGTACAATATTACAATAACATAAGCCATCATTTGACATGCACCATGTCAGAGCTTGAAATGAGATCTCAGATAGGGGTAAAAATGCATACCTCAAAAGAATTTTGATACGTGTCATATAATGATTGACTTTTTACGCTAAAGTATTATGCCAAAAAACATGATTGATTTTTTCTATCAAGAAACTATAGATGCAGTTATTGTTATAATAGAAGATATTGATAGTTTAGATGTAGATTTGAGGGGGTATTTGATTTTCTTATAGTAAGATGAAAATTGAGGTATGTAAATTATCAATCATGATAGGAGGGCATGGGTAATTTGATGACAATTTAGGTCTACTTTAGATCTCGATTCTTAATAGCATAGGTTGTTGATATGAATATAGAGTCATGGGCTACTTTATATAGCAGAATTGGATAATTATTTAGAAAATAGAATAGAACCAATAGTGGTTATTATGACCAATGGAGATTATGTTATATAGAATTGATGGTCAGATTTTTTTTTTTTTTGAGAATTTCTATCTCTCTTTGTTTTCCTAAAGCGTCTTGAGAGGGTAAACATGTAAGCTATAGGACTTCACCTTAAATTTTCTAGTATTACTTATTTTCTAGCATCGTTAAGATGCAAGCTATTTAAGTACTTCTAGTTAAATGTTTAGTATTTCTTATTTTCTATTGTGATATGTACTTAGTTGAAACCTGATCTTAAGATATATAAATATTCCTATTGCATCCTTTTTGTTACTTCATAAACCTATAGTTTAGCTTAATCAAGTTGTTGCATGATTTTATCACATGTTCAGTAGAACATCTACTATTATTTATCTTTTATTCATTTATTTTCTATTAAAAAGAGTCTAGATGCTAGTAATATTGTTCCCTACATGTTTTGTGAATTGTTATATCACATGAATATTTGTGTGTAGCATTTTTTTTATACATCAATATCATAGAGTGCTGATATGACATAAGTTTCAATTTAAATGTACATTTTTTCTAAAAAAATAATAACATATGAAATTTATTATCATGTAGTATTAATATAAACTAAACCATATTATTGTAAGAACTATTCTTGCATGATTTATCAAGTGAACTCGTACTTTCCATGCTATATAAGTTATTAAAAATAAATATTTATCCTAGCATATACATGTTTTATTTGATATACATGATGAGACATAGTATTATGGTTATTTAATTAATTCAAAATTATATATATGTATTGTACTTCAAGGATATTGATTTTTAATAATATATTATTAGTATTTACATGTCGAGTTGGGGTATATTTGTCTATTTTTTATAATGGTTGAGGTATATACAAATTTAAAAGTAATATTTTATACTATCATTCACAATGACACATATGGATAGTTTGAATGCAACCTTAGGAGGCCATTTTGTATTATTTTCATAATGGCATAGGTGAATAATTTATCAGCAAACATGGGTATTTAGATATAGAGATAGAGGATTATTTTTATCTATCTTTCATAATGATAAAGATGGGTAATTTAGATGCAATATGGGGGGGGGGGCTATATTGATTTATGTTTCATAATGACAAAAATGGATAGTTTTGATGTAGATTTTGGGGACTACCATGAATAATATTTTATAATGGCAGACATGAATAATTTATAAATAAATGTAGTGTTTATTTTGAATTATCTTTCATTATGGCTGTGGTGGGTAATTTAGATACCAAATTGCGGGTTTTGTTTATTATATACTTTTTATAATGACATAAATGAGTAATTTTTAATAAATTATAGTAGATGCAATGACTATTATCGCCAATAATGATTAGAGTCTACTAAATTAAATGTTAGATGTTTTTAGTTATTGTGATAGTTTCTATAATTTATAAAATTATTAATCTACTACTTTATACTCGCTTAGTTCGAAAAACATGCAACTATGGGTTGCATGCCGATAAAGTAGTTTACGTTTGACCAAGTTTCTAGCGAATAGTATTCACATTTATGGTTTCAAATTAATTTATTATAATATATATTTTGCAATTAATCTAATGGTGCTTATTTGATACTATAGAAGTTTATAGTTTTTTATCTATAAGTAGTCAAATTTGACACATTAAAACATGCTATTGCGCTAGAATTGCATGTTTTTTTTTTGAAACGGAGGGAGTAGATAGTAGTGGCCACTTGGTTAGCATACCAGAATTTCTAAATTACCATTTTAATTTATTTAAATGGAGTGCCAATTACAAATGATGTTGTATTATGTTGTTCCCCGTATATATACAATTGAATAGAATGTTAACCTATCTGTATTTGTGTAACATGCTCAAGTGGGGAATATTTGCCTTACATCAACAACTGCACATATGTTGCACACTGTAAGTACAGTACACATCTAAAGAAATATTATTAGTGATGAATTTTTCTTTGTTAGCGGTAGGTCAACTGGCTAGACACTTTGTATACAAAAATTATGCTCCCTCTTTATAGATACATGACTTTTGTTATATACGTAAATATAATGTATATTCAAATGTATAGAAAAACTATGTACTAAAAAAGATACGATTTAAATGGTATGAAAGGAGTATATATCTAGAGGTTAAATGTTTGTTAAAGAGACTTTTGCATCATGAGTCGATCTCTAACCTGGATGCATGGCGTCCGATCATGCAGAGGAGTGGCCAAAATTGTCGTTAATCTTTTAGTGCTAGTGGTTTGCTCAATCGGTCATCCGGCGGTATCTATCTTATGCAAATGTAACCATTCTTTGTTGATGGTTGCTTCTTGTCATGCAGAATCAGTGCTCTCTTCCTCGGTCTGGTCTTCAGCATACGTGGACGCAACAGGCAACCATTGATCTAGAAGAAATCAGCAAGAACTTTGTAAAGGATGTATAAATCCTTCAATGGGCAAGAAAGAGTGCATACCTGCGGCTCAATGGTGACAGGACCACCCATCTATAGACTACCAATAACATAGATATATAGACCTCATCTTCTGCCGAGGTGCGGGCTACATCTTCATCCATGTGTTGAAAAAGGATGCCAAGTTCAGCTGATTCAGGAGACCTTGATAATCTGGTTTACCGTCTCTTCTCGATCTCGGCTGCTTCTAGTGGTTGATGTAACCTGTATATGCCCAAGCCAAAATAGGAGACGTCGCCAAAATAGGAGACGTCGATCAGTAGACAATCAAAAGAACAATTAATCCTCCATAGAATCTCACATAGGCGATCACAGGGCCTGCCAAGACCTGAAGTAGCAAGATATTATATAGGAAGTCGATTTAATTTACCTGACTGATAGAAGTTCATTGGCTACGGAAGGTCGCTGTGGCGGCGGGACATGATGAGAATTTTAGTAGGCTTGCGAGATAGATGAGATAACAATGTAATTTCTACGTTTCTTTTTAGTTAGATCTGTTACTCTACACAGGTATATCGTATATCTTGTTGAGGACCAACTCCCGTGGCGGTGGTACGTCCGATATTCCACTATGAGCCGATCAAGAATTTCTTGTAAGGCCGATCTGATATCGATTTTTTATCCAGAATAATTATATTGGCTATTTATTAATTACCAATTAAATATGGGTACAGGCGTAAAGCCGATTAGGAATTCCTTGTGAGGCCGATCTAGTATAACTGAATCTTTTTTTTTCTCGAACGATTATATTTTTTGGCTACTTTTATCAACATAATGGCATTGGTGGGTAATTTCCTAGAAAAAGAGATAGATCCAACGGTTATGTATGGTTAGAGTCTTTTGATTCGATGGCTAGATGTTTCGATTAACGTGAGAATTTCTAGCATTTATCTTTTTTTCTAGCGCATCTGGTGAGGATTAACGTGGAGGCTCCATTGGGGCCTCTAATTAGTAATAGTAAGATAGCACTCATTTTATCAACTAATCTTTCTACTTCTCATTTTCACTGTATATGAGTATATTGCTATGATTCATTTCGAAATGTCTCATCGCTGTTTTATGGTGTGAATTGTGATCGCAACATAAAATTAAACAAAATCTGACTGAAGGATAAAATAAGGCAATAGCAGAAGTAAAAAAGTACAGTAGCATAACAGAGAATAAATAGGGAAGGATTTGAGACACCTCAAAACATGTTGAAACAAACCAAATAGGATCTCTAAATTCCAAATATTTTCTTTTGAATCACTTTTTGTCACCTAGAAACCACAAATTAGACACGGAACAACATAAAGAGACAGGCCAACAGCATGCTGCCAGGTCCTGTTTGAATGTACACAACTAAAGTTTAGCTAGCTAAAATTTTAATATAAAATTTTAAAACATGGAGCTAAAAGTTTTTTAAGCTAAACTTTAAACATAAAGGGGGTGTTTTGGATAAGCCATGGTCTAGTGGAAAACCCTGTTGAATCTCTGAAACCATACAGAAAAATAAAACAAAATGGAGAGATAAGCAATGGTTGTTACCGCTGGTTTGCATGGAAATTTATAATTTTATTCCTGCTTTATTTAAACTGAAAACTGAGTTTACCCATACTTGTTATGAGCACCTAATGGTGCTCTGCCGTAAAAGAACATGTATATACATGGATTTGGCCAATCCCTTTTCTCATACAACTCTACGATTTTACCTTTACAGATGTCAGAAGAACCTTATACTAATAAAACTTGATATAATTTGCCTACAGTCAAGCTTTTACAAAATCCGCATATGCATATAACCTCTCGTCTCAAAGTAAATCAACTTTTGATGGTGTCCTAAATTAAAAAATAATTCTATAGAAAATAGCACTAATATCATTACACCAATCAATACCAGTAGATACATCATGTACATTGCTACCTTTTCATATAAAAGTCGATTAAATTCAAAATAGTTTGATTTATGATTATTCTAAAAATTAATTTATTCTGGACGGAGGAATCACATAGTGGCCGTTGTTCTTCGACCGGTTCTGTCTAAACTCGTGCACAATAGATAGAAATTCAAAATGTTTTTTTTTTTTAAAAAAAAGCAGACAAGATCTCAAAATTACAAGCAGTTATATCAAAACGAATTTTTGTGACCTGATAAGCACGAAGCAACAAACAACTAGATGGAGAGACAACGGTAAAATTGATCGGTGAGTCGGCGGGCAGTGGGCTCTTCGACTGCGTAGCAGGCCAGGCCTCCTTCCCCGCTCCCCTCCCTGAGAAAAAGGAGGACGACGAGAGGCGGAGGTAAACCCCGATGCCCGGAATCGCCGTGCAAAATCAAACAAAACCAGAGCGGCAGATACAATAAGCAGCAGCAGCTGCAGCGAGCAGCATCGCAGCAGACGCCACCGTCACGCCACCGCGCCGAGAGAAGAGAGAAAAGCCGAGCGGTGGCAGGCGAGGGGAGGGGGAGTGGAGGGGACGGACGAAAGGGGGAAATCGCCTGCCTGCCTGCCTGCCGCGGTGGGTTGGTGCCCTGACTTGCCTTGGTGGGTGCCGCCTCCGCATCCTGCTGCTGCTCTGTTCCCCAGTCCACCCCCATTTACCTCGCCTGGCCTCGCATGGATTCCCGCTCGCTTCTCCCCCACTCCACGCGCCGATCCGCCACCTGCCGGGAGAGCGCGACGCGATCCAATTGAGGTCCAGGAGGAGGCGGGGTGCGGGGGTGCCTGCCCGCTGTCTGAGTGCTCCCCTCTGTTTCCGCCCCAAGCCTGGCAACGCCGCCGCTGGAGGCCATCGCGCGCCTGCACGGCGTCTTGGTGGGGTGGTCCAAGCAGCCGCCGCCGCCGCCGCGCGGGCGACCCGGCGCGAGGAAGCGGTGGCCGAGCCGGGGGCGCGCGATGCTGTGGGTGGCGCGCCTGTCCGGCTTCCTATCCGCCGCCATGGTGATGGTGGTGCTGTCGCCGTCGCTCCAGTCCTTCCCGCCCGCCGAGGCCATCCGGTCGTCGCAGTTCGACGGCAGCGTCCGCTTCCCGGGCCAGATCGCGGGGGGCGCCAGGGGATCGCCTTCCGCCGCGCCCCGTCGTTCCGCAATGCCGCCGATTGCGGCGCCGGCGCGGGCAACGGCACCGCCGCCAATGTCTGCGACCCTTCGCTCGTCCACATCGCGATTACGCTCGATGAGGAGTACCTGAGGGGCTCCGTCGCCGCGGTCCACTCGGTGGTGCAGCACGCCAGGTGCCCCGAGAGCGTCTTCTTCCACTTCCTCGTCTCCGACCCGAGCCTCGGGGACCTCGTCCGCGCGGTCTTCCCGCAGCTCCGGTTCAAGGTTTACTACTTCGACCCCGACCGCGTCCGCGGGCTTATCTCCACGTCGGTGCGGCAGGCGCTGGAGCAGCCGCTCAACTATGCGCGCAACTACCTGGCCGACCTCCTCGAGCCCTGCGTGCGCCGCGTCATCTACCTCGACTCCGACCTCGTCCTCGTCGACGACGTCGCCAAGCTCTGGCGCACCGACCTCGGCGGCCGCACGGTCGGCGCCCCCGAGTACTGCCACGCCAACTTTACCAAGTACTTCACCGGCCGGTTCTGGTCGGACCAGCGGTTCGCCGGGACGTTCGTGGGGCGGCGGCCGTGCTACTTCAACACGGGGGTCATGGTGCTTGACCTTGACCGGTGGCGGCAAGCGGGCTACACGCAGCGCATCGAGCGTTGGATGGAGATACAGAAGTCGCCGCCGGGGCGCATCTACGAGCTGGGGTCGCTGCCGCCCTTCCTGCTGGTGTTCGCGGGGCACGTGGCGCCGATCGAGCACCGGTGGAACCAGCACGGCCTCGGCGGCGACAATGTCCTGGGCAGCTGCCGCGACCTACACCCGGGACCCGTGAGCCTGCTGCATTGGTCCGGGTCCGGCAAACCATGGGCGCGGCTGGGCGCCGGGCGGCCGTGCCCGCTCGATGCGCTCTGGGCGCCCTTCGACCTGTACGGCCCCGCCGGCGCCGGCGCCGAGGAGTCCCGGTAACCGCAACACTCGAAAAAAGAAAGATTCTTTTCCTTCTTTGGCCGACCCCGTACAAATTCTGAGCTTCTAATTTCTTGGTCTCCATTACCTGTTCAAACATATATGTTTTTTCATCCCTTTTTTTTTCTTCTTCTTTTTCCCCCCCTTGGCAGTTGGATTAAATGTTTTGTGTTAGATTGTTCATGTTTGTTCTTAGTGATCCCTTCTTTCCATTTCTTTTTGATCGTTTTGTTGCTAAAAAAGAGATCATTTGTATCCTACTCTACAGAGGCTTTGCAGCCTCATCACCATAAATAAAAGAACAGAGAAATAGACTTTGCAGTTTGCAGCATTTGCCCCCTCATCTCCTCCTCTCCCTCTCATCACCGTGTGGTCTCGGCCGTTCGGTGTCTGCTCATTCACTTTGCCATCAAATCCACAATCCACCCGTCCATCTCAATGAAGAGTCAGTCAGTCCAATGCAGCACCACTGCACAACCCTTAATACTCTGCCCGTGGACTACTAGACGAGAATGCTACCGCCTCTCCACCATGGACCGGTTCCTTGTACCACCAACGGCCGAGTCACCGTCAATCGCTCACGAACATGAGTAACTTGGAATCCTCATCTTTGTGGCCGTGCACGAACTGACTGACGCTAACAACCATTTCGCTCGCGCTTAACTAAGCACTTAACCAAGCTCGCGTGGATTAAAGCCGGCGGAAATGGCCGGTGTGGTGTGGGGGCAAGGACTCGGTGGCTGCAAGCAACACGGGACTTGTGAGCTACCGCCCAAGACGGCCTCTCTTTTCGGTCGGGGTCCTCCTCCTCCTCTCCTCCCCCTTTCCTCCGGTGGGGCCTCTCGCCACTCCCGCTCGCCATCCTCGCCGCTTTATTCTTTTGCAAATCATTATTGTGCTGCTGCTCTCCTCTCATCGGCATATAAATTTCGTCGAGGGATTATCTCTCTCTCTCCTTTTGTTTTCTGCAAGCCAGCAGCACCTCATCTTCTCCTACAAGAACCTTTTGTTTTTCTGATCATCTCACTTTCCTTGCCAGCTCCCACTTAGCATCTACTTGTCGCCCTCCGCTCAATGCGTCCAGCCAATATTTTGTGAACAATGTGGGAGGAGGGAGAAAAGAAACCATTTCGTGTCAACTGGGGCTTGGCATCACCCGTGCGGTACTCTCGCTGGCAAGAGGGCCCCGCCGGTGGTGAAGTGGTAGAGGGCGGCGGGCCCCGCTCGGTGCCCGCCACACGCGTCGGTCTCTTCCCCCGCCAGGGCGCCAGGCACACAGTTGAGCTTCAGCTAGCTAGGCTCGTTCGATTTGATTTGGCTGACGGTGACGGTCTAACTGACGCGGGCTTTTTAACCTTTTGCAAATTAGCCCCGGCTAATCAGCTGCTTACATGTGAGATTCGTGTTGTGTTGTGTGACGGGTGTTCGGACTTCGGAACTGCAAGTGCTGCACGCCTTGTGATTGAATTGAATTACTTTATTTTTTATTTTTATGTCCCATTGCCAGAAGATAATACATGGTTGATCTCACTCGTAACGCCAAAGCTTTGCTAATGATCCGATGATACCTTTCTGTATGTACCTCAGAACTCTGATGCACCTATTATCATTTATCATCGACTTCATTTATCATCGACTTTTGTTTATTACTGATTGTCTGAAGCTAATTTGGAGCTGTCCCTTCAGTCTTGTGTGATGTTTAGAAAGAAAGGCACTCTTTATCCCTTGTCTTCTAGACTAGAGAACTACTACTCCCTCTAGCTATTGATGTTAATTGGGTGGCTGCTGATGTGAGCATTCGGCTATCAGTCTTGGTGTTTGTCTGTCTTGATGTACCGTTCAGGTTAGCAACACCAAACCATGTGTATTTTCATCGCCAAAAGCTTCCACCTTTTATACATGTCATGTCTCCGGCAAAACCTTGGTCGTTTCTCCTGCTGGTATATGGAATATATGGTAGAAAGGCAAAGGAAACGATACGACCTTTCCGGGACCCGGCACCACCTGCCTGCAGGCCGGCCGATGCTTGCTTGCGTTTGGAGGGAGCAGTGCCGTATCGCAAATTCGCAATGCTCTCTCCAGTCATCTCATGAGAGAATTGAGATGATCAGATCAGGGCGAACAGTCCGGGTGGTCCTCCACTCGAGCGCTCGCTGATGCGACGGCATCTCATCTCATGAGGTGCGCGCGCGGCGGGGTTCTGGTGGGGCGAGGGTGATCACGCTCACGCCGCGTACCCTTTCGTCGGTTAGGATGTCAGCGTCGCCGAGCCGAGCCCCACCGCGGCCTCCGCCGCGAGGAAAAAGCTGACCGGCGACGCGAGACGTGCCCGTGCGCGCGTGCGTGCGTGCACCTGCCTAATCTTTTCGCGCGCAGCCGCCGCAACCGCTCCTACAGCTTCTCCGGCGATACGTCAAGGCATCATCGGCGGTGCGCGTGCGCTCTTATAGGACGGCGTTTTTTTCGGATGGCCGCTGGCGGCCGTCCGGTACCCGCACTGAGACGAGGCAAGGAACTGCAAGTCTGCAACGAGAAACGGCGAGACGGATATGGCGTATGCATGCATGGAAGGAAGGTATAGAACCGTTGTGTTTCGTGTGGATTTCGTTTCAGTCCTTCCTCCTTTTGCGTACTGCCCGTGATGTGCCGCTGCGTACGGCGAGTATGCTTAAACAGTGACGTACGGTGGGGCTGCCAGCCCAGCCAGCCAGCGAGATGCCTGAGAAAGACGGCGTATGGACCCCGAAAAGTATAGTCCTTGGATTGTTGACCTTGCAATATCATGCATGTTGTCCCAGGCTGCAAGAGGGAGGTATTCCTATCCTAGCTAGGGTGGGGATAAGGTTTACACGATTGTGGCTTTTTGTATAGTTCTGTTTGGGGTGCATACTGGGCTGTGCTTACCTACTTCCGTAAGCTAGCTTATCTCAGACGAATTCAGGCTGATGATGATGATTGCTTCTCTCTCTGCAGTCTGCACAAACAAAAAAAAAAAAAAAATCTCGAGTTTCATCAATCGTGTGCTATATATGTCATATGACCCCATTAGCATGTTGGTTAGTTATGCACGGTGGGCCCATGTGTTAGCGACTGTCCCGGCTCTGCATCATGTGCCGTTAAGTAACCGTTGTCTAGTGCACGATGAAATGTATGTGACGACGCTAAAAGAAGAGGAGTGCATCAGCGACGCAGCTGTCCCCAAGATTTTTTTTTTTTGGATGTCATCTATGTTCCTGGAATAGTAGTTTGCAGTTTCATGTCCTCAAACTTGCTAAGTATGTCACTAGAGGCTCTTAATCTTGTAAATTAATGTGCAACTAGCGACATGGCATTCTAGCTACACTACACATATCTCGTCTCTCTATTCCCATGAGTTGAAGGACGCGCAATGTAGCTGTGGCACTAGCACCACTTCTACTAGGGTCCAATTAGATCTTCAAAGCAACTCTAACCATTTTTTAAAACAAATCATGGCATAGCATGTTTTATTAAGAGGGTACTGCATAAATTGTTTGGTAGAGCTTCTAGTCACTCTATCTCCAAGCGGTGGTGTTTCATGGGGTTAGAGTCAGTGACGTCGAAATGAGCTTCTCCCTTGCTTGGCTCAAGATCAGGCACCAGCCTCTCGTCGCTCTATCTCCAAGTGGTGGTGTGTCATCGAGTTAGAGTCGGTGGTGGCGAATGGAGCTTCTCCTCACTTGACTCAAGGTCAGACACTACAAATCGTGCTCATCCTCCCATGAATCAAGGTCGGATGGCTATAAACCAGTGAGAAGCACAGGGAGACCAACTGGTGGGGAGATAGAGAAGAACGAAGGAGGAGGTGAAGAAGGATGGCGAGAGAGAACGATGGTGGGGAAGGGCAACGGGAGGCAAATATGTAGTTCTTTATCGTGGAAAGAATTGGCAGCCTCCCAGATGTCCTGGCACTATTCGGTACTGTTCTGCTACTGTCTGGCATTCTTTTGTAGGCCCATCCGCACTGTTTGGCACTATTTACAAAGTTTGCCATTGTCCATACGGGCTCCATATACACTATTCAATTTTTTATTTTCGTTTTTTGCCCAGATTTATTTTTTTCCCTGTTTAAGCCACTGTACCGGACTCCTGCACGCATCTATTTTGCTACCGCCGCTACCAGTCCTATTAGTGAAACCATATTTTATAATGTCTGACTCAATAATTCTATGGAACCTGCCATTGTAAAAGAGTATATATATTGCTTTGAAATACAAAAGACTATCCAGTGTAAAAAAACACTAGCTTCTACCATTAGATCGTGAATTTTCTAATTTTGTGTCAATCGTTTTTAGAGATAACTTTGAGTACTTATTACTGCCTTTTACGCGCAGATACATATACCATACCATGTTCAAGAAAAAATGGCAAATCCATATACACAGTTTTAGACCCATTACCGCTACAAACAAACGAAGCCTATAAGAACACCAGTTCACCACAACACACAGACGCGACCACCAACTCGCATCGGCATGCGTAAGGGTGATTGGGTACCGCATAAAGATAATATGAGCAAAGTGGACTGCGTGGAGACCTACAACACAAAATGGTTATATCGCTTGTAGAGGCAGACTCCGCTTGATCTGTGAAGTAAGCGCTCCTAAACAAGCCTAGCCATCGTCAAGAGGATGTAATTCTAGTGTTGTCTTTAATCAAGTTATTTAAAGTCTGGATCAGTTCATTAAAAAATATCAATGTTTACTACATCAAATAGGTTCATAATGAAAAATATTTTAATGATGAATTTAATGTCAATTATTTTGTGTTATAGCTATTGATATATTTTGTTATACAAAACAGATAAAATGGTTGAACTCGGTGCTAATAAAATCAGTCTTTCCCTTGACAGTGAGAGTCGATGCCAATTAAATTAAGAGTTATAAACCTCGAGCAAACTACTTAGCAAATTTAGAAACGTGAAATTAAAAAAATTAATTAAGAGTCGGGCTAGAGGTCATTTTGTACTGTACGATGTGCTCTAAAAAGAATCTGGACTGTTTTGTTGTACTAGACTACTACTACTACTATTCTACCAGCGAATCCAACATGAGTGGATGGCGTGGCAGCATATGTTCGGGCAATCAGGAGACAGCTAGCTACTAGCTCCCAGTATGCTGCCATGTGGTTGAGCAACAAACGAGCTCTGTTATCAGATTTTTACCGCGCGCAAAGCCATTTCTCTCTACTTAAAAAGCTAAAACCAGCCGTCCACGTTGGCCATCTCAGAGGAAGAAGGAACATCGTACGGGCAGAGAAAAACTGGCGTTTGGTAAACAAAAGCGACGGTAGTGAACGAATTACACGGACACGGTGCAGTAGTGGTTTTTTAGCAGTCCTGTTTATCTTTGTTCTTGGTGCTTTGATAGAGCCCCCGATGCAGTAACGGTGCACATACTCCTCTGTCCATGGGCCCCCAATGTGTGATCCACGTGTGCCGATGTGCGAGCTTCGTCCGTCAGCCATCCACCACCTCTGCCTGCCTAGAAAGATCGAACCCACCGACACCAGCGTTGCCAAAGCTTCATTGCTGCAATGATTCCAACCACGAGGTTTTACATGAACATGAGAATCTACTACTAGACCGTATCGCATCTCTCGGTTTATAGTACCCTTGCCATTCTCAGGTCACCGCAAAAACCTGAATGGAACTCGATCAGACCGGCACACATCTTTGATCTAGTTCTGTCCCCCCCAGTCCCCAAAAACTGCTCAGAATGGAAGACCGCGGATGACAGACACATGGCCAAGCTACGAAGAAGTCATCTTCAGATTTGCTAGTTCTGTCCCCGAAAATCAATCAAGAACTCTCTGGCATCTCTACAGCTGAACACTGAACAGGACTGTCCTGTTGCTGTCCTACTGTCTCCGCTAATGACGAATGGGATTGGGGAGGTCGGAGCCAGATCTCCGGCTTTCTCTCGCCAATCGCCATAGCGTACATGCTGCATACAAGTAGTACAAAGCACCATGGCCACCACAAACCGTCAGCCGAGCATCTTGCTCGCGCCGTGCGTCGTCTCGTCGCTGCTGCTGCTAGTGTGTGTGGTGCCTCCGAAAAGGGGAGCTCGAAGTCGCTTCCGGCGGCAGGGAGTACAGTACAATGCGGGCCAGGCTGTGGTGAAGGCAGGCAGAGGCAGAGCCAGCTTGTCCAAAGCTGGCTGGCGACTGCGGCGGCGAGCTGCGTCCTCGTCCTCGTCCTCTTCTCGACTCGATCTCAGCTGTCCTACGCCTGTACCTGTACGGCTGTACTGCACGTGCACGGCCTCCCTATGCACGCCACAGCCAGAACGCATTGAACTGACGGGAGCAATGTTACTTGCAGCATCTCCGTCAAACCGAGCAAATCCATCTCCGTCTTATACGTAGTAAATGGGATTTTGGCTGCTGATGCGGCATCTCATTGCATTGGGCCCTTGTGCTGTTTGTATACGTGTACAACAGGGCCAAGTATTGTATCCTTATCCTAGAGCCGGGACCAGACCAGGACCATACGTCTACTACTGTGTAGTATACGGCCTTGCCTTTGTTGGCGTTTCTCAAGCTTGAGTGATGTGCTTGCTAGATTTTTCTTCCTTGGTACAAATCGAGCTTGCGGAGGAGTACTTACCTACTAACGGTAAGCATTAATACAAGCCGCTGGAATTCGGTGTGCGTGTCAACTCCTAGAGGCGGCCGGCGGCCGGCGGCCGGGCCGTTGGAAAGGTTCGCATCCGTTTATCTCTGATTTGACGCTGCGCGCGACGCGATCATGAGACTCTGTTGAGTGATGCATGTGATCCAGGAGGCGGCGTGGGCAGCATTATTGTTTTGTTTGGCGATCGATCTCCTGGATAGTGCTGTGCCCTTCTCGTACGGCCTCCGGTCCTTTCTCTGGAGCCGTCGATTCGGTCGTTAACCAACGGCTCCGGCCGTGCTAGTGGCGCCGCCCAGAGAACCAACCGCACGAACTCCGATTTGAGCTTAAATGGAGCTGGACTATATATGACATGATGACGAGGCAAACAAAACCCGGCCGCGCGCCTAGCTATTTTGGTTGCTCCATAGTAGTACGTACTACCATGTTTTAAAAGGCTCACGATCGATTCATGAATCATCATCGTCGTCGTTCAACGTGGACGACGCCGACGGTACCGAGCCAGCTACCTCTTTTTTTTTTTTTTTTTTTTTTTTTTTTTTTTTGCCGCAGCTGAACTCGATCGGTGCTTATCGGTACTATGTCAGTGTATCACGGTACGGTACGTACCGGGACCAACCAGTTTCAAAATAGGTGCGACGTGATTGTCACTAACTGACTCCTGTTGTGCCGGCTCGGTTCCTTCCTTCCTGTCCGTCACATGCATGATACGTACGGGCCGTGTGTGGCACACTGGCATGGCATCGGCATTGCCGCCACACACATAGCGCCATTGCATGGTTGCGCGCGCGCAGGCGTACATCATCAACATCAACATCGTCATCGTCATCGCAAGATGCTATACTAAGCATGAGAGCAGACTGCTGACGGATCAACGGGCGGGCCTGACAGCGCCATCTCCGCTAATAGAGAGTAGCTGCAGGCACAGCACAGGCCACAGCTGAAGCTAGCGATTGTTTATCGATCTCGCAACAGCAACAGGGGAACCGACAGACGACACGGCGACCAGGCCGCGTGTGAGTCAGGCGGGGGTTGGGATTGGGACGAGCACGGAGCACTGCATGCAGAACACGCACAACTCCGATCTGCGTCGCGGAGTCAGCTCGTGGATCTTGCGTACGTACGTTTGCGCATGGCCCCTCCCCCGCTCCCCGGCATAGTCCATCGAAATGAACTCACGTCCTGTAGTCCTGCTCGTGGTCTATAGTCTATTCTATAACAGAGTGAGCCGGCCGGCCTCTGTCGGCGCCATGCACCGACGGACGTCGGGCTTGGCGGAATCCAATCAGGCAGGACAAAATGCCGGACGGCGACAAAGTGGCCACCGCCCTGCGCCCCAGCCGACGGATGGCCGGCATCGCGGACTGGATTTTATATATGTGAGCAATTTATTTCCTGCTGTTCGATTACTCGTACTCGTTTAGCGCGGCGTTGTTTGTTTTCGGAACGAAGAAAAGAAACCACGGAGATTACGTGGCGTGGATTCTCGACATCTGACTCCTAGTAGTTACTTCTACCTGCTAGCCGTTGTCGCCATGAGATCCAATGCCTAGGTTGACTAGTCAAAGTGAACACAAAAAATGCACGTGTTCTTCAGAGTAAAGAGCGCTTGCTGCCAGACACCTCTGCGCAATGCGCAAGTAGCACGCACCTGCATTTTGATTAAAGACTCTCAAACCAGCAAAACCCAAGAGCTTGATAAATCAAGCCCATAAAAGCGCTGCTGCCTCTGTCGGCCTTGTTCGGTTCCATAGGTTGGCCTCACGGACTAGTGGCATCCTCATCAGCCAATATTTCGGCCCACTAAACGCTCCCCAACAGCCCACCCACCCTACTACTCCTGAACCCGAAAAGGCCGCTAAAATTCCGCTGCCTCCGACTCTCCGGCGACCTCCAGCCGTCTAAAATTCCGATATTCCGCGGTCCGAGGTCAAATCAGTGTGTTTCATACTTTAGGATGAACTGTTCGAAAAAATCCAACAAATGTGATACATATCTTGCCTTTTTTATTTTATATATAAGTGCAATTTTATTAGCAACATATTACTGCGTTGATGGTAAAGTGGTACAACATTCAGAACTTTCCTTATAGGGCAAGCATGTGCATGATTTTGATTTGATGAGTAAGCTATGTTACAGGATTGATCATGATTTATAGAATTGTTTATAGACCTGAGAAGCAAGAATGTGCGCCATGTTGTTAAGATTCTTTGGAATCTTGAAGATCTTTCGTCTTTGCATGAAGGCTAGAGCAGCAATCAATAAATTTCTGCACGAATGGTTTAGAAGCTATTTAGCAGAACTTATAAATTGGCTGAGAAGAAAATATTATTAGTTTAGCTCAAATGACTTTTTAGCTTAAAAAATGACACTAACTATTGATTATCCAACAAAAAAGTGGTTGCCAGATTTGGAGAGTTGATGCATCAGCAACAAGCATCAAGGCTCCCGCTTCTACCATAAGCACTGATGACGTGGTTTGAGGTTGAGCATTTTTCTTATATCCCGCATCTTGAGTGTGTTCACTTACTCCATTTTCACTTTAACATTTTGCATCTCATGCTCATAGGCCAACGCAACCGGATTGATAGCTACATTGCTAGTAGCGACCCCGCCATCCCCCCTGCAATGCTTCCTGATGCAGATGTTGGACAGAGGAGGCGCGAGACGAAAGACAAGAAGAGATAAAGGATAAGACTATAAGAGGAAGAAGAGAAAAAAAAGCGACAATTGACCTCACTTGTCAGCGAGTGATCTCACTTACTCCCTCTGTCCTATAGAGATTATCACTTGAAAACCGTGTTTGTGAGGGAGATACGATTTTTTAACCGTAAAGTCTATAAAACGAAGGGAGTATGTCTGTAAACAAATCAAAAGTCATATCTGGTTGGTTTCATTTTCCTTCAACCAAATACAAAATAAGTCGTCGTCACCTATAAAAAAAAAAAAAAAACTGGACCAAACTAGGAGAGATACTCACCAATAACCTTCTCAGCTACAGCTACTGATCCAAGCGTCAGTTTTTTCTCCCCCTCACCTTCCTCCTCTTCCGTCCCTTTTCACGCGCGACGCTTCTGCTGCTCCTCCGCCGCCCCAGGCTCGTTTCCATACGGCTCCTCTAGCGCTCCCCTATTTCCCTCGCTGCAGCGCTCTCTCCCTCGTTGCCGAGCTGCATCTCCAGCCAGTGCCCAGCCCGCCAAAGGACCGCCACTCCAGACGCCTTGGCGCCCTCCTCGCGGTGCTCCGCCCCGCCCATCTCTCTCTTTTCCTCGCTGCAGCCACGGATCTTGGTGGCAGGGTCGCCACCGCATTTCCCAGAATCCAAACGGCACGGAAGATCACGTACGCTCGTTCTTTTTCTTTCTCCCGTTCTTCTTCCTCCCCCATCTCTCTCTCTCATTTGTTTCCTTCGGCGACGAATAGGCCAGTGCCGCCGCCGCTCTTCGCCAGGTCTTCACCTGCGACGAGCATCCACCAGGTGCGCCCGCCTTCTTCTGCCTGCCCCCTTCCTTCTTATGTGCGAAGCCGAGCACCCCGAACTCTAATGTAAGCTATTTCTATTCGGATCTGACCCCACTAACTTCGAGTTTTTGCGAACATTTCCAGGTGGTCCGACTGAGGCAAATCCGGTATTGCTGCTGATGGTTTGAATTGTAATCGTTGTCTGTGACCTGTTTTGCCTGTCCCGTCGCTGATCCTCATTGCATTTCGTTGAGATGGAATGATTCTGTACCAGTACAATTGATGCATACCATGTGATGGTTCTGCAGTTGATCTTCTGGCTGGAAAATCACGTTGACGGTGGCGAGTAGGGTTCTATCATCGGCAGCCTCATCTCAAGGAGCAAAATTCTTTCATGATCCCTTTAAACCGGAGGGCAAGCCTGCCCAGGGCTGGTAGATCTCGATGCCCCTTGTCTCGGTTATTACTATGCTTTATTTGGATATACTACTGACTAGTGATATGCCCTCTTAACCCCACGGTCCCTTAAGCATGTGTGCCCACCACCACTGGCCTTTGTTTATGTTTAGTTGGACCATCTAATGCATGCCCCCATGAAGGAAACTGAATATTTTTTCAGTGCTCCACTTGAAAAGCTATCTTTTTTTTTTTTTTTTTTTTTTTTATGGGATTCACTTGGTGTACAAGCACATGCTAGCTTTCAAAGGTGCTATACGCATATCTATCAGTGGAACTGTAATTTTGTATGGCAAGTAGTATATTTTCTGACAGTATTTTCCTTTGTAGAATGTTTCTTTGCAAAAGTTCCTTTCTGTGATCCAAATGATGTGTTTCTTCTGCCTGAAGTAATGCTTGTTATGTGCACATTAAGATTTCAGTTGCTAGAAAGACAGGCAAGTTGAGCTAAAGCTATTAGGTGCAATATTTCAATCAAAGTCAGGTGGATGTGTATACCTCTTTATTTAAATTTTGTAGATACATCTCTAAGCAAAGAGCAGCCACTTTGCTAAGATCACATTCCAAGTCAATGCCAGAGTATACTTATCCTGTATATTATAAGTAACAGCAGGGTTATTTGGGTATCTATCCATCTATCTGTCTATCTGATCTTGAGTGTGCTTCATTTGTAATGATTGAATGTATGACTGGTCCCTTTGTATGTTTCTCTTGTTGACAGGGATGGAGTACTTCGATGCAAGGCGGAAGCCTCATAATGTTGGGAAAATCATTGCAGCCCTGGTCCTCACAACATTCTGTATATTTGTTCTGAAGCAATCTCCTGGTTTTGGTGGCAATAGCATGGTAAGATGTCCATGAATCCATGTTCCATCCTATCATATTCCTTTCAATAAACTTTTCCAAACCACCTTCTACTCATGTTTCATATCATAAATTACAAATCAATTAATGTTCCTGTAGGTAGTAACTTGTAACCTCTTCCAAGACTCCCCCTCCTTTCGTTTTCTTGTAATGCACTTCATCAACTAGATATATTAGTTTGAAGAAATTTTAGAATATGCAGCAAAAAGCTTGTCCAGTATCTTGTCATGGGTAATGAGAAAACAAAAGTGAAGAGCACCATCCTACTTGTTTCCCTCACATATCTCCATAACTTCTTTTGGTGGTGGTAACGAGCAGATGATGAAAGATTGAAAGTGACATCCCTCCAGCCAATAGTCCTATTGCAGTTCCTTTTACCCTAGGCCATGTTCCAACTTGATCTTTCATACATATGTTTGTTGCCACTGCTTGGTTTTGGCAGTTGAGGCTTGAGTGACATCATGGCAATTTTCAGCTATCTGCCTAGAGGTGGTATTTTGTTTCACGGCACCCAAGCAATCTGGATAATGATGCTGATTTGCACTTTGTATACAAAACTTAGATGAATTTGATAGTACTCCGAATCTCCAATTCCCAACTCTAAAGCTGACTTTGGTGTGTATATTCCTGCAGTTTTCTCGCCATGAACCTGGAGTTATCCACGTCTTAGTAACAGGAGGAGCTGGTTATATTGGTTCACATGCCGCTTTAAGACTCTTAAAGGATAACTATCGAGTTACCATTGTGGTAATCAAGTTTTTCTTTGTACTGAATGTGTGAATTAATTGTTATTTAAGTCTTCTCTGCTGATGCACAGTTTGGTTCATCTTGTAGGATAATCTATCTAGAGGAAACATGGGAGCAGTAAAGGTTTTGCAGGGCTTATTTCCACAGCATGGGAGACTACAATTCATCTTTGCTGATCTGGGGGACCAGAAATCTGTATCCTCATTTATGCTTCTAAAGCTGCTTTGCTTGTGCCTTTTCTGTTTATGGAGAGTTACATCCAAAGTCTTCTTTTCACTTAACTGGCTCCCAGGTCAACAAGATATTTGCTGAAAATGCATTTGATGCTGTGATGCACTTTGCAGCCGTTGCTTATGTTGGAGAGAGCACATTGGAACCCCTTAGGTAAGTCAGTTGTTGTTACCTTGACACTTATATTGGAATTGAGGATCATTTTATTTTATTCCGCATAAAATGTGGAGATCATCCGGTCTTTTACTCCTTTATGCATTCTGATATAGAACGGCCTGAATATGTATGGCCACTTGGCCAGGGAAAATACATTGTGCTGGCCTTTAGCTCTGCACCTCTCTTTCTTTCTGACTAAACATTGTATTTAAACAAATCATTTTGTCTTAATTGATGGAACACTGTAATGTTAGTGCTGTGATCAAGGACTTACTCCTGTCAATCTCTTTACATATTTCTTACAGATTTAAAGATCAGTTTTAAAATATCTGTTCTGTAATGTTTCTAACAGTCTCAATAACCTAACAGGTACTATCACAATATTACATCGAACACTTTACTGATTTTGGAGGCTATGGCATCTCATGGGGTCAAAACCCTTATTTACTCCAGTACATGTGCTACCTACGGAGAACCAGAGAAGATGCCTATTACAGAAGCCACACCTCAGGTAGTTTTGTTGAGAATTTGAGATGTCCTCTAATAAAACCATGTTTTGTGTTAATATGTTATTTAGGCAGCTTGTTACTGAAACAAACAGTTTTAGGTACCTGTGCGAACAGACATGTTGTCACAGTACTAATTGGTTTATGTCTTAACTTGGCGTAGTTTCCTATCAATCCATATGGAAAAGCCAAGAAAATGGCAGAGGATATCATATTGGATTTCTCAAAGTCGAAGGGAGCTGAGATGGCTGTCATGATTTTAAGGTAATATTTTTCTCCAGTTGCATAGGTTAGGAGTTAGGACGTTTCTGAACTCATTTGTTCGGAAATTGGTTTAATCGACATCTCGGCTTCTGCAACAGATATTTCAATGTTATTGGCTCTGACCCTGAGGGAAGATTAGGTGAGGCTCCTCGGCCAGAACTCCGAGAGCATGGTCGAATATCTGGGGCATGCTTCGATGCAGCTTTAGGAGTCATTCCAGGATTAAAGGTACCCTTTTTTTTGTACTTTGTAGCAGTATCTTTGAAATAAAGCATAAGTTAGTCTATTACTTCATGCCAAGGTGTGCATGATGTACTACTAGCACTTTACTGTGCAAGCGTGTTGTAAGATGGAGCTTATATTTATGCATGATCTTTCTGTAGGTTAAAGGAACAGATTATCCCACAGCTGACGGAACCTGCATAAGAGATTATATTGATGTTACAGATTTAGTTGATGCTCATGTGAAAGCACTCAACAAGGCAGAGCCTAGAAAAGTTGGCATTTACAATGTTGGAACAGGAAGAGGTTTGACAACACGAGATTTATTTATTTATTTATTTGAATATTATTGTTTTGTCATATCGAGAGTTGTACCATGCACAGGTTTCAATAAATACTTTGCTTAATTTACATGGTAACAAGACATAGAGGCCTACAAACAGTTAATCTGGGACAACATATCTTTGTAGTATTTACATGAATATCTGTATAGGGTCAATAGTGATTTGTGTATCAAGCTGGAAGACTGAAGTAAATCATCCCTGAAGTCTTCTTGTGGGCCGTTGTGGCATCAGTATCACTTCGCTCTGATATATGCATGTCTTCTGTTCAGGTCGCTCGGTTAATGAGTTTGTTGATGCCTGCAAGATGGCAACTGGGGTTAACATCAAAATTGAGTACCTCAGCAGAAGGCCAGGAGATTATGCTGAAGTATACAGCGACCCAACAAAGATCAACAAGGAGCTCAACTGGACAGCTCAATATACGGATCTCAAAGAGAGCCTGTCAATCGCATGGAGGTGGCAGAAGTCGCATCCGCACGGCTATGGTCCAAACTAAATATAGCTCGCTGATCAATAATTCACTGAATCGTCAATACATATTAATTCATTAGTTAGTGACATAAGATCTTGCTGCGATACTCCTCTCAAAATCACTCCTTTGTATTCTTCTCACCCTCTTTTCTTTTTATTTCAAAGGTTTGTTTTTTTGGCTAGCAGAAACATGAACGGTGATTTGGATAAAAAAGACCTGTAATGACGATTTCATTGTTTCTGACAAATTGTTGACCGGAAAAAAAATGTACATTTCTTCAGCCAATGAGCTGCAAGGTTTGATTGAATTGAGTTAAGAAAAAAAGAACACTTCTGTTGTGATCATTAGAAATGTTATGTGGATTTTGTGCTGCTGCTGCTGGATGTTTTGCTTCATACAAAAATTCACAATGGTGTAAGGGAGCATATGGACTGCATTGACATTTTCCCCCCAAACGATGGGAACCTTTTTTTTGATAAACATACCTGTATTACTTGGTTAAGGAAAGCGTGCAAATACACACATACAGATACGTTCGAGGATACTGGACAGCTGTCCCAACCATCTTACACACAGGCCCCTCAAAAAAAGAAAAATTACAACGAAGTCCAAGGCCCTTGTGCTCCCCCAAGTCGCCAGAAGACTCCACCGACCGCCACCGTCGAAGCATCGCCGGCCATCGTCATCGAGGAAGACTTCATGGCTATCCCAGAACCGGCAGAGCCCAATCGCATCAAAGCTTTGGAGGAGCCGCAGTAGATACCCGGCGCGGACGCCGGGATGGACGCCAAGGAACGAGCATCGGCCGGGGATACACCCCGAGCTCCACCGATTCCGAATCGAAACTCGCTGACGACAGACGCCGCAGGAAGCTCGAGTTCGATTCGCCTTCCAGCATGCCGCATCACCCACAGCCGCCGCAGTGCACAGAGCAAAAGCCGGCAGACATACCTCGCACCAGATCGGACAAGTGGCCGGCGGACTCCTAGACAGAGGTTCCACACTGGAAACCCCTCCTCCACGAGCTCGATGACGGCGCCGGAGTGAAGCACCGCCATGGCGGGGAAGAGCTCGAGAGGACCTTATTCCAATACGCCGTCGCCGCCACCGCCTCGCCGACGTCGCCGGACGCGAAACCCTAGAAGAACTAGGACCTAAACTACACCGCCGGGCAGAGATCCACCGTTCCTCCACACATCCGAGGCCCAGAAGGCCGCCGGAGGCGGAGGGGAACGGCGACCTCGCCGGCGGGAGTACGAATCGCCTCTGTTTCTCCTCTCTCAACTGTAGCGAAGTTGATTTGTGCTCGGCCTCGAGAGAGAGAGAGTTCAAACGATGGGAAACTTTGCCACACAAACCAGCAACAACCCTAACTCCTGGCGACACGGCAGAACTGCAGCAAACCAGTTGCAGTCATAAGGCTGCCTCGTCTCCGACAGAGAAATTCTGCCCGTTGAGTTGACGACCCTACTATTGTACTATGCAGTTCGGTGAGCAGTGCCTTTTATCCACTTTTTTGTGTTTTTGGCCTTTTCGATAGGAGTTAATACGACATGTTAAATCAGATTTTGTTTCGTGATTGGTCATGTAGGGAATTCAACAGGAGCCGGTCACCTAACCAGATGCAAATGTAGTATCATGAACGCAATGTGGAAGCAACCGGCATATGGATCGGATTTATGTCGCTGCACACCCACCGCCTCTTTTGTAGTTGTCAGGCCAAGTCTCCCCATTGGTTACTTGGGAAACGGTAGTACCAACCACCAAAGCATTCCCACTCTATCTTTTCAGAACAACCACATAAGGCATACCGCACTCTCTACTCCGTCCGGACCACATCTGGTCCTAAAAAATGCATGCCATCAAAATCTGCAACTTTGTCTATCAATATGCATGAAAATATTATAATTGATCGACTAAAAGTGATATTGGTATGTATTTTCACAAGAATAATATTTCAACTTGTTGATGTCATCTTAATCCAGACACTATGTTAATAGACTTTTAATCTCCAATTCTTTACAGAAAATTGTTCTATTAAGGGACAAGAATAAAATCATTTTAGTCAATGGGGATGCAAACCGTAGAGAAGTCATTCCCGTCACATCTCATAGGACCAAGGTTGATTTCTCATTCCCTGTCCCTGTTCATCACATACCTTCCCTGCACATTAGGCCTTTTGCTAAGCATGTGTGCACCATTATTCATCAAGTTATTAGCTAAGCATCGTTGCCTTGATGCTTCATTTTTGTTTTCTTGGTTATTATATACCCAGTTACTCATATGTCACGCACTATGCTCACTTTCTAATAAAGTTTGAATTATCATATTATATACTTGTATCTATCTCAATTTATAAGACATTTGACTTTTTGACAAGTTTGACCACTTGGTTTTTAAATTTTTGCAAAATATCACTTTTTTGTTATGGTTTACTTTATCAATAAAAGTTTTTTAAGAATAACTTAAATTTGACTATGTGTGCTCATTTTTTTTTAATAAAACGAGTGGTCAAACTTAGTGTCAAACAACTACTCTCAGCTACGGACTTCTAGCGGATGACAGATAAATTGGGACAAACGACTGTAGCCAGAACTATATAGTTAAAGCGGAACGGAAGGAGTATGCCCCAGATCCACAAGCATAGAACAAAAGAGAGGGACAGGTAGGAGAAGAGGAAAATGATGAAAAGATAGGGCTACGTGGCCGCAGTGACAAGAGAGGGGGCAAAAAAAAAGTACCTATGTACGGTATGGAAGAAATCAAACAAGCACAAGCAGCCTTTTTTCTAGCTAGAAAAAATCGGTCTGGCACGTGAAAAATTTTGTAAAAAAGGATAAGAAAAACAGAATAGCATGTACATGGCCATAAAAAATGGACGTGGCATCTATTCTATCCATATGAAACAAAATATACTAAGCTCTAAACAGTGTACGGGACAACGGACAAGAAAATGGCTGGGAATTTTGGAACGCGGATGGAGGGCCCAGTACACAATGAGGATTCACGCGAGATGGTCTAGGAGAACATGGTGGATTTGGTGCCTGATATGGGCCAGATTAGGCCTTCGATCAGCTGAACTAACTTCGGCCTTTTTTGGTGGCCATCGGTGGAGGCTTAGACCGTGATGGGCCTATTCGGGACTTCGGGTTCACAAAACCTGGGCCTGACAAGTCCGCACGAGACTGCGATAGAAGGATTCCATATCAATTATTTCCCCATGTTGCAGCTGTCCCCACCAGCGACAATCGCGGAGCCATGAACGTGAACTCACGTCAATTCCCTCCGTCCTTTTTTATTTATCGTCGTGGGATGCGTGTCATAAGTTTGACTTAATTTATAGAAAATACGTATAATATTTATATCTCCAAATAATTTTGTTAAAAAGCTAGATCCAAAAATCTTTTCGATGATATTAATTATGATACTAATCGATGATATTTATTATTTATTAAAATTACTTGGTATTTATGTCTCGGAAAGCGAAGCGACAAATAAAAAGAGACGGAGGGAGTATGTGTCACGCTGTCGACTAAAGCAAATAAAGAAACCTGTAAATCCTAGATAACCTAATCGTCTTTCAAAATTTCCATGTAGAATCGATCAACTCGTGTATGTTAAGCCTCGCGACCAGCAGCAGCGCGGCATCGTGTGCATACACGTCTGTGTGTATACCCTGCACCCAACAAAACACGCACGGGACTGGGTCATTCTTTTTACCGAAACATGGTAACTAACCGTGTGCGAAAAGCCTTTCCGATTTGTTTACAGAAAAATGCCTGATTTCCTTACCAAATACCAATTCCGCGTTGCATCATCAACCGTGTTTGCTGGAAACATCGTGCCGCCCTGCTTCGCGCTCTCTTCACCATCATGGTCCATGGGCTTAGATGCCATCATGCGCCGCGGCCCACGGACCGGACCCGAACCCGAACCTGAACGTTCTCCTCGTCACATGCGCGGGCCCCACTCCACAAGCGACAGCAGCCCCCATCCGCCGCCGTCCATTACCGTACGCGCCAGAATCGGACGGCCCGCCGCGCATCACGCTCGCCCCGCGGCGCCGCTGCCCGAACCGCGAACCCTACCGTTTCAACCAGACGCCGCCTCTCCGCGTCCGCTGCCAGCTGGGCCCGGACCCACTCGCCCCTCACCAATCAACGTCAAAGCACGCGCTCCTGCTCCTCCCTCTCCTAGACTGGACCCCATCTCCGTCTCTCTCCCTCGACGGACGTCGTCTCGTCTCCTTTCCGGCCGGCGTCGCTTTCCACGCCCTTTCGTTCAAAACCCGATCGTTTTCTGCAATTTTTTTTTTTTTGGGGAAGCAGTAGCCAGCAGCCCGGCACCAGCAGGCAAGCTACGCACGCACGCCGCCGCTCCCCCAGTTCAAACCTACCACCCCTCCCCCCTTCATCTCCTCCCATCCCCAGCTGTGCACGCGCTTTCCGATCGCTTCATCTGCCTCGCCACCGCGCTTCCTTCCGCCCAGCCCCAATCACCTGTCCACCACGCCCGCGCGCGCTCTCGATCCAGCGATGGCTGGCTCCGTAGCTCCTCACACTGCCGTCCTCGGCCTCCTCCTCCTGCTCGCGGGGCTCGCGGCGGCGCAGAGGGGGACGACGCCGGCGGCGCCGGCCCCCGCGCCCGACCCCGGCTGCAACGGCATCGAGCTGGCGTACAACTTCGGGGACCGCAACAGGATCCGGCCCCACGTCAGCGACAAGAACAAGCAGCCCTACGCCTTCACCGCCAACATCACCGTGCGCAACTCCGGCACCCGCCCGCTCAAGTCGTGGGCGGTACTCGTCACATTCGGCTACAACGAGATCCTCGTCGGCGTCGACGGCGCCGTGCTCACGGGCGGCGGCGAGCTGCCGTACAACACCACGGAGGACGCCGGCAACGCCACCTCCTTCTCCGGGTACCCGCAGACGGACCTCCTCACGCCCATCGCCACCGCCGGGGACCTGTCCAAGATCCAGGCCTCCGTCGGCATCGTCGGCACGCTCTTCGCCGGGCCCGGCTCCTCCTTCGTGCCGCTCCCCACCGCGCTGTCGCTGGACGACAAGGACTACGCGTGCCCGGCGGCGACCAACGTCACCGCCAAAGTGCTGTCCACGTGCTGCGTCCTCACGCCGGAGGCCGAGGCCAACGCCACCGTCATCGACGCCAACGCCACCGACCCGACCAAGAATTTCCTGCCGCGCGGCACCGGCGACCTCGTCATCACCTACGACGTGATCCAGGCCTACCCCTCCAGCTACCTTGCGCTCGTCACGCTCGAGAACAACGCCAAGCTTGGCCGCCTCGACAACTGGCGGCTGTCGTGGGAGTGGCGGCGCGGCGAGTTCATCTACTCCATGAAGGGCGCTCATCCATCAGAAGTGGACACCTCGGGCTGTATCTACGGGGCGCCTGGGCAGTACTACCAGGACCTTGATTTCTCGCAGGTACTCAATTGCGACCGCAAGCCGGTGATCCTTGACCTGCCCCTGTCCCGGTACAATGACACCCAGATTGGCAAGATTGACAACTGTTGCAGGAATGGCACAATCTTGCCCAAGTCCATGGACGAGAAACAGTCGAAGTCGGCGTTCCAGATGCAAGTTTTCAAGATGCCACCAGACCTGAACCGCACTAAGCTGTTCCCCCCTGCCAATTTCAAGATCGCCGGTGCATCATCGCTGAACCCGGACTATACCTGCGGCCAGCCGGTGCCTGTCAGCCCAACTGCGTTCCCAGACCCGAGCGGGCTTGACTCGACGACGCTCGCTGTGGCGACATGGCAGGTGGTGTGCAACATTACCACAACAAAGGGGGCCAAGCCCAAGTGTTGTGTGACCTTCTCGGCGTACTACAACAACTCAGTGATCCCCTGCAACACCTGCGCATGTGGGTGCCCTGCAAACAGGCGAGGTCCAACGTGCAGCACGACTGCACAATCCATGCTCCTGCCACCGGAGGCGCTGCTTGTGCCATTCGACAACCGCTCACAGAAGGCGTTGGCGTGGGCTGAGCTGAAGCATTACAATGTGCCCCGGCCAATGCCTTGTGGCGACTTCTGTGGTGTGAGCATCAATTGGCACGTCTCGACAGACTACAACAAGGGCTGGAGTGCTCGGGTGACATTGTTCAACTGGGAGGATGTCGACATGGCCAATTGGTTTGCTGCCATTGTCATGGACAAGGCGTATGATGGCTTTGAGAAGGCGTACTCATTCAACGCCACCGGAGTGGGCAAGAACACAATCTTTATGCAGGGTTCGGAGGGGCTTAATTACCTGGTGAAGCAGACCAACATGAGTGGGATCGACTACCTTGTGCCTGGTAAGCAACAGTCAGTTCTCTCATTCACCAAGAAGCTGACCCCGGGGATAAATGTTGTTGCTGGAGATGGCTTCCCATCAAAGGTCTTCTTCAATGGCGACGAATGTGCTATGCCACAGAGAATTCCAATGAGCAGTGGATTCGGCACCCGTCTCAGCAGTGGCCTTGCTTTGGTCTTGTTCCTTGCTGCTTCGGCTTTTCTATTGCTTCAGCAATGATCCACGGGACTCCAATTCTTTGATTCTTTCAGGTGGTTTGGTCGATGCCATTTGTAAGAAAGCCTTTTTGTTTCTGTGATTTCTGTAGTAGATTTTACTTGGCTGCTATTTGTTAGTCAGACGAGCAGCAGTTGTGAAACAGTATGAATACTTGGATAGTAGTGAGAAAAAGGTGAGGAAGCATTTGTTGCGTGTTTGCAACATTGGTTCCTCATTCTGATGACCTTTACATGTTTACACCAGATGAGTGATCTGTACATCTCTAAACCAGTTGTCTCATGTTTGGTCTGTCATACGGAATTTACTCTGAATTCATTCAAACTTGGATAGGAGTGAGGAAAAAAAAAAAAAAGCGAGGAAGCATTTGTTGCGCGTTTGCAACATTGGTTCTTCATTCTGATGACATTTACATGTTTACACCGGATGAGTGATCTGTACATCTCTAAACCAGTTGTCTCATGTTTGGTCTGTCATACGGAATTTACTCTGTGAATTCATTCAAACTTGGATACTAGTGACAAAAAAAGGTGAGGAAGCATTTGTTGCGCATTTGCAACACCAGATGAGTGATCTGTACATCTCTAAACCAGTTGTCTCATGTTTGTTCTGTCATAAGGAATTTACTCCGTGAATTCATTCATGCCTTGATCAAGGGCATTCTTTTCACTTTGATTTACTGTTTGTCAAACCGAATGCCTGTCCTTCTGATGGCGTTTTGATGCCTCTGTCAGGATCTATCATTTGTGTGCTGTATTACTAGCATCGTTTGAGTTGCTATAGTACTAGCACAACAGTACTTTATTTTCGTAGTAAAGCTGTCGGCTGAGGGTACCGGTCTCAGATATGACTGTTGCATGCGTGGGGATGAACATTGGATGCTTCTCAGATCAAGATAGTATTAAATTAAATTGATATTAAGACCTTGTTTGTTTCTTCCATTCAAATTTCGAAAGATCTTTGGCGGACAGTTGTTCGTTAATGGGACCACTACAGGTACAGGGTCACCGGCCAGCAGCAGGGATGCTTCCATTTCAAACTCTCCGCAAGTTGCAAGATGCAACGTTCGTTTCTCAGGCCAAAAATGCTGAAGCACCAACGGATCCTTTCGTTTGGTCAATTGGTCTTCTCGAAAGCAACTTGCAGCTGGTAGTTTCGTCTCAGTTGGATACATGGATTGAAGGTCATTTGTTTAATTTGTTTGCTCACTGGTTTTTCCCCGTCGTCCCACGACGTCATACGCAGTTTGAGTCAATTCATCTGCGCAAATAACATTAGGTGTCCATTTCGTTCCTGAGACAACATAACTGGCACGCACAACCCTGCACATGTTTATGGCTTTTATTATTATTATTATGCAGAGAAAAGAGCTGTTGGTGAGAAGGAAAGCTGGAGGGTTCAAACCTGCATAATCATGTGCGAAGACCGCGTTTACACAGCACCACGTTCTTACCATACCGGATCATCAGGCTGTAAAATATTCAGATCCTTTTGGGACTAAAAGATCTTGCAGAAATTATACGTGGCT
>JADLZL010003162.1:0-152054 GCA_015844335.1 Chrysopogon serrulatus | reverse complement strand
CACTCACACATAAGTATGTATTAAGTGTAAGATATATCTACATTTTAGCGATTCGTCTGGGAATGATAGTTCTAGCTATTTTCAGTCCCCCATATCTGCCCCTCATGTGTTCCACATATGGGTCTAAACATAGTGTTTTTGTTGTCCGCCATCTCCAGTCGAGCCCCATACTGATTTTCTCTGCTCACAATCGAACCATCGTTCAACACAGGAGCAGTATTTAGCCTATTCAGAACAGATGTGGCATGCGGGCCTGGGTGACCTGCTAGAGCTATATGCCTCCTAGGGGCTGGTTCAGACCCGCCGGCATATGACTAATGACTATGGGGGATTTGTTTCTCTCAAATTGAGACGCATGGGTATATTTGCTAGTTGACAATCAAATATACAAAAATATTTTAGCAAATAATTACTAATTAATATAAATTCATTTCAAGTTTATTATACTCCAAAATGATACACCATACATGGATATTGTCTGGTACCCAAACATTTTGTTCCAATGGGTAAAGCAGAATGGCATCCGGAATTAGAAGTATGAAGGCGCGCCGCCTAGGCCGCCTCTGAAGGTGTCCACGTATCCTTCATTTAATTTGTGCGTTGGATAGAAATTCCACGGCCCAGATGAAGTAGTGTCTCACAGCGCGTCCTTTCATGTATGGCATTGGTAGGCTCAAGTTATTGCAGGTGGATGCGTCCAATCAAGCCAAAGATCTTTGCATGGCATCGGTAGGCTAATGCGAGTGAATGAAGCAGATAGAATTGGCATGCATGTAGCCACTATCTAAAACTGTAGAAGTGGATGCATTCAATGAAGCAGATAGAATGGGTTATCAAATGAATTTAAATATTGTATATATTTTCTATAAATCAAGTCAAATATTGCCACTATCTAAAACTGTAGAAGTGGATGCATGTAGCCACTATCTAAAAAACTTGTGGCACGAAGTTACCAAACGAATTTAGAATCCGCATGCATATAGCCACTATCTAAAACTGTAGAAGTGGATGCATGTAGCCACTATCTAAAACTGTAGATGTACTGCTTTGCATGCACGAAGTTACCAAACGAATTTACATCATTATGTCTGCTACTTTTACATACTCCCTCCATCCCTAAATATAAGTTACCGTAGGATACGTGCCACAAGTTTGACTTGATTTATAGAAAATATATACAATATTTATATCTCCAAATAATTTTGTTAAAAAACTAGATCCAAAGATCTTTTCAATGATACTAATTATGATACTAATCGATGATATTTATTATTTATTAATATTGCCGGTATTTGTTTCTCGGGAAGCGAGGCGACAAATATTTAGGGACGGAGGGAGTAGATGAACTTCCTGCCATCCAGTTTTTACGTGGAAGGAAGCAGCCCCGTGTGAAACCGTAGCAAGGACCTCTTTACCTAGAGTAAGTGGACAAGTCAGTGAACAACAGGTGTCTACATGCAGGATTTTGCTATCAGTAAATTTAGAAATAGGACAGCGTGTCTAGGACATGCAATGCTCTTCTCTCTTTGTAGACAAGAATAAGAATTTACTATCAGTAAGCAAGTACATAGATAAACGAACATATGGTATTGGCATGTAGAAATTCACTCGGTAAATTTATCATGCCACTACCAGTAAATGTGGCTAAGATATTTACATGTAAAAATTTGCTCAGTGAATTTGGAGCCTGCACAGGGAGGCTCGAAAGCAGGTGGGACCCTGGACTTTCAGTACCATGCATGGACGGTGGACATTTGTACCTGCACCTGAAACAAGAATCGGTACAAAAAACTACCCTCTATAGCGGTATATTTTCTTGCATGCACGGGTGTTTAAGTGGGCTATATATTTTTTTTGTCCTTACCGTCTAGGTTTACTATGGCCATATGCACCGTAGATGAAGTACCGTCATCTTTGGTGTCCTTTGCATGTACAAAGTTACCACGGGGATTTACATTTCACATGCACCCATGCCTCGTCCAGGCCTCCCATTCTTGCCTATATAAGCATGTGGTGTGCCCGCTGTTGCTTCATCGCTCTCCTCCCATTGCTTGCCCTCCTCCCATTGCTTGTAGGTGGCCTTGTTGTTCATTGTTGCTGCTCCCATTTGTTGCGCTTAGGCCACCACCACCACAATTGTTGTGTGATTTCCTAGGCGTGGCTAATGGCCTAATAAGAACAATTACCTAGGGAACGCGACGAGGTAGGTCTATGCTCTCCGCCTATTATTGTAATGAAATGTTGTCTAGAATGAACCACTAACTATGCATGTGCCCAGCGTCTACAAAAATGTTTACTTAGGCCAGTCTCAATCGGGAGTTTTATCTCCCAATTACCAGTGCAAATATTTTTTGAAAACAGTGCACGAGGGTTTCATGGGATGAAACTCTCTCTACTCCCATGAAACTCTTATCCTCTCTTTCTTCATAAATACAGTGCCATGTCAGCATATTTAATGCCCATGAAACTCTAAGAAACTTGCATTGAGACTGGCCTTATAATTTACCTCACTTGGTTAGGGTGCGACTAACTATGCGTGTACCGAGAGGCTACATAAAGGTTTACTTATATTTGACCTCCCTTGTTTAGTGTCTGCATATTACCCTTTCAACGGCTAACTATTTGACCTCGCTTGGTCCACGTGAGCGTCTGACCGTAACAGTGTCTTCCTATGCCTGTATCGAGGACAGCTAACTATGCGTGACTGTAACAGCGACTAACTATGTCTATACCGAGACCAGCAAACTATGCATGCCCTGATGTGGGTAGAGAAAGGTTTATTTATATTTAGCCTCAATTGATTACCGTGTGCGTGTGACTGTAACAACGACTGACTATGCCTGTACCGAGTGCCTACAAGAGGGGTTTGTTTATATTTGCAATGACTTGGTTAGCGTGTGCGTATAAACCTAACAGACACGTTTTGCGCACCTACACGTGGTGTGATCATAGACGCCCATGTGGTTCCAATGTGTGTATATGCATTTAGCGGATGGTTTCGATCCTGGGAAGTGCCTCTTGCAGCCTAACCTGTTTCTGTCATTACTGCTGTATATTTGTCTTCCTGTTTCCTTTTTTCCTTTCCTTTTGTTTGTAGCGGTCCTATCGTCTCTTCTTGGTCATCCTTATGTGTTGCTCTGCCAGTGTATAGGCACATATTTATGGCCCATGGAAGGTGCTCCCTCTAGCCAGCCAAGGAAGAGGCGGCGTGGCAAGGGTCCAGTTTCCATTCCAGGTATCCCCCGCCTACTCTTACTTTTTTCATCAGTTGATATATCTATAGCGCAGTATTTTTGCCTGCTATAGGGACACCTTGATGCCTCCTTTCGATTGTTCACCATTCCATTTACAGTTGCAGCTATTCTCATCCCTAATTAGACATTTCTCCCTCTCGCTGTTTACCTTTTATTACTTTTGTCCTCCGCCTCTAGCCATACGTGAGGGGACAGTACGTAAGAGGCAGCAACGTCGGAGATCTAAAAGGCAGCTAAACAAAGAAGGTTAGTTGTGTACCTTCTCGTTTCTATATGTATGTGTGTAGGTATTGCACTGCTTTCCCCCTGTATGTTAACATGGAGGTTTTCATCCCATACGCAGGAAACAGTGGTGTGCGCCAGGAAAAAGGAGGTGCCAACATAGGGCCTAAAACTCTTCTGTTACGATATTCATTGTGCTGGGCGCTTATAAAATAGATTCCTGGTTCTCTAATGCATTTTGCCTTCTGCAGATTGTGTTTCGACTAAGACTTCATATTACGGGCCTCCAGCCCACGAGTGCCAGCACTGTGGTGCCCAGTTTTGGTACCAAGAGCGAGTGAAAAGGTCATATCCAGGTGACGCAGCCGTTGTTCGTTTCCATCTTTGCTGCAGGGGAGGTAAGGTCAGTTTGCCTTTTCAGAAAGACCCTCCTTTGACATAGGTGTAAACAAGGGGCCTGGTCCGTATGTGTTCAAGATTAATGGACAGGTACACCATAGAATTGGATCTTTACTGCCGGATGAGGGTGCTGCCCTAGTTTATACACAGCTCTATATTTTTTACACTGAAAACGAGGTTCAGAATCGAATATCGATTTTTGATAGGCACAAGGAATCGGACGATGGTACCCAGGTTGACAAGCAGATCGTTGAAGGCTTGCTAAGAATGTTTGATGAATCAAATGAGCTGGTAAAATCGTTTAGGGCGGCCAGGGACTTACTGGTACAGAGCCATTGTCAGCCTTTACGCCTTAGGCTGTTACACGATAGGTCCAACAACACGTCCCCGTATAGTGTGCCGTCAGGGTCCGAGATAGCTGCTTTGATAGTCGGAGACTTCTCAGATGAAAAGAAGAGTCCAGATATAATCATTCAGGATAGGGGTGGTGGCCTTAAACGAATTAGTAACCTACATGCGAACTATATGTCCTTACAGTACCCAGTTTTGTTCCCTTATGGGGACCAGGGGTTCAAATTAAAAATCAAATACAGTAGTTCAACAGCCCTGAGGGGACGAGCTAGAGGTGAGGTCACAATGCTTCAGTACTATGCCTATAGACTACAGCAGCGTAGATGCGAGGCAACCACGTTGATACGTGGCGACCGATTATTCCAGCAATATATTGTTGACGCCTTCGCATGCGTGGAGGAGAATAGGCTTAGGTTCATAGTTAAGAATAATAAGAACCTGAGGTCCGAGGTCTACAAGGGCCTCGAGGATGCGCTTCGCAAGGGCGATGTTGATGGTAGTGGCATTGGTAAAAAGGTTATCTTGCCTGCTAGCTTTACAGGGAGCAAACGGTATATGGTTCAGAATTACCAAGATGCAATGGCCATTTGCCGATCATATGGACCTCCGGATATGTTTATTACTTTTACATGTAATCCAAAGTGGCAGGAAATAGCTGATGCCCTTAGATTTATTCCAGGTCAAAGGCCTGATGCTAGACCTGATATAGCCAGTCAAGTCTTCAAGCTAAAGGTGGACGAGCTTGTTTCTGGGTTAAAGAAAGGAACTTATTTTGGGAAGGCACGTGCAGGTATGGCCATCACTTTCCATCCTCCGTCACTATGCTGCTTATTTGGAAAATAGGCTTGACTAGACATTTAGTGGATGTTGACTAGGCACACAATTTAGCAGGCAAACCAGTGTGCACCTGGTTTGTGTAGGTTTGGTCCGGTGTATTACCCAGTTAGGGACGTCCATGCTAAAACTGTGGTATGGAATACCTTATTTGTTTAACTGGCAGCTTTCTAATACTGGTGGCCCCTTTTTTTCCAGTACTCTACACCGTTGAGTTTCAGAAGCGTGGCCTGCCCCACGTTCATATTCTGGTTTGGCTCAAAGGTAACACTAAAGACCCTCGACCTTCTTTTATTGACTCGATAATATGTGCAGAGGTACCAGATAGGTCATCTGACCCACTAGGTTATAGTCTTGTCGATGAATTCATGGTACATGGCCCTTGTGGTCACCTGAACCCGAATTGCCCATGCATGAAAAACAACAAGTGCTCGAAGTTCTTCCCAAAGGCCACCCAGGAAAACACAATTGTTGGTGAGGATGGTTTTGTATGCAGATCGAGGCGCCGCCCTGACACTAGGCACTTTGTGGACCGATATGGTGTTAGACTTGATAACACGTGGATTGTCCCGTACAATATGACATTGTTAAAAAGGTTTAGGGCACATATAAACGTTGAATGGTGTAATAAAACACATCTTATCAAGTACCTATTCAAGTATATTACAAAAGGTCCGGACCGTGTTAGGGCTATCATTGAAATGTGTGCGTCGACATTCTTGGGGCCAATTCACGGGATCGAGGTTGGTAGTAGCAGTTTAGGTGCCCAGCCATTAGATTCCCAGAGGCAGAGTGAGGAAGTGGATGAGGTCCGTGAGTACATTGATTGCCGCTATCTATCTTCGCATGAGGCTACCTGGCGCTTGTTTGAGTTTGATATTCACTATTGAACCCCTGCGGTGGAGAGACTGGCTGTGCATCTCCCTTTCATGAATAGCATTGTGTACCCAAATAACCAGCCCTTGTCTGACATTGTACATGACTATCGTTACATGCAAACAACACTCACTGAATGGTTTTCTACTAATAGGAAGTTCCCATGCGCTCGAGAGTTAACATACATAGAATTCCCAGCAAAGTGGGTTTGGCATAAGAAGTACAAGGAATGGCGCCCACGCAAGGGGCCTACAAAAATTGGTAGGGCGATATATATCAATCCTAGCTGTGGTGAACTTTACTACCTCCGTATGCTCCTCAACGTTGCCAAGGGTGCTACTTCATATGTAGACCTCCGAACTATTAGTGGTGTCCTATATCCAACATTTAAGGATGCGTGCCAGGCTATGGGCCTTCTTGGTGATGATAGTGAGTGGCGTGAGGCCCTTAGGGAAGCATCGATGTGGGGATCGGCTGCCCAGATGCGGCAACTGCTTGTTACTATAATTCTTTTTTGCTCTGTCTGTGACGCAGAATCCCTCTTCAATGAATTCTATCAGTATTTTACTGACGACATAGTTCACAACATCAGAAAGATGGTGCAGTTGCCTTCCTATAATGTTCCAAAGGATCACCTCAGAAATCATGTTTTGCTTGACTTA
Organism: Chrysopogon serrulatus; assembly: GCA_015844335.1. NCBI lineage: Eukaryota > Viridiplantae > Streptophyta > Magnoliopsida > Poales > Poaceae > Chrysopogon > Chrysopogon serrulatus. The sequence goes on along the minus strand of JADLZL010003162.1, from coordinate 145,456 downwards.
GATGATTTGTTTGTCAAAAATGGTGGTTTAATGTCTAAATATGGTTTACCAGAACCTGATCGAAGCATACGTAGCAAAGTTATAAATAGGTCTTTGGGCCGAGGAGATGGCCTACGACTCACGAGGGTCTCGTGCATATCCATGATACCCTTATTAGGCAGCTGAATGTTGACCAAAAGAATGCCTATGATGTTATCACACAGTCCATGTATGGGAAGTCGGGCCAGTGTTTTTTGTGTATGGATGTGGTGGCACAGGCAAGACATTCCTTTGGAATGCAATTATTTCACGGCTGCGATCCGAGAAGCTTATCGTCCTTGCTGTGGCCTCATCTGGAGTTGCTTCCCTATTATGCGCCTGGAGGTCATATTTGCGCATTCGAGGTTTAAAATTCCTATAGTCATTGACGAGTCCTCCATGTCCAATATTAAGAGGGGAACTTTTCTTGCTGACTTGATAGTACATAGTTCTTTGATCATATGGGACGAGGCGCCTATGACCCACCGACATTGCTTTGAGTCTTTAGATCGTAGCATGCGTGATATCCTTGGGGAGACAGACTCTTCGTGTTTTGATAGGTTGTTTTGTGGGAAGACCGTGGTGCTCGGTGGGGATTTCCGCCAAGTGCTACCTGTGGTCGAGGGCGGCAGCACATTAGACACCGTTGATGCATCCATAACTAACTCCTATCTATGGAACCATGTTAAGATTCTGAAGCTGACAATAAATATGCGCTTACATGGAATGTCTCGCAGTGGGTTGCCAACTGATCAGGTGAAAGCATTTAGTGATTGGGTGTTGAGTATTGGGGATGGGACTGTTACGGGTAGCACTCATACCGATGATGGAGACTCTAAGTTGATTGAGATACCTAATGACGTCTTAGTTCCTACCCTCGGGTCTCCTATTGATAGTATCATAAGATCTACTTATCCCAACTTGGAAACATCCTATTCAGACCCAAACTACCTAAGGGAACGGGCTATCATTGCTCCAAAAAATGATACCATCGATGAGATTAATAACTGTGTCCTTTCTTTGATCCCTAGACATGAAAAGGTATACCTTAGTTCTGATTCCTTGGTCGAAACCTCGAAGGGACATGGTAACTTAGACCTCCTTTACCCTGTTGAATTCCTAAACTCCTTGCAGTTTAAAGGCATCCCTTCTCATAAACTTATGCTTAAGGTTGGTTCGCCCATAATGCTGCTGCGCAATTTAAACCAAAGTGCTGGCCTCTGCAACGGTACACGCCTTATAATAACACAGTTAGGAGACCGCATATTGGAAGCCCAGATAATAACTGGGTCTCACATTGGCCACAAAGTCCTCCTTCCCCAAATTTCCTTGCACGTGTCAAGCACTAAATGGCCATTCATTCTTAGCAGACGTCAATTCCCAGTAAGATTGTGCTATGCAATGACTATAAATAAGAGTCAAGGACAAACTTTGCATAACATTGGCCTATACTTGCCGCGCCCAGTTTTTTCTCATGGACGACTCTATGTTGCTATATCACGTGTTACATCTAGAGATGGCCTAAGTGTTTTGATTGACGATGGCACAGGTCTGGGCTCCAATCTCACTGAAAACATTGTTTACAAAGAAGTACTTCGAGCACTCTGGTAAATGTTTTTGGGTCTATATATATTAGGTCCACACGTTCACATCTATGGTCTCCTAGCTTGCCTCCATTATATTGCTCTATCTAATACACTTTTTATGCCCACCAGATGGAGTACGCCTTGCTATCCCATCTTAACCCATCAAGGCACAATTGGAGCATCAAGGTTAGGGTTGCTAGGATGTGGAGGCTATCTTGGGCTGCTAAGGGGAAGGGTATAACTGCCATGGAACTTGTCCTCGTTGATGAAGAGGTATGTCCTTTGCTACATGCCGCTATATGGTATTTCCCCTTGGCAGCTGCAGAATCTGACCTGCTCTACATTAGGGTGTGGGTATTACGGCTTGCATCGGCCATAAAGACCTTAGCAAATTTGCTGATTCTTTAGTGGAAGGCCGCTCCTATATGATTAAAAATTCCAAGTTAGCACATAGCCAAGGAAGTATAACCCCATGCCGAACCCACAAACAATCTATTTTACACCATGGACTATTGTGGAGGAGATACCTACAGAGCTGGCCACCCGTCTTCCCCTCTACCATTTTTATTTTAAGGACTTTGAGGAGTTAGAGCACGACGGAAGAACGAACTCGGCCTCGTTGGTACGCTACACTTACACTTGCCTATTCTATTCAGGTTCTCTTTTCTTGTCCTCCTAAATTTACTTGTCGGGTGACATGGTTTTGGCTTACCAACAGATGTTATCGGGCAGCTTTACGGTCATTCATCCGGTGGTGCGATCTAGCGGCCTAAACGGTGTGTCCGTGAGGGGGGTAGTGGAGCTGCGTGATCTAAGGTTGCTTCCCTAATAATCTAAGGACTTAATAATCTAAGGACTTATTGGAGTACCATAAACTTATTGTGACTACTCTTGCAACGATCGTCTCCTACAAATAACTTTGTGGGGTGAGCATGCAACGTCTTTTGAGGAGCAGATTCTTATTGAAACCATTAACACGGATGAACCCGTTGTGATTGTTTTTGCTAGGATGCAAGTGAAGCAATACTTAAGTATGTGCTTTTTTGTCATACCCCTTCCATGTACCCTCTGCATTGTCCCCCTGTTGCTATTATAACCTGGGCAGTCCATTGCCAATCTAGGTGTCACAACCTGTGTGAGCGGTGATGCCACCAAATGGTACCTGAACATTGAACTTCCAGAGATGAATGCTTTTCGTGCCAGGTAATATGATGCCCATGCTGCCTGATTTGCAGGGTTTGTAAATAATTGTTCGTCTTGTCCTCAGTTTACAGGGGAGAGGATCCGAACTTGTGTTCTTGCCAGGCGATGACGATGGAGAAGGGGGTGCTGCTAATGAAGCATGCGCCAATAGGAAAACTGCCACCGAACTCTTGGCACTTTGGATCCTCATGAGAGCAATGTATCACCTCCTTCATAGCAATTTCCCATATCTTGCTGCTTTCGGCTCGGTTGCTAAAATTTGGCCTACTCTTCCATGCAGGGTCTACGTTTTACTTGTAACGCAACCATAAGAGAAATAGGTGTTTCCAGTGGTTGGTGATATAAAGGTTGTAGTACATGTAGGCGGGGCCTCAAGGCTACTTTCGATGGATTCGAATGCACAAACTGCGACGATGATAAACCAGTGGTTATTCCCAGGTAATTCATGCTTCAGACAGTTCTGCCCCCATCCACCAAACGGAGGTCCATAACTTGTTCCTGATGGATCTTCTTCTTTCCCACCCAAGCTATAAGCTAAGTGTGATCATCGAGGATGCCACTGGCCGTGTGAAAATGTTTCTCTTCGGAGGAGTGGCTAAACAGGTCGTGCAACGGATTGCTGCTGAGCTTGTGGAAGAAAGCTCAGCCAATCAGATTTTACTGCCTACACCCCTCCGTGGCCTTGTTGGTCGAAGGTATGTGTTCCAGGTGGTTATCAGTGAGCAAACCTTTAGGACTGGGCAGCTCTGCTTCCAAGGTAGGAGGGTGGTCCCCGATCCAGCTGCTGCTAAGGCTCGTGGTCCTACCGGACGTGCACCCCGTGATCCCAAGGATCCCAAAGCTATGAGCATGACTGCGACATCAAGTGTTTCCTGTACCAACTATGGCCCACCAGTCCTTGCCATTTCTGAAGTCCCTAATGGTCCAGAAGGTGGCTCAACCCCTCCTCCTGTACCACCCACAGTGGCTGATGCCAAAACCTCAGCCAGCAAGAGGAAGGACCAAGAGGAACATGGGTACGTACCTTTGCGGACTAAGTAGTATATTCCGTTTGTCATACTCACAGTTTGTTATAAAAAATGTGTTAGATTAGGTTGCTTCTTATATGTGTTTGTGATTTCCTTCCCCGGTGGAGTAATGGGCCCGTATATTTGGTTTGCTTATATAGTTTTTTTGTTTGCAGAACTATTCTAGGCAAGAGGCCAAGGTCCACTCGCAGGGAGCTATCATACGCTGCAAAGACAGGCGGCCCAAGGTACCTACTCCTTTTTTGGCCTAATCTATTGTTTGATTCCATCAGTTGGTGACAAAGTATTTCCATCTTGCAGCGACGAGTAGACCTGCCTATGCGGACTCCACCGTCAACAACCTATCGCTACCCAGCTCCACCCAATAAATCTGGTGCTGTTCTATGTCACACTTGGTGGTGCCATAATCAGCCCTCCAATTTTAATTTGCTAATTAGTGAGTAGTGTACCATTGTGTTGTATCCTTGGCCTGTGAACCCTTCCTTGTTTTGGCCTTTGGAGGTCCCTGGGTTCACATATCCATAGGTTCCACCGTGCCACCTTAGTGGCCACGGATCTTTATGCTCTGGTCTTAAGTGCAGGTCCTTGATACCATGTAGGCAACATCCATTCGAGCAACTGGTCTCGAAGAATATTCTGTAGCCCTTCCTGTATGTTTTTCCTACCCGCGTGCTATTGCCTCGTTTCAAATAAAGTGCTGCATGTACTTTCCTTCCATGTCACCGTATCCGGCGTCCTGGACACTATGTGCCTATCTATGTGATGCAAGCGCTCTCAACTTGCCTCCCCTCCCATGTGCTAATAAATTCGTGTGATTTGGTTCGCGTGAGCATTGTACCTCTTCACTGTGTAAAACATGGTTGGACAATGAAAAAAGCTACAGCATACTTCTCTCATGGAGATTGTCTAAAACATTAGGATGGACCACTCACTTGATTGCTTTACTTGCTCCTTTGGTTCATCAGCCTGCATGAATCAATAGCCCAGATTTGGATGCTGTTCCGGTTCCCAGTATAAATACATTGCCCCCGGTGGCAAGTTCTGCATGAGAGTGGCTCCAGAAATTAGCTAACATGATAGTAGAGCATCTAACAGGTATGGTGAGTGCGCTTAACCAGCCTCACTACTACTCAAATAAGGTTTCCAAAGTGCCTGCCCACCAGCTCATTCTGTGACAGTGTCAGATTGCAATTGAAAAAATTATCAACAGAGTGTTTTGTTCTTTCAATTTCGGCTCTCGAAACAACCAAGTAACAAAAAAACAACAGAGGAAAAACATTTTCGTGTTAAAAAAGAGAATATACCAATTTCAGTTTCAGATCAGAACATCGCAATGATCTCCAAATTTGTTTACCAATTAAAATGGTGGATGTGCTGATTAGCTGTTCATCTAATGGACCTCCAAATTTGTTTACCAATTAAAATTTGTGAGCCATATATATAGGAATGGGTTGGAAAAAAAATGAAGAGAATAGATGACCTATACTCTCAGTAAGGCTACACTGACTATAAATAAATATTAAAAAATGTTGACTCATAATCATGTTTGTTACGATTATGAGTGAACATGTTAGATAAGATGACCAAAATAATCACCAACACCATGGTCGTTGGGTACAGCTAGCAACTTATAGAGTTTACAAATTTACCAGCAATGTTCGGGATCGTCGGTGGCCTAGAGACGAAGGGAGTGAAGGGCCCAATTACCTGTAGACCGGGCAGTAGTGGCGGTGGCCCAGGCAAGCTCGCGTGATAATGAAAAGTATCCTTACGTTCCTCTATGTGTGATTCTCCATGAAAACACGGAAAACAAATTAGCATGTGTATCAAGCATGTACCTATGTTCATCTGCAAATGTATCGTTTCAACGGACAGCCGGTGAGGCGGTACAGCCCAGGCTGCTTGTCTGCGCCTTGCCTACCTTCTGCTGCCTGCGTAGCAGGTGGTTGAGTTCCTGTGCCCAAGTGCCGCTCGCCCCAGATCCACGCCCAAAACGGGTGCCTGGCTACCGGCACCGGCCCGGCTGCGCCGCTGCTCCCTACCGCCTGTCGGCGGCGACGAGTAATAAATTGTTCAGCTAATCGCCTCTATTCCACAAAGTCCTCAAACCAACCAATTCTGATTTATTTTCATTTTACAATACTATTATTGCAAAAGACAATATCACTGCACATCAGTAAACTACTAATCTCTATGTATGTACTCTGTACACCGATGTTTGCATCCAAGAATCCAAATCCAAGAATACAGACCTGCCTACCTGAGCTCTGCGCCTCTGCTCAGCCGCCTGCTGCTCCCCTCGACCCATTGCTGGCTGCTCCCAGTGCTTTGCGGCTTGGGCTGGCCGCACACGGCTTTGCCGCCCGCCCACACTTTGCTCGGCACCGGCTGCCGTGGCACCGCCTCACCTCGCCACCCGCCGACTAGGGTCTAGAGTTGGCGCTTTGCAGCGGCAGCACCCAACACCGCGCCTGCGTCTGTGCCTCATGCCTGTGCGTGACGCCGTGAGGAGACCGGTGGTGCGGAGTCAGGGTTGGGGAAGGGGGAAGTGGAGGTGGAGGGGCTGTGTGGGCCGACTGGGCCGGGCTGAGAAGTGTGATATTGGAGGCCAGGCCGAAAGGCCGTTTGTTTACAACGGGTTCCAGGACCAATGGACCAAGTAAAAAAATAAAATTAACATACTGTTTTTATGGAATGCAGGTTGCATAAATCCAAAAAAATAAATTTAAAATACGAATTGCAAAAAAAGGTAAAATAAAAATTGCCAGATGAGTTCTATGAAAGGCAAACCGGAAGAGTTTCAAAAAAAACATACAAGTTTGAAACAAATATATCAAGCCACTTAGCAAATCATTTCAAAGGAAAATCAAATAAACATACAGAAAAGTACCCCACAAAATTCAGATAAATATTCAAGTATTCGGACTATCTACGTGTCTGAGTAATTACAGCAATTGAACATAGATCTCTGACCAATTTGCGTTAATTGAACACAGAACTGGCCGCATGTAGCGGGCCCGGGACGACCAACCCTGACACAGGCGTTTCGACGTCCGTTCATCCCACCAGATCCACGGTCAGGAGACCGGCGAGTGACAGGACCCTGAAAAATCGCTCAGTCTTCCCTTTGTCATTAGTTGTTGTCGGGTCTCATGTCCGTGTCTGCACAACCTTGAATTTATTTTCCTCTTTCAGATTTGTATTCTTTTAGCAACGGGGCGAGTATATAGATACGAAAATAGGCCTTGTGCACGCATCGTTTAATGTACATAGTAAAAGACTGAGCATATGGATGCCATAGTAGCATTGCACGTGCATAGGTTGCGCCTGCAATACAGAGGACCAGTGGCTACCAAACACTCGATCTAGGTTGCGGTGTATATTACAAACGTGGTAGACATGAACCCCCAGGGGTGTACGTGCACAGGCCGTGCCTCGGATGCAATGGCCTAGCGGCGTATATTACAAACATGGTAGACATGAATCCATATAGGTAGATACAGTATACATTATGTCCTCCATGGCGTCCCTCGTGTCCACTACTCCCGCCATGCGTATGTCTCAATAGAATGGCGCCCGTATCGGGCGCCTCTTGCGTGAAGTCCTCGGCACCGCTGCCACCCTATTGAGTGAGCAGGTAGATTGAGCGGCATCCTCCACCTCAAATGGGCGCTTGGGAGACGCCGCGTCCTGTGCCGTGATAGATGCGGTCGCTTGCTGCATAGCAATGATTCCAACAAATAATTACCGGGTTTAAGACCTTAGGTGCTTTATGAAAAGAAAAGCCATTAAACTACGTACTCTACACTCGATGGAGCAAAACCTATATGAAATCTTTAGTCTCTGTTTGCACGTAGCACATGCAGACCTCTTGTTGCGGTACTTACGCTTGGTCTTGGACCTACGCAGAGAGGCTACATTACCAGACCATTTGTTGAGGTGGACCACCTGAAACCCATTGCAAACATAGTGTTGCACCTCAGAAACATCAATCACGCTGGACACATCCTGTACGCGTACCACGTCTCATAGATTTCTTCATCATCTGCATGGGGGTTGGGTGGTTACTCAATCAGACGTGGACTGCTTAGGGGTAAGCGCACTGGGTGACTCACTGTTGCCTATACAAGGCGAAGTGTAGAACCTGTATAGTCCGGTGGGATACATGATCTACTCGGCAATCTAGGCACAAGGCTTCTCGGTGTGGTCCTTGGCAGTCTAGGCATATGTAGTTATAGCTTTTGTGATGCAGCGGGCATGGATGCCAAGACCGGATGGCCAGCAATGCTGCCATGCGCCCAGCACTTAGCAGAGGGACTGGACTCTAGGATGGTGTCTGCAGGGTGCAACACTGCGGTGCCTACAATGGCTATTTAATGGAGTTGGGTTCCTTTGGATGGGTCACACTTGCATTGAATGGCAATGGTATACGCCCTCCGTTCCAAAAAAACATGCAATTCTCACCTTCCGAGGAGCCAAACGTTGTAACCTTCGACTCAAATTATATGAAAAATATTAACATTCATCAGACAAAAAAGTACGGTTCGATTAGTTATGAAATATATTTTCATAATAAATTTATTTCAAAGCATAAATGCTAATATTTTTTATTACAAACTTGTCAAACATGATATAGTTCGACCGATGTGCTTCCCATAATTACATGTTTTCTGGAATGGAGGGAATAATACTAGACAGGTTGTCATGCCTCATAAATGTGCCCGGCTCATGGAAGGCATTAAATGTGTTGTAAATTTGTACCATTTATAGTAGTAGATTCCTGCATGCATACGAGCAGCTGATGGTATACTTACGGATATAAGTCAGTGACCTAATGCATGGTTGCCCGTGTATTACTAGAACCCCTACATGGAACCATTTGTCCCTCCTTTTAGTAGATTAACAGAGGAATGGTTCTCAACCTCTCACAGTAGCTAACTGAAATGACCAACTTCGTACGACTTACAGAAAAGCAGCTCTGAACATGTTTTTTTTTCCTTAACAAAAGCTCTGAGCATGGATTCAATTGGCTAGAAAACAAAGCGGGATAGACCAATTTTTACAGAACGAGGAGGTTGCATATGCTATTCTTCCTTTGAGATAGCTCATGCAACACATGAAATGGTCTGTAGGTTCTTGGAAACCGTGGTAAATTTTTTGCGTCCAAAGGAATACAACACAGTTGATGGTTTGCATGTGCTCCCTCCGTCCCAATTTATAAATCATTCTATGAATCTTGAAGAGTCACGGTTTTTAAGTTTGACCAAATCTATATAATAATAGAATAACATTTTTATACCAATTAAGTACAATTAGATTCTTCATTAGTTATAACTTCATAGTATATACCTACTTAATATCATAAATCTTTGTGTTCCTCTCTATACTTTTGGGTCTTTCACTCTCTAAAATTGTTGGAATGCCTTATAATTTGGGACGGAGGGAGTAAAAGAGAGCATGCCAGAGCTCTGCATGTAAAGGTGTGCATGGTAGAACTCTGCATGTAAAGGTGTGCATGGTAAAGGATGTCATTTTTTGGCATAGTTCATTGAAAGAGGTCTTTTTTTACTCCTCCAGCAATAGACAGAAAGGATTGATGGGATATAGGGCTCCCAGACCAAGGATCAGGTGGCGTGCCGATTTGGTAAACCAGTTGCTGGACACAGGATTGATGGGATATAGGGCTCCCAGACCAAGGATCAGGTGGCGTGCCAATTTGGTCAACCAGTTCCTGGACACAGGCTAAAGGGTGAAAATAGAGGAACTATTTATGTTTTGTCATGGTGTGGATAGATGCATATAGTCAGGGACATGGGGCTGCTCTCCCCGATCAAGGAGGAGGTGGCGTGCCTAAGTGATTGTTGGAATGACTTATAATTTGGGACAGAGAGAGTAAAGGAGACCATGCCAGAGCTCCGCATGTAAAGGTGTGCATGGTAGAACTCTGCATGTAAAGATGTGCATGGTAAAGGAGTGATTGCTCTGCGTAGAAAGGATGTCACTTTTTGGCACAGTTCATTGAAAGAGGTCTTTTTTTACTCCTCCAACAATACACAAAAAGGATTGATGGGATATAGAGCTCCTAGACCAAGAATCAGGTGGTGTCCCGATTTGGTAAACCAGTTGCTGGACACAGGATTGATGGGATATAGGGCTCCCAGACCAAGGATCAGGTAGCGTACCAATTTGGTCAACCAGTTCCTGGACACAGGCTAAAGGGTGAAACATAGAGGAACTTTTTATGTTTTGTCATGGTGTGGATAGATGCATATAGTCAGGGACATGGGGCTGCTCTCCCCGACCAAGGAGGAGGTGGCGTGCCTAAGTGATCGACCAATTGCTGGCCACACTCTCCATGGTCAAATATACAGGACGCCTTCATGTTTTGTCATGTGGATAGATACATGTAGTCAGCATATTTATCTGTAGCCTCCTAAAAGCCTAAAATCCTATATAACTTAAGGGACCACTCCTAGAAGAGCGGTCATGTGACCATGCAAGTGGGCATAAGTTTAGCTCGTGTGCATGCATGCACCAGGTCGACATAGACATGACCATGGGCAGCTCGTGTGCATGCATGCACCCACTCAGGTCACATGACCATGGGCCTTGCGTGTTCATACCGATGCACAAATACACATTGATACTATAGCAGCTGCTAGCTTGGTGGTGTCCCCGAAGTGCATCTCAAAGAAGGCAGATACTTCAAGCGTCTCATCCTTGTCGTGCATGTAGCCCGCTTGCCCATGCATTCTCCACCGACATGCTTCAGGCTTGCCTTCTTACGTCTATTTTTATATAGGAGTCTAGGGCTGCATCGACGTACTAGAAGCAGGCATAGGCCAGCAATAGGTAATTCAACCTTCCAAATTTCTTGCGATTGGTTCCTGATATGGGTAGGGAAACAACACTCAGGAGCCCATGTACCAGGCGATGTTCCAATAAATTGGTTACACCACCTCCATAATCAAAGCATTAAAGATATTTTTAGCACCTTTATCTCATTTTTCCATGTTTTCAGAGCTTCGCATGTGTACCTGTAGATTCTTGTGTAGACCAGATACTATAGTTACAGTCTGGTTGCCGTAACTGGTAGTAAGAAAGTAAACATGTTGTCGTAACTATATTTGCTTCTATTTTAGGTCTAAAAGCTATGTTGCTATGTGTGCACCAGAGTATGCTATCTATCTTAGAGAATAAGTTGCCGCTCATCTATCAGGACCATGGAAAACGCTAAGGGTGTCAGCAGCAACATCGATAAGGGTAAGAGCGTCATGGAGGAACCAGCGCCGCCACTTCAATCCGACGGTTTGGATGCCCATGTCCCCCTGCCGCCACTTCCATCAAATCCTTTTTCGGATGCGCTTGTCCCCCTGCCGCCAGTTCCATCGGATGGTTTGCGTGCCCATGTCCCCATGCCGCAGGTGTTACCGCCGCAGGTATTACTTTATTTAATTGCCTTGGAATCAGGCATGATGTTATTCCCTAGGGCCATCTAAACCATATTCTGAGACTTCTTATTTGCGTTACTTTGGTGTAGGATCCGATTGTAATTCACATATCACGCAAAAGCATCTTTGAGAGATCCTTCCTAAGCTAGGCGCGATTATTCGCACCGAGGGAGCAAAGAAAGGTGGATAGCCGTAAAACGATGGCTTGGCTCGGCATTGAGATTCGTTCCACATCGGACAAGAAGGGCATGCCGGAGGTTCAACCTTTAACAAAGTGCTCCCTTTCATGACCAAAAATGAGGCACGTGGAAAGTGTTTTACGAGCAAGCAATATTCTACTTTATAGCAAGGAAGAATATTTCCATCCATGATCCGACCTATCCCGCCTTCGGGAAACGTATAAGCAAATGAACCACTTGAAGACCTGGTCCCAAATTGTTCAAACCAGGCTATGATACATTGCACGTAGGGATGGACGGGCTATTGAAGTCTCATAAAAACCTTTTGGACCACCTTGGCTCCATCTGTTCGAGCTATGGTGATGTCCTTTCGTTAGCTGCTCCTCTTACGTCCATTGGAGCAGAGCTGCCTCCGATTCTTGGAGTAGACCCACGATTTGTCCAAATTTTGTCGAACAACTATTCAGCCTTGTGATGGAGAGCATCCCCGCATACAACCCTACCGAAATCTTTACGGTATGCATGCTTTGTGTTAGTTCCCACCACTATTCTGAGTTGTTCCAAATGGCTCACTAACCTATATTTATGCACTCCCCACCAGGGACCCAATCACCAAAGGCCTCTAAGAAGTGCAGAGCTACTACGTCTGGCAGTTTCCTCGAGGCCGTTGTATCATATATGCCATGATAGTATGTACCATCCAGCAAATAAAACATCGCTAATACCGGCGCAGATGCAAGCTGGGGAAGCCAAAAGGGGCCGTGAGGGTCCAGCTATGGTCATGTTCTCCAGTAGCTTATTTACCAATGCTAGGCTCCTATGCTACTCTATCATGCACGTTCCTAGGTAGGTTTGTGTGTACTTTTGCTTGTGTGTGTTCTCACCTATGTACCGGTGAGTGTTCCTATTCACCACCTTGAAATAAATATATGTGGTGCGCGTTTTCTGATGCCATGTATTCCATATTGGATCATATTAGCGTTTTCGAATCCAGCTTTACTATCTGTTAACATGTTAGGCAGTATTCGAGCCTGGCTAGTGGCGGTTCATTTTTGTGGGGACTAATCAGATGTTAAAAGATAGAAGAAAGGAAACAAACTAAATTGACGCCAGCGTGTAACAAAAACAGGACACACACAATTTTAAACTTTTTACAGTTCCTTGCTTACCCTGTGTGCTCCTGACCACTGTGCGAAGAGGGGTGTAGGTCCAAATGTCCAGCAGGTAACAAGCGTGGGGCCAAGGAAAAAACCAAAAGAACTACGCTCCGCCACCAAGTAAATCAGTCTACCATAAGCACACAAAGTAGGTTTAGGCACAACTCGTTTGCAAAGTATCAACATATTGTCGCCTCCATTGTTTTTACGTCCATGCTTCACTAATTGACCTATGTACCAGCAAACCGGTCTACCTCTGCCCACGCATTTAAAAACACACCCTCTATGCCATTCATCTTCACCTAGCGCCACTACTCTGCCCTCCCTGAGGTTTCTTGCACGCTGCAGGTGATGAGCTATGCCCGCAGTAAGCGTGGCAACCAGGACTGTGGCATCAGCAGGGAGGAGCCGTTCCCAGCCGTGCCGCGGCGGGCCTCTGGCTATGATGCCCACAATGGCCACTCGCCATTGCCCACGCAAGGCCCTGGGCTGGACGGGCGTGCGAGAGCGGCCTTGGGGTGGGTGGGCAATGGAGATCCGCATCCCACGCACCCGGTTCAAGCTGTGGATTGGCAGGTTTCAGCATGATCTTGAGGCGGTGCTTGCCTATGATGCCGCCATGTTCTGTTTCTATGGTGAGCGCCTCCCAGGACAACGCAAGTTCAACTTCCCGTCCGTCAAGCGTCCTACCATTCCTGAGCATCTCCGCATCCACCTCACCGTAGGCACCATCAAGGCGATCGCTATAGACTACGGCCGATGGTGTGCTGCCTTCCTCGCGCCGCTCTTGTGTCGTGCAGTACCAACACTGCTGTTAGAACCACCTCCAATGGCGGCCATGCCGGGTACAGATGGTGTTGGTACCGCCGATGGTGTTGAGGCAGCTGCCCTAACTGATGACCATCATGGGGACAACGAAAAGTATGATTGTTTTAGCTACGTAGGCAGTGAACGATTATTTTAGGAGGGACCATCCCTTGTATTTGTAGTTTCATTATTGGTGGTAGATGGCTGTTGCTATGTTACAGCCAGTGCCCACTCTTGAGTTAGGTCCAATCAAAATTAGGTGTCAGGGTGTCAAGTCCAATCCATCCATTTGCTTCTTCCGGTTATAAACTTATCTGTGCCTCATCCCATGGCTATGGAAAGAGGTGGAGGTTGAAGTGGTCATGGCCTCATGGGGAGCTGCCGCTTCGAGTGCTATCTGCCAATAGATTTTTGGCATCTTAGAAATGTGTGCTTAGACTGTCCATAAGCCATTTGTCATGGTATCTGCCAATAAAAGGTCATTAATTGCAGTTGCATCAACAGTTAATTCATACAAAGGAGCATAAATACACATACATTTTCTCATGGTCCAGTTTATCAAAGCCAATTCCCTTTGGATATGTGTGGACGTGGGCAACTGATGATAAGTTCACAATGCGACCCTCGATACCAGTAGACTTGACAATGGCTTTCATAGAAGGAGATTGGTAAGCAGAAAGTGTCCTGATAAAATAAAAGTCAGTACCCAACAATTACATTCATTTTATCTATTTTATTAAGTACGACATGTTGTCGGTGAAAGCATGTAATTACCGAGATGATTGGTCGCGAATTGGATTTCAACCCCATCTTTAGACAGGTTGAAAAGGGCGTAACATCACACTGCATTATTTCTCGTAGAACGTAAAAAGGATTCCTCAACGCTTGATGCGGTCTGCGAGAGAGGAAAGCATCCCTTGGCTTTGTAATTTTCTTATTGGAAATAAATAGTTATTCCTATGTTTGCATCTAATGTCGGCCGGCCTAGGATTTGGGATTTTTAGGGTATTCAAATGTCCATGCTCACCGAGAACATGTCCATGCTCACCGACAACATGTACCACAACAGGGTGACCCAGCAACGTGAATATAGATAACTCAGTTTTAGCAATCTTATAATCATCCAACTCAAGCAACGATAAAGTGGACAAAGTAATCTAAGGATGATGGTCTTGGCTATGACAAGGATAGCACAATGAAGGACAAGCATGGCTATAGTTTCGCCAACAACTTATTTAGGATGAATTTATCTTGAAGCACATGCACATCTTAACAGGACTAAGATCAGCAGGTACTTACAGGGAGGAGAAGAAGAGAACATTCCACAAAGAAAGTCCAAACAACAAAAGGGGTTCAAATCCATCAATTGAGTACTTCTTGTGATCCTCGGTAATCTTGAACTTATTGAGAGCCAACATCAAAGATAATAAAACCCGTAAGGCAAAGACTAGGATGGAGAAACAAGTTATACAAGTTGGGTCCGATGCACTTTGGAGTCTTCATCTTTAGAATCACAAACTCTATTTCTATTGCCTTTGTAGGATCGGCCACCCATCGTGTAACAAGCCCGCATAGTTTGCACGGTTAGCGATCGATGTATGCTCTTAGACTAACAACGAGAAGATATCTTGCTCAAACCTTTTGCATTAGAGAAAAAAGCTTGATGTCATTTCGAGGTACTCCATATGCCAAATACGCCTAATAGATGCCAATAGATAAGAGCGGGGGGGAAAAGAGCATGGACCTTGCCTGGCGGCTTTCTTCTTGACCCCTACGTGGGCCGGTTGCGCCACAAAGGCCGCTCACGGGCCGCGGCCCCACCGCCCAACAGCCGTCGGGCGGCCGCCGCCGCCATCGCATCAAGCACAAATGTAGGGCGCAGTTCCGCGCCTAGCACCCGTAGGCCGCTGCGCCGCCGCCCTGCCCACCGCCGCTAGGTAGGCTAGGCCGCCCGCCGAGCCACCACGCGCTGCCGCCCGCCCGCCCACTAGGTACACCGCGATGCCGCCGCCCGCTAGGTCGAGGTCGCACGCAGGGGAGAAGAACCGCAGAATGGGGAGGTGGGTGTGCTGCCGGTTCGCCAATGGGCCATTCAGGTGGTTGGGCGGCCCTCGCTGGGGGCCCCGAGGAGGTCAAGGGGAAGTGGGTGAGCCCAAGACGTGATCCGGAATTGGTTTGGGCTGTACACTTGTGTTATATGGCCTTTACATAACTAATAAAACTAATAGTTACTAGAAATGCTCACGCCTTGCCGCGATTGGCCAGTGTGCGTGGAGAAAGGGCTGCTTGCCGCGAATGTTTTTACCAAGTGTACTTACGGAACAAGTACGTTTTTGCAATAAGATGCATTGTCATAGAAATGGAGAAAGGGCTGCTTGCCAGAGAGACAAGATGCATTGTCGTCTGCAAAAGTTATACTACGAACTTTATTTAAGTGACATATACAGGTTCTATATTAATATCACCCAATAAGAATTGATTTCAAACCTTAAGTGATACAAAAAAGCAATCGCAATCAACTTTTTTTAATAACTTTATTGACATTTTTGAGTTACAAGCAGTCATCTACACATTGCCACACATGCATTAACATAAAACGATGATGCTCGGGAGATGATTTGACAGGGGAAATAAACACGTAACACCGAGGGTGTTACATCCTACTCCCCTTAAAAAGAATCTCATCCCGAGATTCGGAGTAGGTAAAGAGAACGAGAAAAACACGATTACATTGAATAGATCTAAAATAACAGGGGATTACATGACCGACGCAGCTCGACAAACTCAACCACTCAATCTAACAGCCGAGCTAAACGGGGACAATGAAGGAACAACAAGATGATGATAATCCAGATCATGGCGTACATCCAACAGATCTAGAAACAAGTCAGTGGAAATTCGATCATCGTGAACTCTAAGGTTAGACTCAACTTCTAGGAATGGAAATTAGATCTTCTGCTTCACCGGTGTACTCAGTGGTCTCCGATAATCCGATTCCACCAGCTAGGCTTCAATTCTCAGCACTGGCTGCCAATTCCTCTCTCTCTGGCTCGGCTTCTCTCTGGATCTAGCCAAGCTTCACGAAGGGAGAGATTTGCTGAATGATTTATGCATTGGGGAGTTGGGGAGTTGGGGTGGCGAAGGGAGGGACTCGGGGTCGCGTTTATAGCTCAGCAGGGAAGGCGAGTAGTTGCGTTGTGCGGCGCATCGAGGATGATAAGGCTGAGTGGGCGGTTCACGCTGGCGGGTCACGGGGTGGGGCGGCCATTGGCCATAGTGCGCTCTGCACTAGAGTTGGAGCGAGGAAAAAGAAGAGGGAGGGGACAGGATTCGCGTGACGGGGAGGCGTGCGGGCGACTGAGGAGATGGAAAAGGGGGCCGGTACGGACGTGAAAGTGACAACTGAGGGCATCGGTTCACACAAAAAAAAGAGGATGCCAACGGTCATTTTGCGTGAGTTTAAAACTATACTAAATGGTTTATCGCTACCTAGAACTACAGCGATCCCCTAGCCATCTTGACCCTCCGCGCTTAGCAAGCGTTAATAATCACACATAAACATATCACACACAACTTCACCAACAACCACACAAACACACTGCTTCAAAGCACAACAGAAAGGGGTACAACGGAAGGAGTACAACATCTGGAGAAGGCAAGGACACGCATAACGAAACCATAGTACATCACCACAGGGCAACTAATCCACTTCATCGAGGCGGGGGCTTCACGGCCGTTTCTCCTGAGGCTCTTCGACGGATTGGGCTGGGTGCAAGGAAGGAGAGAGTCATCTTCGGAGGCCTCCATGGGAGTGGGTGGTGGGGCGACGGGTGGTGGTACCTGCCTCTCCATCTCCCAGGGATAAAGGGGTATCCCTTCCAGGATGCAGGGTTGATGTCCATCTGGCACAGGAGTCCTCCGCTGGTCTCGAGTGACGAGGTGGGCATCTCTTAGCTGCCTGGCATAACGGTCTCTCGCCTCTTGCAGAGCTTCAGCAGTGATAGTCTCACGACTTTCAGCAGTGGCGGCTTGAGCGCGCGCCATGGCAAGACTCACATGGAGCTGCCGGGCGAGGAGCTCGGCCTCCTCGGCTCGGGTGATACACTTCCTCAGCTCGGAGGCCAGCTGGTCATGATGCTCATCCAAGGCCAGCAGATACATGGCCAGGGATACTACGGTGGGGTCGACTGATTGCCGGAGGTGCCTTTGCAGAGTCTCCATGTGGGTTCTCCAGAATGGAGAATCTCGGTCGAAAAGAACCTCATGGGGGGTGCGGGCAAGGGAATCCCCATAAATCGCATAGGATTCCGCGGGGCTTTGCGAGCTACGAGGTGTCAGCGAAAAAAAAAAACGGCGGTGGTGGCGCTCCAGCCATCTACACAGGGAGAGTTCTCACTCTTCCCAATGTAGACGGTAACCTCACACCGCTCAGTGCCATGCTCCTCATACTCACGGGCTTCATACTGGGGGCGATCTCGGATCCCCAGCCATTGGGTGGTGGTATGGAGAAACTTGGGAAATCCCTCTACGCCCTGACAGGCGCTGGTGGTCCAAACTTCCGTCAGCCTTGTGGGCTGGCTAGGAGGATCAGTGGTTGGAAGGCAAGGACATGGTGGTTCTTGCGAGGCCATGAGCTTTTTGCTTAGGTGGGAAAAGGGTTGAAAAGGTTGTGGGATGGGTGTGGGGAAAACACCGAGAGGGGCTCCCTTTTGTAGAAGCTTGATGGGGTTTCCGAGGAGTTGACCATTTACAGTGAGGCTATTATGAAAAGAGAAACACGGTAGGTGGCTATGATAGCAATAGGTGGGGCTAGGGCTGAGGTACGCCGGCAACAACGGGTTTGGCAGCGTGATTGCGGCATTTCGCTCGAGGAGGGTAATGGCGTAACTCCCGCGACGTGAGACAAGTGAATGACTGAGGCCACGCAGAGGTGTCGGATTTAAGCTCAGGGGTAAAAAACGAAGGAACCGAGCGTGAGCCTATAACTAAATATAGGTCAACGGTGAACGTAATGCCGATGCGGATGCCACGCAGCCCTTGATCCGCTTTTCTTTTGTCTTTCTCTGTCTTCTCTTTTCCATCATAACCAGCCTCTCATATGGATTCAGTGCGTTACCTCATCAGGTCCTTTGTGGATTTCTCATTAGAACACCGGTTTATTTCCAAAGTAAGTATTTTGTTTCAAAGGATGAGTAAAAGTATGAACACATAATGGACCTTAGTCAAGGACCTCGATACCCGGTGCGTGCCAAGCGGCGCACCCATATGGCAAATTTGTTCCACGGAGGGCCCTCGGTTTCATCAGCGGCACCATAAGTCATCAACCAAAATACCACTACGACCATACCGGCGAGAGAAACAAGGTTAGTAGAGGTAGCAAGGATAAAATAAGGAGTTCCTTCTAAGGATGAAGGACCAAGAATCAATACACGAGGATGGAAATAAATCATGAGGGGTCAAGTGTTCTATTAAGACGCCCACAACTAGCGACAACAAATTCACACCAATCACCACTGTTAGATCGTCTTGCATATGAATTGGTTGCCTTGGTTGAAACTTGGTTGATGCTGTTTTGAGAGCTTCAAGGTAGGGATAAATAAAAGGTTTTAATTGGGTCTGATTAGTTTTAGGGGGGTCAACGCACACCGACTAACACAACAAATGCTGAAACAGAATATGCATGAATGCACGTCCTATCCGTCCTCACACCATTGCCACATATAGGGCAACCGTCCTGAAATTTTGGCACATCGCTCACTCCCTATAGCTAATTGATGCTATCGAACTATGCTCGAGGTTAGTGTACCTACAGAAAACAGATTAAACCTATCTAAGTCAGCAGAGTGCCATCTATCCTAGATACATAACCATAGTAATAGGGCTACTTATTTAACTTCGCATGCAACGCCCTAACTTTTTGAGAAAATTTTGTTGTCAAATTTTAATTTGAAAAGGGTTGCGAAGCTTTACTCGCTCATTTATGGTCTGATACCACTTATGGCGAACTGCCTAAATTAATACACTCACAAGAGTACTTGTGAGTGTATTAATTTAGGCGATTCTACCACAAAAGGGGCATCCTGCGGAAGAGGTGACAACAAGAACATCATCATGGGCCGATAGTGATGCACGCAGTCTTTGCGGCGTGCGATGGGTGCCCGGTCAGAGGAAGCGAAACGGCGGCGATCCCGGCTATGAATGAGGCTGTGTTGTCGCTTTGAACGTCGCGCCTGCTCATGGTTCACCCTTATTGTGTCTCACGCCTTTCGTACATTTTTGCGTTTTTTGTCGAGACCCCCGTTCTTTAATGTCACACATGCCTATCTATGAATAAGGCGGTGCTGTGGCTTTGAGTGTCGCGCTCGCTCGTGGTTCGCACCTATTGTGTCTCACACCTTTCCTACACTTTCGGCGGTTTTTTCGGACCACTGCACCCCATCCGTACAAGTTCCTTTATGCCCTCGGATACCATGATCGGCCATGACCAGCGGCCTTTGCCTTTAAAAAGGGCAACCTCATGTTTCCTTTATGCCTAGTGGACTCGGCCATGACCACGCCCTTTGCCTTTAAAAAGGGCAAGCCTGGCCCTTATCACTTCCCACTCACCAAGCCCTCGCTTTTGAGCAAGCTTCTCGATCATTTCACCCTGGCAACCACTATCCACCAAAGATGGCACGAGACTAGATTAGCAGCTACTGCCTGACTACCGAGGGCTTTCCTAAGGTTTTGTACGCCACCCTACAAAAGCTTGGAGTGAGAGAGCGCCCCGTGTATCAGGGCCGTGAGTATGTAGAGCTTGGTACTGAGCGATGTGAGGTCACTGTCTACATGGGAAAGAGTGAGGAGTTCCCCGATGCCACGGAAGCCTGGAGTGTGACCGCAACTGGGTTTCGCTTCGGTGACACCTATCAAGTTGTGGCTCGCAAGGCCTGCGGCACATCTGTCGAATCTATGAAGAGCCCATTTCCCGTACACCCATGCGGTTCTTCCCACCTCAGGACAAGAATTGCCTGGTGTGGGAGGCTCGCATGGTGGCCTTGCAAGTTCAGGGGGCGCAGGAAGACGACCCAACTGTGGCGCACCTGACCGCATACCTGCTCGCTTTGGATGAGCAAGTATGATCGGGAGCACTTGGAGCTAAAGAAGTGTCTCCATCGAGCCGAGGAGGCCGAGCTTTTTGTCCAGGATGCTCGAAGAGCAGCTTGCGAAGCGCATGCCGATACGGCCGTAGCGTAAAAGTCGTGAGGCCGCCGCAAAGAGGAACTCAAGAAGGCCCAAGATCGGCATGTCCAAGAGTTGAAGGATGCTTATCTTGTCACCGGGGCCGGCGTAGGGCAATTGCCGTGGAAAGGCAGGGAGCCCTTGATCATGGATGGAATCCCTAGCCACCCATCGGGGAAGAAAGAGGGTCGGGTTTTGCGGTGCCGCCCGGTGGCTGCCACCCTTGGGGTCATCGGAAGGAGAAACCTTACGCCCCTCAAGAGAAGGATCCTTACTTTGGAAGAGGGGAGTGCCCCATACTAGATGGAATCCCAGTTGCATCCATGGAAAAGTCCAAGCAGCAATCGTGGAAGTGCCCCCCGCCCCTCCCTCAACGGACGCTTTGCAGGTAATTTCGGAGACAGAGTCAGATCATGGAGAAGAAATAAGCCCACTCACTCAGCCATACCCGGAGGATGGTAAAGCATAATCTATGTCGGCATATCACCCCACATGAATGAAGCTAATATGGTCCTAAGGTCCGTATTGTGGTGTTTACATTTTTCGCCTATTATGTAATCCCACGTAATGTAATGCTTTGGATCTAGTGGAGTTAGCTGCTTGAGCCTCTAGCTTTAGACGTTTCATGTAGACGTCCTTCAGCTTAAGGGGACTATTGTAATTTTTACTCTTTCCACCTATAATGTAATCCCACCCAATGTTGTGCTTTGAATTTAAGTGTGCCAATTGGTTAAACCCAACCCCATCAGAAACTTCTTTATACTAACATGATATTGATTTGCTGGCCTACCAAATGTAGCCTTTCTTACGAAATAGATCAACCTTTGGTACCAATGCAGTTCCCTTGTTGTATTTTTGTTGTTTGTGCTCTTGCAAGGGCTTTTTATATTTACTTTCATCTCATATATAGAATCAGAAAGACTCCTATGCCCCAAAAAATATTCTCTTAGCTCCGTCACACCGATTGCCTTATCTAGCCCAATGTGGTTGCCAGTCTTGTGAATTGACGTGCTATCAAAAGACCGCCACACCCAACAGGGCAGCTAGAGTAGAAAGCCGTGAGGCTGTAGCAATTGAAGACTTCAAGCAAGCCAAACACCGCCACACCCAACAGTTGAAGGAATTTTACCTTTTCACTAGGGCGAAGAGAAGAACCCTCACTTTGGAAGAAAGGGAGTGCCCCGTGCTAGATGGAATCCCGAATGGAACCATGGATGATGTGTCGCCTGCACCTCACCAACCAACTGCGTCCCATGTGCATGCTCTCATGCCATCCTCCCTAAGGATTCCTGAAGCTCTGAACCATAATCTAAGTGCACATATCGCCCCTCATGGAATAAGCCAGTATGGTCCGAAGCTAGACCCTTAAAAGTTGTTCCTTGCAAGAGGTGTACCTTGTAATGTATCAAGTACATTCCTATGCCAAACACTTATCACCCGCAGCGAAGGGCGGGCAACAATGGCTAGTGGTATTGATAAGCTTGTTAGGGCCTCTCCGAACAAAAAGGATGTATGCATTTGGTACAACAGAATATCGTTTAGAAAAGCACATCATAGGTTCACCAGGTCGCTACTAGCTATGTTTATAGCACTGCAGTTTCTAATGGACGAAAAAATGGTAACAAACTGGGGAGTACCACTTTCATCCACATGTGAAAAGGGTCCTAAATTACTATAGATATATGATATCTCTTATCATTATTATCATGAAACAAAGCACCTGGGTATTTTTCTATGTTTATCGATTATTCAATTTTATAATCTGTCAAAAGACAAAAGTAGTTTTTTTTTTTCCAATGCCATCTCTATTTGCCTAGAAGTAATTATCTTCCATTGTTAAAATGTTGGCCTTAGAAAAGTTTTTTTAGTGTTTGAGATGAATTAGGGTGAACTAAGATTGCATCAAGTACTCCCAATTTAGTGAGTGCTTATGAAGAGATAAATAATGTGCATGCTGGAAAAATGAATTAGTCACTCTACAAGCTGCTGCACTACAGCAATGAGATATGAAAATAATATATGCTGGTTAGATAACACTTCATGCTGGTATTTCAGTCAGCATGATGACTAAAGTATTCATCAAAAGGAACATAGGGACTATTTCTCAACGGAAGAACTACAATTAAAAAATAAAATGCATAACATAAGCTACTTAGGATTTAGGAAACAAACTGAGCCATACCTTTCAAAAAGAATATCATTCACCAGGAAAATTATGTGGAGCTGCCGCTCCGAATCCTCCAACACAAATACTCTCTCCTTGAGAGCTTCAGCCAGAACCGGTGCGAATGGCAATCTTTGCATAAACCATGACTTTGCTCCCTTTATTGATTCCTTAGTGCCATTAAGATTGTTAAGCACATCTTGCAGCTCAGCAGCAACATCTGCAGGGAGCGGTCCGGACAGTCCCTTGAACGGTTGCGCCGCAGCTTCATAGTCCCCATGGCCATGAGCAGCAGCAAACTGCTGGTGCTGGTCATAGTATGGCGGTACCCCGCTGGTGAATCGGCATGCTTCCCTCTCCGGCTCCCTCGACATGCTTCCCTCTCCGGCTCCCTCGGCGGGCGGGCGCCGCCGACCACGGCCAGGGCGGCGGAACGGCGCTTCGCTTCGCGACGCGGCTAGGGCTGCTAAGCGCGCACCGGCCGGGCGAGCGCTGAGCTGCCGAAGCAGCGCACGGGCGGCGGCGAGCTGGGCGGCGGAGCTTCGCGGCGGCGAGCGAGCGCTTGGCGAGCGCAGTGCTGGCCGCAGGCGGCCTTGCTAGCCGAGCCGCTGAGGCGGCGGAGCTTCGCGCGAGCTTCAGCGAGCGGCGAGCGACGCAGCGCGTGCTGCCTCGAGCTCTCCGCCTCCTCCCGGCGCGGCGGCGGCCTCCGGGCGTGGACGCGGTGGCGGCCCGCTCAGCGCCGGCGGAGGACCTCGCGGCAGCGGCCTCGGGCCCAGCGCGGTGGCGCTAGCCCAGCGCCGCGGAGGACCGCGCGACGGCGGCCTCTGGCGCAGACGCTGTGGCGCTGCCTTGTCGGCGGAGGGCAGCGCGATAATGGCGGCCTCGGGCGCTGGCGCTTGGCGGAGGCCCGAAGGCGAACAGCGGAGCGCGCGTCGAGGCGGCAAGCGTCGGGCGAGGAGAGAGACGATGATGCCGGGCGTGGTGGGACCCGTCGTCCTTTACCGCCGCCGGTACCCCGCCAAGCCCCGGGCGGACGGGCGGCAACGATCTGAACAGCCGCTGGCGCTCTAGCGTCTGTGCCCATTGGCGGGCTTCGTCCGGGAAGCGACCACGGAGGATCGTTTCCGATGTCCCACTGCCGGATAGCCTTAGACGGCTAGCCGCCCACGCCGGAAACGTCACTACGGTTGCTTCACCCGTCCAACGCCAGCCTCTCAGCGTAGGCCCAATGGCCCATAGACATATGGATGGATATGGGCCTTGGCTAAAAGTACTGTTCCGCGTGTACAGCGAACAGATTTAGGACTAAGTATGAAAATGTTGTTAAACAAACCTAGGAGAGCATCTCCAACAACTCCTTAAAACTACCTTGCTAAATCTTGAGTTTTAGTAGGTTGCTAATTTGTTTAGCAAGTGAAAAAAGACTCAACAACTCCTTAAAATTCACTTGCCAAAACGAAAAAGCCCGCTAAGCGAACGAAGAGCCCCGCTAACTTCTCTCGTCACAACGGCGGCCGGCGCGATAGCAAGTCCTTTCCGTGCGCGAAGCCCGTGAATAGCAACTTGGGATAAATAGCAAGTTGGTTTGAGGAGTTGTTGGAGAGTGATTTTTGTGTTTTTGCCAAATTAATAAGAATAACAATCTAATTTAAGGAGTTGTCAGAGATGCTCCGTATCACAAAAGATTAGAAGCAAACAAAACTTAGCATGCAAACGGAGCACAACAAGCAGATACAAATATCAATTAAAGATACAATGAGTGAGACATGATGTTTGTTTTATAAAATTTGGACTCTCGAAACCTACCCTCTAATTAGGAGGCAATGAGTGACAACTCAGGGTCTCATTCAATTACGTTCCCCTTCCTTCCCTTGCGGAGGTAGAATTGAAGCCCTCACAAACTTGTCAAGGCACAATACAATACTTGGTTGTTCTCCGGCAACTCCTAGCTTTCTAGGAGCCAAGCTCAATCCCAAGAGTAAATAAACAAATACGAATCACGAGATCAACGAATGTCTCACGTGCTCAAGTGTTGACTTTGCTAGTGCTAACTAGATTTTAATCGTATCCAATCAACTCTGCTTCCTACTAATTTCTTTTCTTCATTCTGAGCTGAAATCAAGTTCATAAAACATAACCATTCTCTAAAAATTAATAATCTTTTCAACTAGGCCCTATAGTACATCATTTTCAACTAGGCCCGTGCGATCTGAACCTTGATCTGGACCCACCTGGCAGAGACACTATCGAACTGACTGGTTGAAACGAACCAGGCAAGCCGCAAACGATAGTCCGTTCGATCTGTTCTGCTCTCACCTACCACCAGACAAGGCATGCCGCCGCCGCCGGCGGAGCTGATGGAGGAGCTCGTGGAGGAAATCCTCCTCCGCCTCCCTCCAGATGACCCCGCGAGCCTCGTCCACGCCGCGCTCGTCCGCAAGCTCTGGTGCCGCCTCATCTGCGGCGCCGCATTCCGCCGCAGGTACCTCGAGTTCCACCGCCGCGCGCCCCCGTTGCTCGGCGTGCTCTACAGCAAGGACGTGGTCGCAGCCACAGACACCTACGATCGTTACCTCTGGGACGAACAGCATATCCCGCGGCCGCCGACGGCATACTTCGTCCCCACAACCTCTTTCCTCCCGGCGCGCGCTTCCGCCGGCCGCGGCCAGTTCGGCTGGCGCGCCGTCGATGCCCGCCACGGCCGCGTCCTGGTCTGCCGGAGCGCTCCTTCGAGCCTTGGGCTGGCTGATTTCTCCGTCTGGGACCCCGTCACGGACGAGCGGCGAGACCTGCCCAAGCCGCCGTTCTACCTGCACGGGTACTCGTACTATCGCGGGTGGAACGCCGCCGTGGCCTGCGCCGCCGGTGGCAACTGCGACCACCTCGACTGCCGCCGGGGACCTTTCCTGGCTGTCGTCATTGACATCAAGCCCCACCAAATGTACTTGTCCGTCTACTCATCTGAGGCTGCTGCGTGGAGCAAGGCAACTATTTGTGAGCGCCCCACCCCCAATTACCTCAACATCTTGAAGCCTGCGCCCGGCGTCCTCGTGCGGCGTGTGTTCTACTTCTTGGTTCATTTTAACGACGAGATCGTGGGATACGACATGGCCACACGGGAAGTATCCATGGTTCCCTTACCACATAGAGTCCGTCGTCTGACACGAAGCATTGTGCTCATGACTGATGATGGTGGTGGGCTAGGATTTGTTGCCAATGTGAAGGACAAACTGCAGCTATGGTCGAGGGTGGCATCTCCGGATGGAGATGCAGGCTTTGTTCTGACTAGAGTCATTGATCTTCGGAAGGTGCTTCCTTCAGGTGCACTCATCAAGAACTCAATTCAGGTGAATGGCTTCGCGGATGGTGGTGCCAGCCGAGTCCTGTTCATCAGGATGTCGGATGGGCTATACAGCATAGAGATAAATTCTAGCAAGGTCAAGAAGGTAGCCAGCTACTGCTGTGGTGACAAGGATGTTGTTCCTTACATAAGCTTCTGCATTCCAATCTCCAGGGTCCAGGTACAGCAGTACAACTTTGCTTGCTTATGATTTTCCGTACATTTAAAACATGTAATATGTATCATACACTTAGAACTTGAGATATGTGTATATGTGCTCCTACCTATTCTTTATGAACTGTTGTTCAAATTGTAAAGACGGGTTCCTGACAACTTTTCTAAATCTAGGCTCATCGATTAGGAAGGTCTTGATGTAATCTACCTAGCTTCTACACTCTTAGAATTAATCTCTTCATGCTTATGCTTAGCTCATGATCTCATATGCCTGACAGTGCCCACTAAATAGCTGCACAGAAACAGGAATGAAGATATCTGTGCTAAACAGAGACGTTTCTAGTTTATATGGAGGTCTGAATCTGTCGAATGTTTGTAGTTTTGCTTTTAAGTATCTGTGTGTAGTGAGTTATTTAGGGTTGTTTGGTTAACTGCGGAGTCACAACTGTTCAAGCAAACATTAATTTCTCAATTAGTTGATTCTCTATTTCTCAATTAGTTGATCTCTGCGCTTAAAAATGTCTGTTTCTGCAGCACTAGGGTGTGCCTCCACGGGTGATTGATGATCTGAAATGGTTTACCACCGTCTTCTTCTCCAAGGGTGAATCCAGATTACGAACGGCAGCACGCTTCATAGTTTGCTGTAGAGGTGCCATCAACGGAAAGAGCATTATTAGCTCGTGCACTATGACGAATACCATCGGTTGTGCTGAAAGAGCCAAACTTTGAAATTAGACAAAAATGAGACGGCGTGACAGGTTCATTGTTACTTGTACATGTCGCAGAAATCTGGAATATAGAATATTTGAAAACAAAATACATCAAGCATTTGTGGACATAAGTTAAAACCTCGATTATATGCTTCGATTTTACAACTTTGTGCGATCCTATTTATCAGATTGATTCTACAACTCTGTTAACTAATTGATGAGTTAACTAGCTCTAATTCTACAACCTTTTTAAGTAGAATATAAGGTTTCATAATTTTACTCTAGTCACCCATTCCACCTTGAAATTTGGGAGGATTGAAAGGTATTTAAACTAATTTTTTCTGCGATACCCTCTAATGTGGTATTTGAACTAATTTTCCTTGCAATACCCTCTAATCTCTAAGAGATGGTGGATCAAAGGAGCCCTCAAGTTTTGATGCGATTCGATTTTGTTTGGTTTGAGGACATTGTTGCCGAAGACACAAATAACAAATGGCAAACGTTAAGTCCGAGCCGAAACTATTTTCTCCATTATATTGTCCTGCTTTTGAGACCAGAGAATTTCCAAAGTTCATGTGGAGACATGTGCTCTCATCATCTCATGCTCTGGGAAACTAAAAATTCCGATATTTCACATACATAGAACCGCACAAACATGAATCCAAGGATCTGGCTCACCGATGCAATACAACACCCATACACTACTTACACAACATAACCGATTATTATTACAGTAGCGTTGCCGACAACATAACAGATGCTATGGGCTGCTCACTGGTGAATACATCGCGGCCTTAACAACGTGGTTAGGAATGGGAATGACCATTAGCCCATTACATCAGGAAGAACGGGGAGGCAAAACGGGAGGCCAAGTTGCTTCTGTGAATGTTGAAGCCCCGGAGGCGCTCCAGATTCATCACGTCGGAGTGGTCAACAAAGAGATTTACCTACATTTGCAGACCCATACATGTCAAAACTTTGGGATCAAATAAACAATGAGAAACAATGGTATCAGCATTGTTGAGGTTTTTTAGGAGGGGGAGAGGAGTCAGTACCCTTGGGCCATATCGTCTGACGAACCACTCTGAGGTGTTGGGGTTGGAAGCTTCAAACATGGTTTTATCAAGCCCGAGCCGGCCTACAATCTTGGCGATGATGTCTGTCCTCAGAGATTCAGCACGCTGGCAAACATCATCGGCGTCGATCATGATCATATCTGCGCCTGCTTCCAGGCATCTCTCTGCCCTCCTAATCAGCAGGTCCACATCTTCAACTCTTTCTGCAAGAGTGGACACCAAACACACGTGTTTTGAGTAAAAAAGGAAATTTGATTTTGCCATACTGCTTGGAAAAAAAAGATACAAGCATAGCATAGTGTGCAAGGCAGTGAACTGTGATAACAAAAGATAGCAGTGGCAAAAACGGTAATGTTGAATGAAAAAATAACCCGCAACACAAGCAGTTAGTCAAAGGACCACCAAACTGACCATTGTTCAGTATAAGAGCTGTTGCTGTGTGCAAACATTATTCCATATTCAGTACGATAGTTGGTAACTAGGGCCGTACCAACTACAATGTGTGTAAATATTGAAAAGGCATGCCCCTGTTTAGTTTACCTGATGTCTTCTTGACTGGAGGTATGTACGCCCCAAAGGCCCTATCACCAGATGCAGGAATATCAGAACTGTCAAACTTCACCGAAAACATTGGCTTTGCCCTCAAACCACTACTCTTGATGAGGCGGACTAGTCTCAGCAGAGCTTCTTCAGGGAGGTTGAGAGATCCAGCATTCAGCTCAATTGTGTCAAACCCTAAGGCCTTGCATTCCTGAAATGGAACACTCATGTCATGTGCTACTCGGAAGTTGTTTCGCACATGTTTACAAAACAGTCACAGAATTGCATAACCATAACAGAGGCACATACCTCTACATACTGCTTGAAAGAAGAGGGTCCTTGTCGCAGCAAATGCTCTGCCCAATCACCTGTGCTCACATAAATGTCATGCTTGTGTGCTAGATCCGTGATCTCTCTGACCAACTCCTTTCCCATCAAACTATGGCATCCACCAGAAAACTTCAAACCGTCAACAAATGGGCTAAGAGAATCCAAAATTTCCTGAAATAATAAAAATAAAACGTTCAGCTTGAGTGTCAGTAATGGTTAGGATGGTGAAAAAGGAGAGGAAAATATATCAGCAGTCATTCAAGCATAATAACCACCCAGTGACTGCAAAAACCAGTAAATAGCTATTGATATTGTTTCCTATGGTGAACTGTACTCTCCTCAGTTTCATTAGCCTTTGTCTGGAGGCACAAAAATCCACCCCAATCCACATGATTTGGGAGGTATTGAGTGGGATTTGTTACTCTGTATGTCTACACAGTTACTGTGTATGTCAAATCCCCCTGGGGTCTTAAAGAACCGCTGGGGACTAGTTATTTCTTGCTAAAATCAAAATCCCAGGGAGCAATGTACACTTTGTTTTGGCTCAATCACACAACGCAAACCTAGATGCTGGAAAATAATACAATAATATAATACCCATACAATTAGCATGGAATCGACTAATTCGCTTCGAAAATTTAGCAACCCCCAGGACGATCCCATTCTGAAACTACTCATACGGTTTCAACCACCAAACGCGGCTTCAGCGAAATTAAAGCAAGCACGCCATATTCGCATTCCACGGAAACTGAATCGCACTTCCAACACGTCCAACCCAGCTCCGCACAACACACCACAACACCAAACGAATCAGAGCAGTGCCCACACACACAGCGCCCCAAAACAGGAGTGGCGGCTGCGAAGTGAGTCGGCGGCGAACCTGGAGCGCCTGGTTTGCGGGGCGGAAGGAGTAGAAGGGGCTCCGCATCTCCGTCACCCCATACCGCCGCGGCTTCTCCGGCCGGTCGTCCTCCTCCTCCTCGTTGCCGTAGCTGTAGCCCCGCAGCGACAGACGCACCACCTCCTCTCGCCACCCCCTCATCGTCGCCATCGCCGTCCACTCACGCGCTCGGTTGCGCTCTGCGCCTCTGCCGCGCTCTCTCTCTCTCTCTCTCGCTCGCTCGCTGTGGTGGTCGGACCGAAACCGAACGGATCGCAAGAGAAAATGCACGGGAAGAAGGTGGTGGAAGCTCGCGGCTGCTTCTGGAAACGAGCGGAGCGCTGGGCCACGGCGATGACGTGTCGTGGGACCGACGAGACCAAACAGGTGTCTGCGTCTTGACTTATTTTTTTTAGATTAGAGGAGCGTCTCGACTCCTTTTATCCAGTCTTTCTTTTAGCAGAACTCCTTTTATCCAGTCCTTTTTTTAGCAGAACTCCTTTTATCCGGTATGAACCGAGATCCTTTTGATTTTGGAGGCCTGGCCCATTATCATAAAGCCCGGTTTCGTGGGCTCTGGTTTGGTTTCTACGTCCTTCCCTACTAGAAAAAGGCCAACAACCCGGCACATAGCACATTTGTGTAAAATCTTGGCCCAGTATATACCACATGTTGGTGTAAAATCTCGGCCCAGTGTATAGCATTTGTGTTCATGGGCACATAATATGTGTCCTTGTTTGATACTTCCTCCGTCTCATGGACTTTATCGTTAAAAAACTGTGCCCTTCTCATAGACACAGATTTCAAGTGACAAACTCTATGGGACGGAGAGAGTAGGTGGTAATCCCTCCTTTTTGCTCCATTTGCACGTCCAAGGATTTGCTAAAAAAATTGCATATCCAACAATGTATAATCGAGTATTTTGTGGCAGAACCTTCCAAATTATATGGCCCACAAGCACCTGACATTGTCCCTAAGACCTCCGTCGGCTATGCTTGTACACCACATAACTTAAAATGTTCCGTCGGGTGGATCCCCGATAAACCACGATCACTCCAGGATCGATACTTACGAGAGACATCACAAGATTACAACGGTTTTCATATATAAATACCGGAGTAGCGGAAGACTTACAATAACTTAATTTACAAACCTCTTGTAAAACTTATACAAACAGTGTGTTATTATTACAAACCCGGCGGAAGTATCATTATATAACTTTATTACAAACCACGCAACAAAAGTTGCCCCGCCCAAAAGGCCACTCAATTCACTCTTCATCGGTTACTTCTTCGACAACCGTCATGCAACAAGGGCCGTAGCACTCTTGTCCATGCGGTTCACACCGCAAATGGGGGTTGAACAAACCCCCGAGTACAAAAAGTACTCCATGAAGACTTACCCGACCCAAAAAGTGGGGGAGAAGACTCGGGAATTACGGCTAATAGGAATCAAGGTGAGGCTTTAGCAAGATCAAAAGACACCCTTTTGTGAAAAGAGACTAAGCTAATCCTTACTTTAACAATCACTTATCAAACATAGGCCGGATTCAAAACTCTCATACTCGGACTTTCATTATTACTACGATGCCGGGACTCGGATCACGGCTCCCATATCGTGGAGCACACGGCGATTCGAATCGCTTTATATACCCAAATTGGGGCTTTGTAGCCACCACGATGTATGCAGGATCGAACATCTTACATACATCAACTCAATGCTTAGATTTCTCTATACCGTAGCGCAGTTGTACAAAGACACCACCTCTCTACGGCCGCTCGGTCACTTTACGGTGCGCGCATCGTAGGATGGGTACACGCTTCTTGTCCGTTCTAGTAACGAATAGTCCAAGTGGAGCTTACCGCCATTAGCATGCGACTAGTACTATCCAATAACCTCATGATCCCAGCGCGCCAAACAACGAACGGTCCTTAACCGACACAAGTGGACGACACTACATCGGGGCACTAGCCCTTCCCGATGCAAGTCACTCCACCGACGTCTCGATTTACTCATCATCATGTTCTTGTGGTGTACTCTTGACCCCGTCGGAACAAGGGTAGACGACAAGCAACATCGGTTTTTCGTAAATTCCCTTCGGGGAGTATTGTTATCACACTTTTTAAAACAGTTTATCAAAACCCTACACTATTAGCGAGGCTAAAAAGCGTAGCTAAGCATTTCAAATCAAAACAGTATACGAGGGGTAATATATCAAGGTACGATAAAATGCATCAAAGTAGTGTAGCACATAACTCCTACACCTAATGCATTATATCATCACATGAAATCATAAAACTTTCGAAATACAAGGGGCGGGTTTGAATGCATCCGGGGGCTTGCTGCGCGCGAGAGAAGGTTAACTTGTTAGTCTTGACATCAACTCATCGTGGATTCACCTTGTCGGGGTTGGATCACCGCGGATCTTCTTTGAAACTTGACCATCGCAACCCATCGCTCTCACATGTAAACTATAATGTAAAGGAATGATGCATGTTTAATGACATGACACGATGCGAGATGATGCAATATGGATGAAACAATTCAACTTATTATTATCTTGAGTACAACTTTCCTTCATGGTATAATGATGCTAAGAGATCATCATTAACACCGACGACGATGGACTAACGATACGCAAGCAACATAAAATGCCGAAGGTCATTTAGGGTTAATGACCTAAGGTCATCACTCAATCCCAAACTCAATCAACCCTATGGTGATTAAGGTAAATTACTAATTTATTAACCATTTTTACAGTTGTTGAAAGCCAATAATTAACTTGCTAATTGGAGATTAAGTAAAACCCTAATTAATTAAAGAATTAACTATTTAAACATTAATTAATTACGGTATTAATTAGGTGTAATACAAAACTTAATCAAAACAGGATCAAACTTCATAATTAAGATCATCATTACCTAATTAGCACACAAAACAAATTTCATAATTTTTGGACTTATATTTTAATTATTAAAAATCATGGAAGTTGCATTTGTTAATTTAAAGAGCAAATTATCACACAATTAAAACTTATTGGAAAAACATGGTTAGTATTTTTCCTGGACAGAGCATATTGCAAGGAACACATACATATTTTTGTCACATTTTTATATGCCCAAAATAAATTAATGCAAAAAGATGAAAACAGCTCTTGGAAATTAATTTAGAAAAGGAAAAATATAACCCTTCCTTCGCGGGCTCACTTTAGGCAGCCCAGACGGCCCGCCGCGACCCGCCACGGCCTGCCTGACTCCCTCTCTCTCTCGGCCACTAACAGACGGCCCCCACCCGTCAGCTCTCTATCTCCCTCCTTCTTTCTCCTGCCCGAGCCGGGACGGCGGCGCGGCGACCGACCGTTCTCGCCGTCGGCGAGCTCAAACACAGAACCAACGGTACCGTTGGCTTCTCCACTTCATGGCGATCCTAGCGAGGTGCTATAATGACTGCTACTCACCACGGGAGCGCGCATGGCCGCGACCATGGCGGCATCGGCAAGACGCACGGCGACGCCGGCGTGACAACAAAGTGAGCCGTTATTGGCTCGGATTGATTGAGACAAGAGTTTGGGATGCATTAGGATGCTCACCAAGACTTGATGCTCGCGCTAATTCGGTCGGAGGTGAAGCGGAGCTAGTTGGCCGTGGTGGGGCGGAGCTCGGCGGCACGGACCGGCGGCACGAACGGCGTTCCGGCGCGAAAACGGCGGTAGAGAGCAAAAGGACGAGCCGACGAGCACCAGTGAGTTAAGGCGATGTCACTGGTGTGCTTGGATTGAGCGGGCGAGCTTTGGAGGGAGCTAGCTAGGTACGGGCGGTGCTCGGCGGCAAACGGCCGACTCCGGAGAAGAAACGGCGGCGTGTGGTCAATTCCGTTGATGCGAGGCTCGGCAAGTGGGTTCGGAGAGGCGGAAGCCGGAAGGCTGCGAACACTTCTTTGTGAAATCAATTTGGTCAGAGGATGAATGGAGGCGGGGTGTGCGTGCCGGCGGATTGAAGGTCGACGGCGGCGACATGGCAGTGGAGGAAAAGGAAGACCGACGAGCTATGACCGCTTTTTATAGAACTTCGGACGTCGTGGTGAAGTGGCCAGCAGCCTTCATGCGGAGGGCGAGGTGGACGGCGCGTCGTGCGAAACTGGGGAAGGCGCGGAGACGGCCACGGCGGCGGCCGACCGCCGGCATGGGCACGGCGAGGTGGCACCCCCTTTGTGTGGTAATGTAAGGGGGACGACTCACCTCTTTTTCTTTTTAAAAAAATACTCACGTAAATTGAATACAAGTTGAAAATATCCCAAAATAAAGATTGCACAAAAATTCATGCTCTACAACTTTCATTTAAGAAGTTTTGTCAGAATCCAAATAAATTTTGAATTGCATTTCAAATTTGAAATTAGGCAAAAACCCTAACTTCTTAAAATTACTTTTAAATTTTGAATAAAAGATAAAAATCTCCAAAAATAAAAGTTGTTCTATTTTTTCAAGACCTACAACTTTCATTTAGAAAGTTTTTCATGAAACTGAATAATTTTTGAATTGCAGTTTAAAACTCAAAAGGGGACACTTTTCAATTCAAATAACTTTTGAAAGTACTCCAAATTTTATTCAAAAACTTGAAAAACTTTATATACAAAAGTTGTAGAGCTCAAAGAGATTTACAAACTGTATTTTTGGAGTTTTCCCAAATTTTGAATATTTTGAGATGAAATTGTAAAAAGGGGCAAAACACTTTGAAATTCAAGCCTTTTGAAAAGGAATTTCAAATTGGACTTTTGGGCAATTAATTAATGATGTTGTGGCACTTTTCAAACCCAACCAATGGCATAGTTTCAAAATACAAAGTTCATACTTTGAAATAGTGCCAATGGTTAGCAACTTTATTTAGAAAATTAATTATGGTTAGCTCCCGAAATTGAAACCGAAATTAAAATTCCAACACTTAGCATAATTTTGGAAGGTGTTGGCATTTGAATTCCAATTCCAATTTTTGTTCTTGCTTTGCATCATTTGACTTATAAAACATGGTTGGAATGAAAGTCAGGGTTAATCAAACACTTGCAAACATCAAGGTTGATTTTAGTGGTTTGCTTTTATAACAAAATTTAGCATGTGAGTGAAGTTTAAATGATATACACCTACACATACAATATAAAGGAGCTCAATCACTTGATCAAACCATAAGATGAGTTTTTAGGGTTAACCAACTTTAGAAACCTTAATTACTTGCTAAGTTGCTTAGGTGATGAACATCACACCACACTAACCAAAGCTCAAAGGTAAATAACCAAGTCACAAACATTGATAAAATATTAGTATTCATATGAGAGATGCATATCATATCATGGCTCAAATTGACCTAATGAAGCTTACTAATGCATTATGGCATTATCAAATAATTAATAAATATGATGCTTAATGCATAACATGATGATATGGTGGGTTTATGGTGGGTTCGGGTTAACGTAACACCGGGGTGTTACATTATATCCCATTTTAACAGAATCTCGTCCCGAGATTCAAGGGTTTGGGTTAAGTAATGGAAAAGGAAATGTATCAAGTATATGGACTTGTAAGAAAATCATAAGACAACAGGGTTTGGATTGGCCTACTAAAATCAAGAGATAGCTATTGGTGGTGAGAGTATCGACAGGAACTACATATATAGGGATTAGAGAAAAGGATACAACAATAGTGGGTTACCCTGTATCAGGAACACCGACTATGCTAGTAGTGCCCTCTAGGAAATCCTAGTTTCCGGACATAGTAGCATAGTCACGGGTCGAGATACCAGTATAACGCACTATTGCAGTATTTCCAATATAAGGCATATTGAAGTGATGAGGTCAACAAAGTATCATGTGTCGAGACCAAAGAGGTCAAGGTGACACATTAGAAAAGACCCAAAAAGGGTAGGGTTTGAGTAATGGAAAAGGAAACGTGTCAAGCACATTAAGTTTCAAAAATCTCACAGGGCAAGAAAGTTGGTTTCTGGGGTACGATAAAGATTAATATATATGGTTGCAAAGCTAGGGCTAACTAAACTTCGGATACGCAAGAACAAGTTTAGTATATACAAGGAGTTGGGATTTCGAAGAATGATCCCAAGAGAGCACCTTAATGGCGGAATATGATGGAGGATACTCATTGATCTCGATACAAACGAGCGCCCAGCAGTAACTCATGTGGCTGCAGCACACAGGAGACCCCAGGTTTCGACGCTGCATCGGGATCGTGGATCATGGTACCATCATAAAACACAATTTCGGTAACTCTGATATGACACATGTCAAATGACGAGGTCAAGCAAATAGGTGTGTGTCGAAACTAGAAAGGCCAGGGTAAGACACATACATAGGTGAAGAAATCAAGGTTGTCAAATATTTGCTAGGCAAAAGTTTATTAGCAAATCGAGATACAAGACGAGATTAGTGGGATCTTAATAGCTATGCGAACAATAGCTATTGTTGGATTAAGGAATGACATGTTACCTTTATCTTATATGATAGGTATGATGCATGCTCGTCCTATACGTCTTCACGACGATAGTTAGCATACCACTCACAACTCACTGTAGGGCAATACCTTACACTATAGTCTTGCAGAGTGAGACGGGGTACAGGAAGACTCTCGGCAAGGCATTGTTGACGAAGTTGCCTCTTCATTGGACTCCCTCGAGAAGATTCGAAGACTCTTCAACGTGGTTGCTCAGGATTTTCCGAAAAGCCTTCTTGGTAGCTTGCAGCAACTATGGAAAGATTGTAAAACAAGTTTTATCTTGTTTTGTCAAAAACTTTTAATTGCCTAATTTCAAATTTGAAACGCAATTCAAAATTTATTTGGATTCTGACAAAACTTCTTAAATGAAAGTTGTAGAGCATGAATTTTTGTGCAATCTTTATTTTGGGATATTTTCAACTTGTATTCAATTTCTGTGAGTATTTTTTTAAAAAAAGAAAAGAGGTGAGCTGTCCTGCTACAGTACCACCACGGGGGGGTGCCACCTCGCCGTGCCCATGCCGGCCGGTCGCCGCCGCCGTGGCCGTCTCCGCGCCTTCCCGGTTTACGTCACGTCCACCTCGCCCGCTCAGCGAAGGCTGGCCCACTTCACCACGACATCCGAGTTCTATAAAAGCCGGTCATAGCTCGTCGGTCTTCCTTTTCCTCAACTCTGTCGCCGCCGTCGACCTTCAATCCGCCGGCACGCACACCCCGCCTCCGCTCATCCTCTGACCAAATTGATTTCACAGCAGTGTTCGCAGCTTCCCTGCGCCTCTTCTGAACCCACTTGCCGAGCCTCGCATCAACGGAATCGACCACACGCCGCCGTTTCTTCTCCGGAGTCGGCCGGTTGCCGCCGAGCACCGCCCGTACCTAGCCAGCTCCCTCCAAAGCTCGTCCGCTCAATCCAAGCACACCAGTGACATCGCCTTAACTCACTGGTGCTCGTCGGCTCGTCCTTTTGCTCTCTACCGCCGTTTTCGCGCCGGAACGCGGTCCGTGCCGCCGGTCCGTGCCGCCGAGCTCCGCCCCACCACAGCCAACTAGCTCCGCTTCACCTCCGACCGAATTAGCGCGAGCATCAAGTCTTGGTGAGCATCCTAATGCATCCCAAACTCTTGTCTCAATCAATCCGAGCCAATAACGGCTCACTGTTGTCACGCCGACGTCGCCGTGCGTGCGCGATGCCGCCATGGCCGTGGCCATGCGCGCTCCCGTGGTGAGTAGCAGTCGTATAGCACCTCGCTAGGATCGCCATGAAGTGGAGAAGCCAACGGTACCGTTGGTTCTGTGTTTGAGCTCGCCGACGGCGAGAACGGTCGGTCGCCGCGCCGCCGTCCCGGCTCGGGCAGGAGAAAGAAGGAGGGAGATAGAGAGCTGACGGGTGGGGGCCGTCTGTCAGTGGCCGAGAGAGAGAGGGAGTCAGGCAGGCCGTGCGGGCCGTGCGGGCCGTCTGGGCTGCACAGTGAGCCCGCGAAGGAAGGGTTATGTTTTCCTTTTCTAAATTAATTTCCAAGAGCTGTTTTTCACCTTTTTGTATTAATTTATTTTGGGCATATAAAAATTTGACAAAAATATGTATGTGTTCCTTGCAATATGCTCTGTCCAGGAAAAATACTAACCATGTTTTTCCAATAAGTTTTAATTGTGTGATAATTTGCTCTTTAAATTAATAAATGCAACTTCCATGATTTTTAATAATTAAAATATAAGTCCAAAAATTATGAAATTTATTTTGTGTGCTAATTAGGTAATGATGATCTTAATTATGAAGTTTGATCCTATTTTGATTAAGTTTTGTATTACACCTAATTAATACCTGAATTAATTAATGTTTAAATAGTTAATTCTTTAATTAATTAGGGTTTTACTTAATCTCCAATTAGCAAGTTAATTAGTGGCTTTCAACAACTGTAAAAATGGTTAATAAATTAGTAATTTACCTTAATCACCATAGGGTTGATTGAGTTTGGGATTGAGTGATGACCTTAGGTCATTAACCCTAAATGACCTTCGGCATTTTATATTGCTTGCGTATCGTTAGTCCATCGTCGTCGGTGTTAATGATGATCTCTTAGCATCATTATACCATGAAGGAAAGTTGTACTCAAGATAATAATAAGTTGAATTGTTTCATCCATATTGCATCATCTCGCATCGTGTCATGTCATTAAACATGCATCATTCCTTTACGTATAGTTTACACGTGAGAGCGATGGGTTGCGATGGTCAAGTTTCAAAGAAGATCCGCGGTGATCCAACCCTGACAAGGTGAATCCACGACGAGTTGATGTCAAGACTAACAAGTTAACCTTCTCTGCAACGCAGGCAAGTCCCGGATGCATTCAAACCCGCCCTTGTATTTCGAAAGTTTTATGATTTCATGTGATGATATAATGCATTAGGTGTAGGAGTTGTGTGCTACCCTACTTTGATGCATTTACTGTACCTTGATATATTACCATGTACACCTGTTTTGATTTCGAAATGCTTAGTTACGCTTAGTCTTGCTACTAGTGTAGGGTTTTGGATAAACTGTTTTTAAAAGTGTGATAACTATACTCCCTGAAGGGAATTTACGAAAACCTGATGTTGCTTGTCGTCTACCCTTGTTCCGACGGGGTCAAGGGTACACCACAAGAACATGATGATGAGTAAATCGAGACGTCGGTGGAGTGACTTGCATCAGGAGGGGCTAGTGCCCTGGTGTAGTGTCGTCCACTTATGTCGGTTAAGAACCGTCCGTTGTTTGGCCCTGGGATCATGAGGTTATTGGATAGTACTAGTCGCATGCTAATGGCGGTAAGCTCCACTTGGACTATTCGTCACTAGAACGGATAGTAGCGTGTACCCATCCTACGATGCGCACCGCCGAAGTGACCGAGCAGCCGTAGTGAGGTGGTGTACTGTACACCCGTTCTAGTATTGAGAAATCTAAGCGTTGAGTTGATGTATGTAAGATGTTGAGTCCTGCATACATCGTGTGGCTAGGAAGCCCCAGCTGGGTATATAAAGCGATTCGAATCGTCGTGTGCTCCACGATATGGGAGCCGTGATCCGAGTCCCGGCATCGTAGTAATAATAAAAGTCTGAGTATGAGAGTTTTGAATCCGGTCTATGTTTGTTAAGTGATTGATCTAGTAAGGACTAGCTTAGTCTCTTTTTGCAAAGGCGTCTTTGATTCTTGCTAAAGCCTTAACTTGATTCCCATTAGCCAGCATTCCTGAGTCTTCTCCCCAATTTTTTTTGGTCGGGTAAGTCTTGCGGAGTACTTTTGTACTCAAGGTTTCTTTAACCCCTGTTGCAGGTGCTGACTAGTGTTGCTGACTTCGGTCATACCAGTGGGCTTGGCATGATCGAATATCTTCCGTCTGCAAAGTTCTTTTCTCGCTTCCGCAAACTCAGTTAAGTTTTGTTTGATCAAACTCTGATCAAATATTGTAATCTTCTTTTGTAAATCTTCCGCTACTCTGTTGTATTTAATAAAAACAGTTGTAATACTACAATATCTTGTAAGAAGTCGATCTTGGAGAATCGTGGTGTCATCGGGGTTTCACCCGACAGAGCTTTTTAAGTTATGTGGTACGCAAGCATAGCTGACAGAGGTCTTAGGGACAATGTCAGGTGCTTGTGGGCCATATAATTTGGAAGGTTCTGCCACATATTTGCAAAAAAAATGTTTAATCAAGAGTCTACTCTTGGGTCCTGTAGTAGGTTCAGGTCACATTTTGTTTGGGCATGTAATTCAGTCTTAAAAGCAGTTGGACATTTTGTTTGTCATCTAGAAAATACTGAGTTATGTTTCTTATTTGTTTGCAATTATTTTGACATTGCAACATCTGTGTTTGGCATGAAAGATTTGGATTTCAGAAGTATCTTATCGCCTCATGAATGTTCATCAAGTACATCAATGTACAAGTTATGCTGACATTTCTATTATATCGTTCAAATTCAAGGGATTTGTCAAAAATAAATCATGTTGGATGCAAAAGTTAATGCGCTGATGACTTTTTTTTCTATAGATTGTTTTTGTGATTACTTTTATAATGTTGATTGTTGGTAATATAATATAGGTGTTCCCGTGTGCTAGCTCATCAATAACAAATGGATACTAGTCGCATATGGTGAGGAAGCCATAAAAACCTAAGAGGTAAAAACCTAGAGGAGACTAATAATACTCTAGTTGTTTACTTGTGTCATTAGATTCATCTATCATGGGTTGTGATAGATATACTTTTTTCTTGACCATGTATAAACATGTTTTTCATTAAGAGGGTAGCAAACAAAAGTAAAAAAAAGTCAAGCCATAGCTTACTAGAGAACACATGAGAGAAAAAATATTAAAAGAAACCGATATTCAAAGCGACTAATTAACAAAAATAGGAATTGGCTTCCCTTATTCATCAAAAATAGGCAACCCTTAGAACTTACATCAAATTCCGTTATGATAGGTATTACTATAAATATATAAAATATGAACCGACTTTTATTATGAAAAAATATGAGAAAATAATAGTAGCAACTGACTTCTGTTACTCAAATGTTGAAAAGAAACAACTTATCAAATTGCTTTTGTTAAGACATATTGAAACCAACATCCAAAGCGAACTTTTGTCGTCAAGTATATATCAAAATCCACCTTCCGTCGTATGTTGAAAATGAACAGCATATGAACCGACTTCCATTACGACATCAATTAATGAACAAACAATAGGGACCGGCTTTTGTTAGGGTTACCAGTTTTGGTCTAAAGCGAATTTTTGTCGTGAAGTATATATCAGAAGTAGACCAAAAAATAGAATCCATCTTCTGTTATGTCGTATGTTGAAAATGAACCACATACGAACCAACTTCCATTAACGACATCTATTATTGAACAAACAATAGGGACCGACTTTTGATAGGGTTACCAATTTTGGTAGGTTTGTGCTCGTTGCAAACTTAACACGCCATTGGTTCTCATTTCATGTTTTCATACGGTCGAGTTTACCTTAAGAAATGTACTCCTATATAGGTAGAACAATGGTGGTTACTATATTTTAGGTATCTAAATTTTCACACGACAATTTTAAATAACGAACTAGTCGAATTAAAAAAAGGCAATTTGCAATTTACATTTTCTTTAGTCAAATAATGATAGAACTACATGTTATCTAATTATAAAGACAAAACAAAGTAGTTAACATATTTATGCATATCACAAAGATCTGAGTGAAATATGAAGTAAATATAGCCTTACAATTAAGTTGATCTTATGCACATACTCCGCGGGATGTAATTGGTCTTTGTTAAGAAAAAAAGCTAAGAATTGAGAGCTTCATCATATTACTTATATAAAAATTATTTTAATAGACACGTGCATGCCGTGCGTGCATGTTCACTAGTAACAGTAAAAAAATTTGCATGTTTTGTCTTTATATAGTCACATGACCTTGCTAGCACGCCAGCACGGAATTATGAGGATAAGTTTTTATCAAAAAAAAATCCCCCACAATAGGTTTGGTGGAGCGTCACCATTCCTGTCCTTCAACGGTACTTCATCCCGAAAAGAATACAACTATAGGTTACGTGCTAGTTAAAGTGACTTATATTTAACCAAATCTTTAATAAATAGTATAAATAGTATTTACATTTATGACTCCAAATAAATTGATTATAAAAAATATATTTTATAATTAATTTAATGGTATTAGTTTGATATCATAAATATTGATATCTTTTTATCTATAATTGGTTAACCTTAAATATTAAAATATGAAACAGTGCTAGAGTTATTTTCTTTTTAGATAGAGGTAGTATCCTAGGATACGCTTACGTCATCGGCTGACAAAGCAAAGCAGGCTGTGTCTCCCCGCGGCGTTGTGTGCTGTGTGCTGTGGCAGACTGGCAGGGAAGGAAAATTCCAGCGGCAGCGACGACGCTCCCTCGCTGCGCTCCTCACTTGTTTACTCATGTCAGTTACCATTGCCGCTGGCTGCATGTGCCGTGCCGGCGCCTTCAGCTTCCATGGTTGGCCTTGGCCTCCTCAGGCTCAGTTCTTCGATTTCATCTCATGATCTGCATCTGCCTGCAGGTGAATCTTTGGCAAATTCATTCATTTGAGAACATTTATTGTGCTCAGATTTGATTTGCAATCTCGCATTAATACATGCTAATGTGTTTTGGCCACAATAAGTGGCGATGCCTCTAAGCATCAGCAGCAGCAGCAGCAATCCGGCCATCCACCGAGGTGAAGAAGGTGTTCCCGGATCTGGTGGACGGCGGCGGCGGAGATCGAAGGAGATGGCCATTCTGTGGTGGACGGCGCTCAAGAGGTCCCTGAGCTGCAAGTCCCAGGGCTCCCGCGACGTGATCAAGCGCGACGACGACGACTCGCGCGGCGGCAGCGCTAGCGCCAGGGAATTCCACCACAAGAAGTCGCCGTCGCCGTCGTTCCTGATGCAGCCGTCCTCGTCGTTGCTGCCGAGGTCGGGGTGCTCCCGCTCCATCTCCAACCTACGGGACGTGATCCACAGCGCCAGGTTCCAGGCGCGCGGCCGCTGCGACAGCCCGATGTCGGTCGAGAGCTGCGACGTCCTCAACGCGGTGACCCACGACGTGCTGCTCGCCGCCGGGGGCTCAGCATCCGGGCGCGACCTCCGGGTCGGCGCCGGCGCCGGCGCCGGCGCCGCCCCGGGCTCGCCGCCTGGGACATCGGCGCGGTGCCGCCGTTCGCGCACAGCCCGCTCCTGATGCGCTGCGCCACCGGCGCACGCCTCTCCCAGAGGAAGTCACCGCTCCACCTCGGCGCAGGCGTCTACGGCGACGCCGGGTCGCCCCTTCCCGGCTGGGCCTCCTGCGGCGAGGTCGCTGTCCGGTGCAACCGCTGCGACGGTCTCTTCCCCAACGACAACGCGCTAGAATCGCATCATCTCG
Source organism: Chrysopogon serrulatus (assembly GCA_015844335.1). NCBI lineage: Eukaryota > Viridiplantae > Streptophyta > Magnoliopsida > Poales > Poaceae > Chrysopogon > Chrysopogon serrulatus. The sequence continues at coordinate 102,181 of JADLZL010003162.1, read as the reverse complement.
TCTACCACGCCGGTAAGCGCCACCACCATCCATACTTCTCTGATCAGCGAAGGAATTCAGAGTCGTCGTGCTGCATTTCATGTCTGACGACGGCCGGCTCCGGTCCTCGATCGCGTGCAGTCTCCGAGGTGGTGGACGGCGAGACGGCGAGCAAGGTGGTGGAGCTCATATACAGCGTCGGGTGGCCGAATCCCGAGGCCGCGCTGGGCCGCGTCGAGCGAGTCGTCAAGGTGCACAGCATGGAGAAGCGGGTGGACCGGTTCAAGGAGTACATGGAGGAGGTGAAGGGCAGGGCGGCGAGGTTGCCCAACAGCAGCAAGCACCCCCGCTGCGTCGCCGACGGCAACGAGCTGCTCCAGTTCCACGGCACCACCGTCTCCTGCTCCCTCGGCGCCGGCGGCTCGCACAGTGTCTGCACGTCGAGCCTGTGCAACGTCTGCCGCATCCTCCGCCACGGCTTCTCCAGGAACGGCGGCGTCGGCGTGTTCACCACGTCCACAAGCAGGCACGCATTGGAGTGCCTGCAGGAAACCAGCGCCGCCACTGGCGGTGGCGGTGGCGCTGGCGAGGACGGGCCGGCCGGCGGCGGCGTGAAGCACGCGTTGTTCGTGTGCAGGGTGATCGCGGGGAGGATTCACCGCCCGCTGGAGAAGCTGCGGCAGGACGTCGCCGTGCAGCCGGGGTTCGACTCGGTGGCCGGCAAGGTTGGCGACGATTCGAGCATCGAGGAGCTGTACCTGCTCAACTCGAGTGCAATTCTCCCGTGCTTCGTGGTCATCTGTAAAGCTTAGATCTTGCGGCTGGGTATAGCGATCATAGAGACATAGCAAAAGATTTAGATCCATCCTAGTATATTTCATTTTGAATGTCGTTTAAAGTTACAGTTTAGTTCATTATTAGTTGCTGGACATCATGTTTGTCAGTGGTTTGCACAAACAGGAGACATGTTCTCTTTGTTCAATATGTCAAGATATAGTGGTTTAAAATTGCAGGAAGTTCCAACAAATTGAAAAGCATAAAAGAACCATAACATACAAACAAAAGATTTAGATCCATCCTAGTATATTTTATTTTGATTGTTGATTAAAGTTACAGTTTAGTTCATTAGTTGCTAGACATCATGTTTATCGGGTTTGCACAACATGTTCTCTTTGTTCTTTTATTTCGATAGTGGTTTTTGTTTTTTTAGGGAAATAATGGTTTTTGGTTTAGAAGTGTGGGAAGTTCCAACAAATTGAAAAGCACAGTAGAACCATAACATACAAACATAAGACATGTTCTCTTTGTTCTTTATAGCAATAATTTGAATAGCGGTTTAAAAGTGCATACAAAATGAAAATCACAAAAGAACCTTGATATTAAGTGGATGGTTTCCCGTGAAATTCATGTGCTTTAAGATACACCCAAACAAAAAGCAATGTATTATCTTTTATATGTTTCTTTAATAGTTTAAAATGCGAGAGTTCTCATATATTGAAACAAAGCCAGATAAAACTCCAATCCAAAAGCTAGACAAACATGTTCTTTTTATTCTTTATAAACAAATTCGATAGTGATTTTAAAAGTGCGGGAAGTTCCTACATATAGAAAAGCACAAAAGATCATAGGAGACTTGATCCCTAGAGCCAAAAATACGCTTATGTGGACTCTTGTGGCATTATTTGTACCATTTTTTGTTTTTTTGTTCTATTTGTTGTTTTCTTTATTTTTTTAGGGATAAGTCCCTACATATAGAAAAGCACAAAAGATCATAGGAGACTTGATCCCTAGGGTCAAAAAACGCTTATGTGGAATCTTGTGGCATTATTTGTTTAATTTTTTGTTCTATTTGTTTTCTTCTTTTTTAGGGGTAAGTCCAAATCCTCATGCTTTATTTATATAATTTTTGACAAAGGCAGATTTGTCTTAAAAAAAAAAAGCACAAAAGAAGCCTAACACTAAAGTTATGGTTTCCCACGTACTTTAGACAAACACAAACAAAAAAAAATACATGTTCTACTTAGCTACTTCTTCAACAAATTAAAATGTGAGTCCCATATATTAAAAAAGAACCAACAAACTCTTTATTTTCTTCTTTTTTTAGGGATAAGTTTGTACATATAGAAAAGCACAAAAAGATCATAGAAGATTTATCCCTGGGGCCAAAAATACGCTTATGTGGACTCTTGTGGCATTATTTGTACTATTTTCTGTTCTATTTGTTGTTTTCTTCATTCTTTAGGGGATAAGTCCCTACATATAGAAAAGCACAAAAGATCATAGAAGACCTGATCCCTAGGGTAAAAAATACACTCATGTGGACTCTTGTGGCATTATTTGTATAATTTCTTGTGCTATTTGTTGTTTTCTTCTCTTTCGTGGGGTAAGTCCAAATCCTCATGCTTTATTTATATACTTTTAGCAAAGGCAGATTTATGTTAAAAAAAGAAAAGCAAAAAAAGAAGCCTAACAAAAAAAATAAATGTTCTACTTATCTACTTCTTCAACAGATTAAAATGTTAGACCCATATATTAAAAAAGAACCAACAAACTCTTTATTTTCTTCTTTTTAGGGATAAGTTTGTACATATAGGAAAGCACAAAAGATCATAGCAAACTTGATCCCTAAGGGCAAAAATACGCTTATGTGGACCCTTGTGGCATTTTTTTGTATAATTTCCTGTTTGTTGTTTTCTTTTTTTTAGAGATAAGTCCAAATTCTCATGCTTTATTTATATATTCTTGGCAAAGCTAGATTTATGTTAAAAAGGATAGCACAAAAGAAGCCTAACATTAAAGGTATGGTTGCCGAAATAATTCATGTGCTTTAGACAAATACAAAACAAAAGTACATGTTCCACGTAGCTACTTCTTCACCGATTAAAATGCAAGAGTCCCATATATAAAAAAAAGAACCAACAAAACCTAACATTAAATGAATGCTTTCCCACAAATTTCATGCACTCCATACACAACCAAATAAAAAGACATCTTTACTTTTATTTTGCACCTGATTTTTAACGATTTAAAACATGGAAGTTCCCATAATATGAAAAGCACGATGAGTAAAACCCTAACAATAATGAACGGTTTTATATGAAATTCACATGTTTGGACACATTCATACACACAAACAATTATTTTTGGAAGTTTTAAAACATGGGAAGTTTGGATAAACCTACTCAACTATGATTGTGGTTCTTCATTGCTTCTTTGTCATAAGCAAAGTTAGATCTCACAACTTGGAATAGATAGCGATCATAGAGATAGATCAAAACATATTAACCTTGCATATATTTTATTTTGATTGTCCATTAATGTTACAGTTTAGTTCATTAATTAGTTGTTGGGCAATATGTTTGTCGATGGTTTGCATAAACAAAAGACATGTCATGTTTGTTCTAAATAAGCTGGCATTTCAATAGTGGTTTAAAAGTGTGGGAAGTTTCTACACATCAAAGGCACAAAAGAACCTTAACATACAAACAATGGAAGACCTTGGGATTAAGGGGGAGGGTGACGGGCTAAACACCAAAAACTAGTGGATTTTGATAGATTTAGCTAGTTAGTTTCAGGACTACCAAAGAACTGTTAACAGACATGACAAATGAGAGGGGGGCATTAACTAGTGGATTTTGATAGACTAAGGAAGCTCCGTCCTTGCATTCAAATAAGACATGTTCTTTTTAGTAATATCAGTAATAGTTTAATGCATCTCTCTTTTTAGCTAACTTCCCAACAGTTTTAAAACATGGGTGTTCCCATAAATTGAGAAACCCGACAAACCCTTAACACTAAGTGAATAGTTTCCTAAGAAATTCATGTGCTTTAGATTAACACAAATAAAAAACATATGTTCTATCTATTTTTGGCTCTTGTTTGTAATGATTTAAAGCCCAAGAAGTTCCCATAAAACTTATCTATTCTCTTTATTGTTTTAGTTAGTTCAATAACGGTTTAAAAGTGCAGGAAGTTCCTACAAATCAAAAGGCACATTGAACCCAAACACCAAATGAATGGTTCTTATAAAATTCATTAGATTTTAATACACACACAAATAAAACTACATGTTCATTTTCTTATTAAAAAGCTACTTCTTTAACCGTCTAAACCATGAGAGTTCCCATATATTAAAAAGTTCTATAAAATTTCATGCACTCTAGAAACAGACAAATAAAAAAACATCTTCTCTTTACTTTGTAGCTAAAGGACATCTATTCATTATTTTTAGCTAATTTTTTATAATGGTTTAAAATTACAGGAAGTTCTCATATTTTGAAAGGCACAACCAAATCCTTAGGGCCTGTTTGGAACCAAAACTCAGGAATATGAAAGGAATAGAGGTTGAAAACACAAGACTGAAAAAAAACACACATGAATTTATAGAAACTAGTGTTTGGAACAAAGGAACATGGCTAGCATAGGAATTCAAAAATTCTTCTAGAAACTCAATGGCTTGAGCTAAGCATAACAGTAAACACAATTCCTTTGTTTTATAAAAAAAGCTACAAATAAGTTGAAGCATCATGGATGGTAAACGTGCCAGACCTTATCCTTGCTCCTATTCTGGTTGTTGTGGTTCACTTGAGCACTTCGGTCTTTTCTAATGCAGTCCATCGTCAGGTTGCAGGGACAGCAAGCGCTTGTTCGCTCGGTAAGTCGGTAATCGCAAAGGAAAGGAAAACAAGGGGTCACAGTGGATTTTTTTCATTCCTGTGAAATTGGCATCCAGCTACAGGAACCCAAAGAAAAGAAAAGCGAATTGCCTCCGTTCCAAATTCGTGCAATTTTTCATCACATTTCCTGCAATCCAAACATAGCTTTACAATAAAATAAATTGTTTCCTGCAAAATTCACGCTTTAGGCATGCACAAATAAAAGGCTTGTTCTTAGCTCTTTTTTATAATTGAGCGATAGAAACCTAACATAATTTAAGCGACAGATACCTAACAACTAACATAATATAATACGAATGGGTTTCCCGCGATTTTTTCGCACTTCAAACATACTCCACGTGTTCTTACATTTGACAGTAGCAAAGCCCACACACACAAACGCACAAGGGCCGTTAGGCCCAGGTAGCATCCCATGCTTCAGCCCAATCATCCATCAGTGCCATCCTATTGCTCTGATGCAAGCCTGAAACCAGCTTGGAATTGCAGCTCAGTCTCATTCAGCTTCAGGTCTCGGGATGCTCCAGGAATCCATGGGCAAGGCACTGCGCGACGCTGTCCTGCACCACGTCTTCGACGCCGTGCCGGAACCTGAACCCGAGATCCAGCAGCCTCCTGGACGAGACCACCGGCGGCGAGCACGCGGCGTCGTCGTCGAAGTCTCTGCTCAGCCTGCGCCACGAGATCGAGTCGCCATTGCCGACGGTCAGAGACGACGCACACAGCAGCCGATCAGAAAACGCACCTGAACGAAGAAAAAGAAGTCGTGCCTGTCGCCGCCGGGCCTGAACGGAGGGTAGCGCGCGGCGAGGAGCCGCGCGAGGTGCGCCGCCGCGTACCCGCCCGCGGCGCACAGGTACCGCCCCTCGGCGCGCGGCGCCTCCATGAGGAAGACGTGCGCATCGCACGCGTCCTGCACGTGCGCCAGCGGCACGCACCCGAACCTGGCGTGCACCGACGCCAGCACCGCGTAAAGCTTCGGGTCACCTGCGCGCGGGCGGCGCCGCGCCGCCGGCGGCGGCGTGGCATGGCGTCAGGTAAGATCACAGCGTCAAGAACATGGATCGATCGACCTGTGTTGGTTTGGCTTACCTGTGATGGGTGACATCAGGAGCTGGATGCTCGTGGGGACGCTCGGCGTCAGGAACGGCCCGGCGACAGTGGGCAGGACGAGGGAGACGAGGTGGACGCCGTTCTCCCGCGCGAACCTGAACGCCGCCTCCTCGGTCAGCCGCTTCGACAGGATGTAGATCTGCCACAGGTCAGGTTCAGATTTCAGAGCAGAGGTCGACGACGACGAATCAGATCACTACGTGAACGAAGCGAGAGAAGGGCGGCACACGCACCCAGCCGACGGGCTTGGTGCGCCAGACGTCGTCGAGGGGTCTGAGGCAGGACTCGTCGAGGACGGCCTTCCGCCGCCCCTCCGCGTCCGCCGCCGCCGTCAGCGTGCTGACGGAGGACGTGAAGATGACCCGGCGCACGGTCCCCGCGCGGACGCAGGACCGCAGCACGTTGATGGTTCCCCTCGTCGCCGGCTCCAGCACACGTGACCTCACGTGCTCCTCTGCAATATCACGGATTCACAGGAGGTTAAGTAAATAAAATCCGACGAGTGTTAAGACAAAGTAACGTTACACTTGGCACGTTTCCTGTTCTAATTGCCATTCAAATTGTGCAGTGGTGATGTTTATCTATTAATTTGTGATTTTCTTGCTGAATCAGTTGGACAGTTTAACACATTTAGCAAGAGAATCATAATACCTAGATTCCACAAAATCAAATTTTGGCTCCCTCAGTTTAGGCATCAACAGAGGCACACAACCAAAGTGCAAGTTCTTTAATGGCTTGCTATACAAAAGAGAGGCAAGATATCTATTAATTTGGTGACTCATGGTTGGACAAACTTGGAGAATCGTCCCCTTTGTCGTCTTTCGCCAAAAACCGTCATCCATCTTTCCTACAATTGTCGTTTCATTGGACAGCTTTTGAGGATTGTCGTTTCGCTAGTCGATTGTGGGAGGACATCGTGGCATGGCTTAACATTGCCAACCTTTTCCCAAGCACTCGAGGAGTTGGGAGCACGACGAGAATGTCCCACATTGGTGGAGCAACAACATGGCCCATGTTCATTGTGTGGCGAGGAAGGATTTGTCGACTCATGGTTCGACACACTCAGAGAATTGGCCCTCTTTTGTCGTCTTCGGCCAACCGACATCTATCTTATCTACGTACCACGGTTATCGTTTCATTAGACCATTTTTGTATGGTTGTCGTTTCACTAGATGATTGTGGAAGGAATTGTGACGTGGCTTAATGTCACCAACCTTTTCCCAAGCACTTAGGAGTTGGGACCATGACGAGGATGTCCCACATTCGTGGAGCAACATGCCTTGTGTTCATTGCACGGTGAGGAAGGATATCTGGTTATTTGTCGACTCATGGTTTGACAGACTCAGAAAACTGCCCCCTTTGTCTTCTTCTGCCAAAGACTTGTTTCCGACTTAAAATCTAGCATATCCCTTCATGGTTGATCTTCCTGACTACCTCAATGGTCAACACACTTTTCTTCTAGCAAAGTCTTGCGGTTATGTTCTTTCCATAACTCCCATGAAAACATGGTGATCGAGGATCTCAAACTTTTGATTGGCGCATTTTTGACGTGGAGCCAATGTGTATATACCTTTTTTCGACCATTATAGTTTCATAGGACATGTTCTTGGTGGCAATTCAGTTGCAAGCTAAAACAACAAGACGAGATCATAAATTCTTTTAGTAATGTGGGGATTAATGTGCAAAATATCTATAGACTGGCCTAGAGATAACAAAACTACTTGGATCGATCGGCCTAGAGATCGGATGTTGGTCCATCCAACCCTTGGCCGCCGCTTGTCCAAATTCCATGTACCTCGAGCCATGCTTAACTACACTTTGGCATGAATCATGGAAGCTATTTGGAAAGTCTATTATGAGAACAAGACCGATCCAGTCCTTCGGAGGTGCTCATAGGGGTAGGGTTTGCGTGCGTGTGTTTATAGGGATGAGTGTGCGTGCGTGTTGTGGCGTCTGCGTTGTCTTTGTGTAACACTAGTACACAAATGATTTCTCTTGACACTAGCGTTTTTATTTTTACCGGCGGTTTCACTTTAGAACAGCCTGTAGAAATCGGCCCCTATTTCTACTTGGCGGATCTCTTAAGGAACCGCCAAGAGAGAAATACGATTTCTACAGGCGGTTCTCCTAAGGAACCGCCAGTAGAAATCGACTATTTTTGGCCTCCCCCGGTTCAAAAACTTGCGACTTCGACGGAGACGGGCGGGCGGGTGCCTCCCGGTTCAAAAAATATTTTTGGCCTTTTTAAAAATATTTTTTGCAATTTTTGGGTGTTTTTTTCGGGCAGCGATTTCTACAGGCGGTTGCTTAAGAGAACCGCCTGTAGAAATCGATTTCTACTGGCGGTTCTCAAACAACCGCCCAGAAATCGCCGATTTCTACTGGCCTCCCGTACTGGCGGTTCCGAAAAACGCCAGTAGAAATACGTTTGGAACCGCCAGTACTAATGTTTTGTGTACTAGTGTAATTCTTAAAAAAAAAACAAGACATAGTATGAGGAGTGGCAGGATCACTTGACGTTTTCGACGTACGAGACCCACATGCAAGTGACCGATGACTTCTAGAAGACTGTATTAGCATATACTTGAACAAACATGGAATGATTTGGCAAAGAAAACACGTCATAGGTGTATCCACATATAGGAATTATTAATGTTTACCCAATTGACCCAGGGCTTTCCACTGCCCAAATTCTCTTGTCCTTTTATATTATACCATGTATACATAGTAGCGTGTTGGGGGTAAAAATATAGGGCGTCCCTCGGTCAAAATTTGGAATCCGTCCAGCAGAACTCGACGAAAACGAAGAAACGCACCATAGGGAATTAGTAGTGAGCCTATGTTCAAAGGTACATGGATGCGACCGATTCTTGTATATATTATTATACACATATATGTTCAAATTTTTTTTGGCATCTATGTTGTTTTCACATGTTGGTTGATAACTCAAGTCCATATCACAAACCGGATAAATATTACTATAAACTATCGTGTCAAAATATGAACGATAATCCATTTTGATTAGTTTTGTAAGTTAAAAGGCCAAATTCTTGATTGCACGTCTAATCTAACACTTGTATATCCATTTTATTTGAATCACTAGCAGCATGGATCGATGATGGACCAGTAAATCTAACCCATCCACAAATAGCAGAATTTTTTTATAGAGAGAAAAAGCAGAGATTTTCATTAGCCGTATATAATAAGCTCGTAACCCGTCGGTGTACGACTCGGAGCATGCAATTTGTGTGGATCAATCACGCAGAACGGCGGGAGACGGGAGTGAGCTAGCTAGCTGTCGACAACTTTGCATGTATATCATCACAACTCACCAAGGTTGTCGTGATGGGCGGGTGATACGTGGAGCTCCATGGATGCGGCGACGTGGAAGAGCGCCACGCATCCCGTGACGGCGGCGTCGAAGCTCCCTTCCTCGCCCATGTCCGCCCGGAACACCCTGAGCCGCTCCCGACTCCTTTCTTCCACGGCGCCGAGCACCTGCCAGGCCTTGCCTGCATGCATCATGCCACCACCAACACCGGCGGGGGTACCTCGGCCGGCCATAGTCAGCTTGCTAGCTAGGAGTAGCTAGTATAGTTCAACACCTCACTGACTGCATCTACCAGGTGGCGCGTACCGCGCCGTACATGATCTGCGTACCTGTGTCCCTGGCGGTGGCGTGGACGCGGTAGCCTCGCCGGAGCAGCGTGCGGACGAGCCAGGAGCCGACGTAGCCGGTGGACCCCGTGACGCAGACCGCCGGCGGCGGAGGCGCACCGGCGCCGCCACTCCCCGCGGTCTGCTGCTGCTCCTCCTCCGGCGAGCCGCCGCCGACGCTGCCCATCGGCTCCCTGCCTCTCACGGCTGTACGCTGCGTGTTCGCTGCGCTGATCTGCGCGCTGGCGGTGAACAATAATGGCGCAACTATAGCTACTAGCTGATGCCTGGAGCAAGTAGGAAGTGGAGGCGCGCCGCGCCGGTCCGGTCGTCTATAAATGGCGAAACCCCAGCTGGGTGCGAGTTCTCTCGTGTTGTACTCTGATCCGTCCTAGTACTATGTGCAAAGTTTACGTGTGTGTTGGGGCACACAGACTGCAAGGTGATAGGCAGCAGGCTCTGTTACCATCATGCCGTTTTCCAATTGACGCGAACAGCAGCACTGTATGTGGTGGTTACAGGGATCGTGTGTCCTGGGATATGGATATCGGACTTCGGACCCATTTCCTTATATATGTATATTTATATTTATATTTATATTTATAATTATATATATGTATAGTAAGTAATATACTCCCTCCGTCCCTAAATACTTGTCGCTTCGCTTCCCGAGATACAAATGACAGCAATTTTAATAAATAATAAATATCATCGATTAGTATCATAATTAGTATCATCGAAAAGATCTTTAGATCTAGTTTTTTAATAAAATTATTTAAAGATATAAATATTGTACGTATTTTCTATAAATCAAGTTAAACTTGTGGCACGCATCCCACGGCGACATCTAAATAGGGACGGAAGGAGTATGCAGCAAGCAGACAAGTCGTCATCTGCAGGTGGTATCAATCACAGTGTATGTGTGTATCAGCGTCGTCATCGCCCCCGGCAACGAATCCACCAGAGAGAGTCGACACGCGATGCCAGAGTGACAGCTAGGTTCATCTCGATCGGAGCATGCAACGAGCGCTTACAGCCGCGCAGAGTTTATCTTGGCACACATCGAAGACGACGACGTATCCCAGAGCCCATAGCAGCCATATCCTAACTCTCTTTTTCCTCTATCATCGTGAGCAGCTCCCTCACCTGGGTATGGGTGCAGTCCACGTGCACGCGGCCGGCCGGCCGGATCCGCCTCGATCTTACGTTACGATATTGCCTTTCCCACTCACGAGCGATCGAGCACGGCGCCGCACCAACCTCTCCCTCGCCGGCAGCGGCAGCAGGGCACAGGGCAATCACCGCCGCGAAGCCTCTCGATCGACATATATCGGCGCGCACTACTAGAACCACCACCACCGAGATGAATGCATCGTCGGCGTGGCCGTTTCCTCCTGGTCGCCGACGATCGACCCATATATCGGCGGGCGACATGGTGCGTACGCCACGGCACAGTGCCGCCCGCGCGCGCCCGGCAGGTACGCACGCACGTACGGGCTGACGACGCTGACAAAGCACTCCTCATGCTCGCGCGTACTAGCTAGTACGTGGCAACGTGGGCGTCAAGCACGCTTCCACAATCCACATATATAGACAGCCACGTATGCTTCGTATACTAGCTCGTTAGATCTGGCCATGATGAAGGACTAAGGAGAATAATTTTCAGATCCGTCTTTCTTATTTTTCGGTGACAGAAAGAAGAAGGATGACACCAGAAAGAAGAAGTTTTTCAATTCCGTCTACAGAAATGTTGGTCGTTGTTCGTTGGGCATTTATTCTCAGGCCAGTTACCGAGTGTTTGCCTATGCGGCCATCTACACTGCAAAGCATTTAACAGGTTAGATTTTGAAATATGCTATTCAGGGTATTATTTTATAATTCAAAGTGCTTATAACATGTTGATGTACCTACCTATCATATAATATAATTCTTACTTCGTCGAAACAAAAGCTCGTCCTGTTTTTTCGCCTCTCGAATCGGCTCATCAGGATGCACACGTGCTTACGTACGTGTGGATTATGGATTCTCTCGTCGTCGCCGGCGTGTCCCCAGGAGAAACTTTTGTTGTTTCTCGGCACGTGCACGCGCGTGCCGGTTCTCTACGGCAGCCGCCGGCGGCGGCGGCTTGCGCGATGGCTGGCGGAACACTTCCAAAGCTCCAAGTCCGCCTGCACGCATTTTATATTAGTTCACACGATTACGAACACGGTGGAGGCTATCTGCTACTACTACTACTGGGCACCGTAGGCGGGCCGGAGAGTCACGCCTACTACTAGCTAGTATACCACTTCAGCATTTACCTTCTTCAATTTGGGGCGCCACGGCCAGCAACCAGGGGATCCACGTAACCCCCTTCTACAGTTTAGATGTCCTATTCCTCGCACTGCCTTTCTCCGCTGTAAAAAAAAAAAGAAAAATGGTGTCTTTTGGGGAGCCAACCCAGCGCTTTCGGTTGTTGCTGTACTTCGGGGGCACGCGTGCAGCTTCCATTTGACCGACCGCCCGGGAGCCTTATCTTCTCCGTCCTCTTCGCCTTCTGTTTTCCCCGTCTCCTTTCTCTTTCACCTCGTCCGCTCCGCTTTTCGCCCTCGTCTCGCCGTTGCCAGCGCCCGGCTCTCCGCCCGCTTGCGCCCCTGCCCCCCACCCCCACCTCCGCCCTCACCATCCTCTCCCTCTCTCTGGGCGTCTCGGCGCAGCGGGAGCACGGCCGAGCCTTGCGCCCGGCCGGGGCGGCGTCCGCCTCTGCCCCCCCCCGCCCCGCCCCGCCCCCCCCTCGCCATCCTCTCTCTCTCTCTGGGCGTGCCGCGCGCGCGGGAGGGCGGCCTGGCCTTGGTGGTGCTGCAACGGCCCCCTCCCGCGGTGGGCGGCCTCCGGCGCGGCCGGGCCCATGCGGTGGCCGCACCTGCAGGATGGCGGCTGCTGCCCCCCCGTGCGCTTATCTCTCTCCCTCTCGGTTTGGTAGATGCATGAAGGCAAGGTGAATTTCGCCCCTACATCCACTGTTCTCCCCCTTTCTCTTATTGATCTACACGGTTCTTGCTAATTTTTTGGGGTGCTCTGTATGGGGTTCGGTTGGATCCTGAGAGCAGACTGGTACTATGCTATAGATCTGAGCGCATGACCGAGTCATGAGATAAAAATTGAGACCAGTGCTGGTGGTTTTTGGATTGTTGTTTCAATTTGGGTAATGTGCAGTGATGATGAAAGTGTTTTCGTTTGAGGGAATGAGGCAGCGCTGTGACGATTGCATCATAAATTATGTTTTGTAACCCCTACAATCCTGCTACGATTGGGCGTCAACTGGACTATACCATGATAGCTGGCCCAACGGTGCATTAGTTGCTTCTGTTTCATTGCGTTTTGGCATGCCGGTTCTGTTTTGTGTGCTTTGGAGCCACCAATCACAGCTGGTGTTTATTGCCTATTTAGTAACATACTATGTGCCTGGAATTAGTTCTTGATTATGAGATCTGAGCTTCCAATGCCATTGCCTCTGATGATTTCTTCCTTTGTCTTATCTAATCATTGCCTTTTGTTTTGCACTCTTATACTTGCTTCTCATTGCTGTCTCTGGTCATTGCCCGCGACGTCGAATTATATGCTAATCATTCTGAGTGCATGCCCTATTCCCAAGGATTACACTATCAGCCGCTTCGGTTGTATGCGACCACTTTTGAGTACAATTTTTATGCACGCTGGTATTTTTTTTACCTCCAATGAAATAGCTGCAGGATTGGATAAGAGATACGACAAAGGTCTGAAATAGCTGCAGGATTGGATAAGAGATACGACAAAGGTATGTGCGTTGTTTACGATTATGTATGCTGCTGTCTTCAGCATTTAAATATTTGAGGTTTCATTTTCTTCATTCATATAGGTTATACAGGACATTTTGTTGCCTACCAAAGCCACCTCAATATTAAGGTGCTTTGATCCCTACTCTTTCTTTAACCATTCTTTTCTTCTTTGCAGCCAGATATGTACTTTATGTGCCTGCTAAGAATTTGATTCTTGGTTTTATTGCAGCCTGGAGTTCAATCCTAAGCACAGGGGTTTATGGCTATGACTTGAGAATATGGCATCATTTTTCAGCTAAATATAAAGTGAGACTGCTGTAGCCAGGTAACTCCTTAGATAAATATGGGATTTACTGTATTTGTTTTAGTGGGTTTGGGTCCATTTAATACCTGTTCGGTTGTGACTGATATATTCAATATATATTGATTCCGCGATTTGGCCAGTTTTTTGGTTCGATCTACAAATTTGTATTTTGTTTTAGTGCGTTTGGATTCGATTTCATACATGTTCAGTTCTGACTGCATATATTAAATATGTTTTGGTCCTGCAGTCCAATATTCTGAAGCTAATGACATGTTTCTACCTCTGCCAAACTAACAAGGGATCATGGTCTACCTCTGATGTCTTGCTTGCATGAAAAAGGCATTATCCACAGATTTTTTGGTCTGCCACATTTTTTTTATTAAAAGATCATGTATGTGCGCTATGATTGTTAAGTATGTTCATAGGTTCCTTGCATTTTGTGGCCCTCCTATTTTTCTTATTACAAAATTTTATCATGTTTCTAGCTTCTAATTAGTACTATATTTTCCTCGCTTTGCTCTTCATTGTTATGCACGTGTAGGCCAAAGAAAAAAAAAAAAAAAGTACCGCTATGAATTTTGGTCATGAGAAACCTATTTATCAAAATAATTGATAGTTCAGATTACTAGGCCTTCTTCAAAGGCTAGATTTCCAAACAGCTCTGGATTGTTCCATTCCCTCAGTAGCCTGTAGTGCCTTGTTCACAAAAAGGGTTGCTTCTGCATGGTTTCTTTGGAAGGTGAGTGCTTCTATAAATCTATTACATGAGCATTGTTGTGTAGTTAACACACCTTTGCCGCAGCTATGTTTATGTTGTCCTTGCCTCCTCCTAACTTCCTATTCTGAAAATCCCGACAAATTTATTTCCTTAGTTCCTACATTGATGCTCCAGTTTACGTGGCGCATTTGTACAGGTCTCGGGATGTGAGGAGGGTTTTAGCTCAGCTTCGTTACATTGAAGTGATTTTAGGTATGTTGCATCTGTCAACTTTTTAGTACCATGGAATTCTTAATCACTATAGTGTTACCTTACACTGCTTTGTGTGGGCTTGAGGTTTGAAGACACTATTCTAGATTTTGCATTGTAAGTTAATGACCATGGGCTATCTTTTCATAGATTATATCTCTTCCTTTTCTTAGATAACTGATGCGGTGTTTGACTTGATGATTCTTCCTCTTATATGTCTTCATTATGTTCACAATTGAGGCAATCATCATGCCCAATGTTGATACCGTTTTTAGCATCTCTATCTCTTCTATGATAGCTGACGCAATGGTCAACTGATTTATTCTGCTTTCTTGCATTTCTTCCTGGCTGCTCTGTTTTGTGTAGTTTTGAGACAAAACATTGAGAGCTGCTGTTACTGTTTATTACCTATTCAGTCACATACTATGTGGCTAGAATTAGCTCTTATTTATGGGGATCTGAGCTTATAATGGCATTGCTTGTCATGATTTACTTTCCTTGTCTAATCTGACCATTACCTCCGATTTTCTATTTAGTTGTCTATCATGTCATTAACACGTACCTGTACAATTTGCCCTTGTGTTCATTGGCTGTCAAGTCCTAGATATATTCTTGTTCATTCTAGCCTTCTGATCATTGTCTGTTATCATTGCCTGTGATGTCAAATTATATACTATCACTTCTGAGCGCATGCCCTATTCCCAAGGATTACATTGTCAAACACTTTGGTTGTGTTTGACCACATTTGGTTCTCCTGTTTCTTTAAGTTTTGAAGACAATTATTATGTTCTCTTCTGCTCTACTTACTTTTATCTTTGTCCAGTTAGCATTTCCCTTGACATTTGGAGCACCGTTGATGAAGCTCATGTGGTGCTTAGTAAGAAAAAGGTTCATTGATGCTTTTCCATCTAATCTTACACCTGCATTGATGCTTTTCCATCTAATCTTGCAGCTGCACTAATAATTGCAGTGTTCTTTTTTAAAACCACTAAGCTATAAGCTATGTATTTATTTGGTATGTCATTTGGAGCAGCCTATTGCCATATCTATGTTCAGTATGCATGGAATTAATTTTAAGTGCTATGGTGAGAGCTAAAAGTCATAGATCCTTGGTAGATTCATTTGCGCAGCAAACACAAAAAAAAAATGGGTATGCTCATACTTACATAGCAGGTACAATCTTCACTTTCTTTGTCCAGGAGATTATTAAAATTCCTTTTCTGCATATTGCACGTTAGCTTATGTTCATAACTAATTGTTCCTCAGATGGGCTTTGATTTTGATGGATTTGGTACTTAGATTTTAGTTTTTCTTATCCTGCTGCCACATAATTCCCTCCATGTCAGTTCTTCTGGAGCTGTCATGGCGTTTGATGGATTATACTTTGATTTTTTTCCTCTTGGTACGTAACTCAGTATGTCTTGCTATTTTATGATATCACAGTCTCAATTGTCTTATACTATCAAGTTTGCTTTTTATATATGTGTATCCTACTGATAACATGCTGTTACTATCACCTAGATCTTAACTTTTATATATTGTTCACAACAGCAAATAATGGTATTCTGTTTTGTTTAAGCTTTTCTGCTATTACTATGAATTATATGACCATGCTGATGTTATCAACAAGAATATAACGCTCCGGTTTAAATATCACGTCGGTTTCCATCTCTATTTGGATTAATGACCTCAAATCTGATTTTGGTTATTGCTAATATATATCGCCCCACATGTGCAATGCGCTTAAGGTGCATTTAATTCTCATTATTGATAAGAGCTCTTTTACCCTCGATGACATTTCCATGGACTTCTTGTTCTTGGGTCTCTGCAAGACCCCACATAAATCAGTGCTGCTATTTTATTTTCTGGTACTAATTATTTATTACCTATCTTTGCCTTCTCTTACCTTACTTGCAATGCTCATTAAAGGAAACCTGTTGTTTGCAGATCTCTTCACCACTTCAAAGTTACTGCCTATTTTTAGACTGCTCGCTTATCTCTCTCCCTCTCTCGGTTTGCGGATGCATGGAGGCAAGGTGAATTTCGCCCCTACATCCACCTGTTCTCCCCCCTTTCTCTTATTGATCTATATGGTTCTTGCTAATTTTTTGGGGTGCTCTGTATGGGGTTCGGTTGGATCCTAAGAGCAGACTGGTACTATGCCATAGATCTGAGCGCATGACCGAGTCATGAGATAAAAATTGAGACCAGTGCTGGTGGTTTTTGGATTGTTGTTTCAATTTGGGTCATGTGCAGTGATGATGAAAGTGTTTTCATTTGAGGGAATGGGGCAGCGCTGTGACGATTGCATCATAAATTTGTTTTGTAACCCCTATAATCCTGCTACGATTGGACGTCAACTGGCCTATACCATGATAGCTGGGCCAACGGTGCATTGGTTGCTTCTGTTTCATTGCGTTTTGGCATGCCGCCTGTTTTGTGTACTGGAGCCACCGATCACAAATTGGTGTTTATTGCCTATTTAGTAACATACTATGTGCCCGGAATTAGTTCTTGATTATGAGATCCGAGCTTCCAATGCCATTGCCTGTGATGATTTCTTCCTTTGTCTTATCTAATCATTGCCTTTTGTTTTGCGCTCTTATACTTGCTTCTCATCGCTGTCTCTAAATTTCTGCTACTCTTCTTGTTGGTTTTTCCCCCTACGGTTTCTTGCATTCCTACTTAGTGCTATGTGGTGTGGGATTCTCATTGTCTATGGTTGCAGTGATTCCCTAGGTTGGTTCCTTTTTTCTTTATATTATTTGCTTCCTTGTAGGGTTTTCACGGCTTCTCTGCTTCCTTATTGATGCTTATGTGTGTAGACCCACTAATTCAGCATGTAGCATTGTGCCTTCCTACTTCCTGTTTGTGCCGACTTTATTTCTCCTCGTCGGTATGTTTTTTTCCCCTAAATGTGCTTCGCTTTTTCTCTTAGCCTTGGTATAGCTTCTTATCTTCCATTCTGTTTCTCCCGCCTCCCTACTCTATTGTTATGTCTAATGTTGGTTTTACTACCATGTGTTATACTTGCGGGTTTGGATTCTTGGCTCGATTGCTGCGATATTCTTTTTGTAGCTGTTGCTTTTCTGCTGCTCTACCAATCTAGGTGTGTTTTCTTTTTCCTTCATGTGATTAACTGTGTTTTGTTGCCTATTTCAGTGTCCTCTGTATGTAGATTGTTGTGTGCTCCTATGTATTGCCTGCTTTTTTTTCATCGTGCTTCACACCCCCGCATGTTGCTTAGTATTCTTTCCTGCGTCTTCTTTTTTATTAGTCGTCATCTATCATCTTAGTATTTCAGTTACTTTATGTATTGCTTAATGTTTTTGTCACAGATTACGCTTTGAGCTGTAGTGCCTCTTGCTTTATATATGTCTGTATGGTTATAGTAATCTTGTCTTCATGTTCTTTATTTACTTCTTCTTACCACCTAACTATTTTATTATGCTTGAGATTACTTTCCATGTTTTGTTTTTGGTGCCTGTTTTTTACTTTTTCCACCTCTAGATGTATCCATCTATTCTAATTGTCGATATCGTTAGTGTGTTTACAGTCCGTTGATTTGCGTAGTGAGCTGCTCTCTTATATTGCCTTTGTTCACTGCTTAGTCTATCTTCTCGCTTTATTAGCCTCTCTAGGTGTTTTAATATTAGTTCTCATATTAGGACTGGCTTGGGTTCTTCTTTGTCTTCTCTTTTTTTCCTTCTTTTTTTGGTCTCTTCTAAATTTCTGTTGCAGCCCCTTCTTTTTTTCCTTCTTTGTCTTTTTCTCAATATTCCCTACATTAGTATACAGGTACCATCTCGAGATGCGTCACCATACAGAGTGCATGTGCCGCTATCAGCTTTCTTTACGGTAATCCCACATAACCACCAACCTTCTACATTAAAATATATATACGCTACATGAATTAAAGCGAATGTACTAACTCAATTTTTCAACCAGATTCAGCCGGTGTTAATGAAGCATCAAGCATGGACACCAACCTCTCCGACCGTGAACCAAAGTATTGAAAGCAAGGCAACCAGCAAGACCCACCAAATATATAATTAAGTCTGTCCACATATATAATTAGAACTTCTCCACCTCCACCGGTTGTGATGTCAAGAAGAATGTAACATAACTTTATCGGCTTGATGAACTTTACATCGCCTAAATCTTTCATGCTATCAATCTGCTTTCTTCCATATCTATATGCTTCGTTCTTTGTCATTCCTATTTGCACATCCCTTCTGTCTAGATAACCGGTTCTAAATATGGCCAACCTTTTACCTTAAATCTAATCCCCGATATACTATACGGTGCTATTTTCTACACAATTCATATATGTATTGCCCAATAGTTTTATCACAGATCACACTTCAAACTCTAGCAAATACTCATCTATATATAGATTCATTCACATCACCCATATAATCCACGCGCGCAATGGCGCGCCCAATTCACTAGTACACTTTCAAATGTGCTAACATATCTACTTGGCGATCTCATCCGCTGGTTGAAAAGTTTTTATGCGCACTTAGACAAAGATATAGCAAAAAATATATATATTTAAAAAAATCAAAACGTCTCGTATAAACTATATTTTAGAGCTTCCAATCTTAGACCCACACATGGGTTTTGGGTTACAAGCTACATCACTTTTCACAAATTGGGTCAACTTTGGACAACCCAAAATGATTTAAAATGCATTTAATTTAAGCGTATACACGTGCCTTGTGTGTATTAGTTTTTTTTTTTTTTTGACAATACACCTTTTTTTCCCCTCTCCTTGCCCTTTAGTGGAGACGTGGACGTAAGACGCAGTGGAGGCGGTGGAGCCTAAAATGAGGCAACGATGATGACGGAGATGGTGGTGCAAAGATGGAGAGGTGGGATATTCAACGTATAAGAAAAAGCATGTGGTGGCACCCGACAACAGGTGAAGCAGATATTTGACCGCAGAAAGACATTGGCATATTCGTCAATTAATTATAAAAAGTACACTAAAATATTCCTCAACTAGGAGGATTCCCCGCGCGTTCTTTGGGAAATGAGAAAGAATTATTTATTATTTTTCAATATGAATATGTGTAAAAAAAAACTGTTACACATGATCACCCACTCCTTTCAAATGGGTGGAGAAAATTCATTGGGTACTCAATATCTGCTCCATATGAATATGTGTAAGAAACATATAGGAAATGGTAATAATGTATATTTATATGGTTCACGAAATAGCAATGTGTGAGAAACATTTCAGGTAAACATGTTCAATAAAATAAGATAAACTTCAACTCGAGCTAATCTTTGATGGTTCTTCAAGAAGCACTTGGGTTTGATGGCATTCTCGAAAAAGCAATTGGGTAGTAAACATCTGGGAATCCTGCAAACAAAACTTTAGTTATTATTGTTGATCCATGGTTATAAAGAAGATATATGTGAGATAATAGGAAAGTTTTGAAACACTAAGATTAAAGCAATGTTGAAATATAGAAATATAAACTACTGCTTTCGAGCCAAGGTAGTAGAGAAGTATGCATTTTGTTGGACCGAAATATGTACAAATAGTACTTTAGAGTCCGACCTTATTGCAAGGTCGATGGGCTGGTTACGGTCTTTGGTGATGGCATGATGGGTCTTTTGGCTCGTCCCTAGGCGATAGTATGATCTTGATGGGGAGTATCCACTGAATGTTGTCGAATTGTATTGATCCTGCAGAAATTAAGTTAATTTTTTGGTTTTGCTTTTCTCATTTGGAAATGTACTTAAACGATATCGAGTTATATACCTTGTAGTTGTTAGATTCGAAGGATATGGTGTTGATGCCAGTCCAATGTTGCTCCAATAGATTGAGAAGTTTCTTTGTTTCAGAGTGTTGATGTGGTCTCGACTCTTGTAGGCCTGCTTCCTAAGTTGGCGTCTTCATATGCCTTCATGATTTGTTTGTCTATTTTCTCGTGCTTGCTGCATCATGAAACCAATCAAGTACTGTAATATATTCATTTGTGCAGTCCATCCGGTAATTGATGTTACTATTTTTTCAAGTGTTGGATAATTGAGATCAATTATCTTATATCCTTGAACATTGCAAATCTGTTTGAGGCAATAAAAAATTGCCGATGCTTCCATTTTAGTCATGGTTTTCTCTTTGTCTCCATAGTATATACGGGTGAAGTTGTTGACAGCTTATGTAAGTTTCAAAGGAACTGCCATTGTCTTCTATGGTTTCAATGATAGGTGTTGTATTGTGGAGCCTCTGTATAATAGTTTTGAAAATTGTTTTCAGTCTATCTCGCATATGTTGGTGGAACAGGGAACCTACAAAGGGAAAAAAGATTTATTCAATATCATGTGTTTTAACATATGATCAACTAAGGACATATTTATCTTTTGATAGTTTAGTTACCTGAGATGATGGGGGCCATGTCCGAAAGCCTCTAAATCTAGAGGTATTCCAAAGATCTGGGCACATATTTTCCCTAGCCCAATCAATATGTGCTATAATTTTATCCATAATACTATCAATCTTTTTAATGTTATCAAAAAAAGCATGGACATGTGGCATCGACTCAATTGTTGATGGAGACTGAAGGGAGTGAATGTATGCACATATAGAGGAGATTTGGTTGTGAATGAGAGGGTATAACCTATGGTTGACATCTTGAAGTGAGGCAAAGATATTACTGTAGTTTCTGAATGCACTTGATTTCATATAGTAGAAATGCTTGAGTTCTGTGATGGCTAAGTAGCTGTAGTCCGGTGCTCTTAATTCATAGCTCTTTGGAATAGTTGATGCAAATGTATCCTTCAGCTTGCTTTGCATCCTGTAGTGAAGTAATAAGATATTTGTTAGCAGGAGTGAAGTAATAAATTGTTTGGAATATGTACGGTACAAACCTGTTATTTTGTTTTTGGTTACTTTATTACAGGTAATATTGTTAACGGGTCAATATGCACATCTGAATTTTGGAGCTGAACTCTGCAAAATTATGCAAATATTTTAGGATACATATACATTCTACTGCAGATGTGGGTTGCATATTTTGATTGAGCAGAGCAGAACAGGTATTCGGATTTTTCCGAAGGCAATTGGAAGCAGGCAGTAAGAAAGCTTGCTCAGATGCCTGGGACTTTGCTTGCCTAATCATAGAATCCCCCTAAATTTAGCTAGCTAGGTAGCACTATACCTAGTTTCACATGGTAGTTAGCTGAGTCTGAGTATCTCAGATCATATATATATATATATATATATATATATATATATATATATATATATATATATACTCCTCTTGTACAATAATATTATTTTCTATCTAGTAGATAATTTAGATATTTAGAGCAAGTACAAAATATCTAACAGTGTCATAGGAACAGTAAAGGGAGATAGAACATGAACAACATTTACGTGAGGAAGGTTATCATAGTCATATTCACAAAACAGGGAGGCAGACATGTACTCCAATCATTTAAGATAAGGATATCATAATCATATTCAGAAGAGGAGACAGAACATGAACAACATTTACATGATGAAGGTTATCATAGTCATATTCACAAAACAGGGAGGCAGACATGTACTCCAATCATTTAAGATAAGGATATCATAATCATATTCAGAAGAAACCACTATCTAGGTACCACAATGCTAGAACATAACTCTGCATTAAGAAATCGTGGAAAAGACAAGCTATAGAGCATTGCGTGCATCTATAAACAGAAAAGCCCATAGGAGAAATCAATGTATAATACCATATATCATCACTCAAGAAACAATGATGTTATCACAAAAATTCAAGGATGACACCATATAAGCACAAAACTTTAGAAAAAAATTTAGAATTCCACTATAAGAGGTACTTGGTTTTTTTTCTGTTACCTGGGATCCATGGAGATCCCAGTGTAATTTCCGGGAAATTTCCGGAGATCATATATACTCCTCTTGTACAATTTCCGTGAGACCACATTCAATATCTCCTGAAATTTCCGGAGATCATATATATATATATATATATATATATATATATATATATATATCCTCTTGTACAATAATATTATTTTCTATCTAGTAGATCTCATATTGACACAAAGATCAAAAACATATAGAGGTACTTGGTTTTTTTTCTAGTTACCCGGTATCCATGGTAGTCGGCATAGCTCATGTTCGTTGGACCATGGTAAAATTTCCGGAGGAAGTGATTTATGTGAAGTAGTGGATGTATTGCAAGAATATTTGCTTGGTCATGTCCATCATCAAGTGGAATAATGAAATTTGGTGGTATGTGTATTATGTGATTGGGGTTGATATTTATGGTGAGTGCATGAGCAATATGTATTTTTATTTGTTCTGGGGTGAGAGCATGGGCACCATGGTCCTTATTTAACCTGCCAATAACTGCATATTCTAAATTGTGTCCTGAAATGAAAAAGATAAATTAGTAGTACTAATGGGCTAATTTCTATATTGCTTGTTGATTGTGGTGTGTAAGCTATATGCAGCAATTACTGTTGGGGTACCTGTAGGTTCCATGTTAGTTGATATAATCTGTTGTGTGGGGATCCACCCAATCCTTAGTTCTGAAAAATTAGAGGGAGTTCAAACAAGTAAGTTTGTATGTAGCTCAACAGCAAAGATTTTGCATATGAATAATAACCTTAAGAAGTTGTTGAGGTGCAGAGCTAATTGTATAGCATTTTATGACAAAACAAAGGGGGGAATATGAACAGTTATGATCTGTAGTAGGAAAAATTCATAGAAAATGTAGGAATTGTACGTATGAAGTTGATGAGCAAGGATTTTATTATCTGTATAATCTGTACATGAACAGTAACCTTTAAAACTCATAAGATTCAGAGCTAAATTATACAACTTTTATTTGCATTATTTGTAGAACAGGTAAGGAATGATCTATAATATGAAGGATGCACAGCAAATAGAAGTCCAGAACACCATGAACATTAAACTTTAAAACTCATAAGATTCAGAGCTAAATTATGCAACTTATATTTGCATAAGAGTTGTAAAACAGGTAGGGAATGATCTATAATATGAAGGATGCATAGTAAATAGAAGTCCGAACATCAAAGTTTATGAGGAGGAGATTGAAAACCTTTTTTTTTTTGCTTGCAATTAGGTGGCGTCTGTTCATTGGAATAACTCGCATAGAATCTGAAAGTTGGAATGAAAGAGAAGAGGAGGTAAAGGAGGAGTTTTTGCCGGTAGGTAGTGTTAGATAAATATTGAAGGATGGAATGGGGGTTACTTTAGTGTGCTGCATGCAGAAGGTGAATAGGTTATCAATTTTAACGTGGTGCAGGGTAGTGGAGGAGTTTTTAACGTGGTTTAGTTAGAGTTAGATAAATATTGAAGGAGAATATGGGAGTTATTTTGGTGTGTTGCATGCAGTAGATGAATAGGCTACCAATTTTAATGTGTTGCGTTTGTGGTGGAGTGAGTGAGGAGGTTAGCACATTAGGACACTTTAATGAATGGTTATTACAGGTTTTTAAATGTCGATACTCTAATGCGGTAGCTAGTATACTTGACACAGGATTTAGAATAAGATGTGTACAATAAAAATTTACTTAAGGACTAATTTGGGAGAGAATTACCAGCAATTTGTAGCTCAAAATGATATATAGTCTGAACAAAGGAATAATGAATGCCTGCATAATTTCTGCATAAAGATAGATGTTAACCATCAATCATTAATAATAAACTATGTATAAGTATTTTAATGCTTGTGAGATGCTTTTTTTTTACTTATTCAGATTATTTGGAAACAATTCATAAAATATTATAGGTTTAAAATCTATTACAGAAAAGAAAAAAGAAACACAGGTTATATAATTTATTGTCATGGATAATTGTGTTAGGCACAGCTTGTCATGCATAATTGTTTCAAACACATTACAAACTATATAGGAATGAGATAGTGGTAGCAGCTATTGAAGTAAAATGTTCTGTGCCTGCAGAACCTCAAAATTTTTAATCATCCAACATCCTGTAAGTGAAACATTGAATTTAAAGGTAGAATATAGCTGCATGCCATAGGTAAGACAGTCTATTTCTTCTCTTGAACCAAGTGTAGCAGTGTTTGAAGGTTTTAATCTTTGAGTTTCTATGATTTTCAAGAGCACTTACAAAGACAGTATTATTATTTAAATTAACGTCACAGTTGTAAAGTGTAGTAGTGGAGCGGAATGTTTGTAGGTTGCATGGGTTACAATTTGGTCTACTGAAATAAAAACTACAATCTAATTTATTGGAAGAAACTCTCGGTAGATGTTGAGATGCCTTTTTGGACGAATGGAGCCCTTCTATTGATGTTTAGCTGCTATTGATCCCAATTATGTAGTTGGCCTGCATGTAGGAAAAGTACCATATAAATGTAAGATAATATAATTGATTTTTTTTTGAAATTATGTTTGCATAATTTTTTGTCTAGTGATACTTACGCTTTCTTTTTTTTATTGCTTTCAGTGTCACTTGTTTCAGCTTCATTCAGATCGATTCTTCTTTTGGCCTTGGAGCTGCTGCAAAATTCAAGGAAATGTGGTTTGTCAAACCTGAAATCTGTATATTAGGTTGGAAGAGTATATGTTTTCACAGATCATAAACTTCTGAACTGTTGGAGGTGAATCAAGAGTGTTGGTTATGGTTACCTAAGTTGGTTTGATGGATGTTGTGTAGCTTGAGCAGGTGGAGGTGTGCTTGCGTTAGATGTTGCTTCTTTGGCAGGAGTTTCCTGAAATTAATAAAACTAAACTGTTAAAGGAAGGTTTTATGGAAATGGAATATAATAACTCCTTGTTGGTAATCAAGTTTATATTTTAACACCGACCTCTGAAGATACGTAATCTTTGTTGCCCTCATGATCATCACCGTGAAGCATCTTTTCACAACAAATTTGATAGGGTACTTTGATGTTATGTTCTTACTATTTCCTATATGAAATATTTTTGTTTTGCCAATAGCTTTGTTGAGAGCAACTGGATGGTTATCTGGTTGAATCTGCATGTTCTTTGAAGCTTCTAGAGCTGAGCATTCAACTAAATCTTCAGCAACATTATAGAAAGCAACACAGTCCATTGTTGATGAGTCATCTTTGATTCTAAGGGGAAGTTTGTACCTATTCATTGGAAGAAAGGAAGCACACAATTTAAGTGGTCAGTAGATAGATTACTTATTTAGATGCAACAATAGACTGTTATAAGATCTATCTTACTCGGTGTTTGAATGGAATAAGGACATGCACATCTTTGAGTATCGAAAATTGTATTATAGCCTAGCTTGCATTTCTTGCATGCCTTGTAGTACCAATTTATGTTCTGGATTATGGATGTGATCTCTGCAGTGCAGCTGTATGTTTTTCCTCCCTGTAATAGTAATTTCAAAGAAAAGTGCAGCAATTAAAAATAAAGTTAGGTATGATTGAATGCATATGAGTTAACGAAGGAAATATTTGCCTCAAAAGCTTCATTTGGTAAATCTAATATTTCTTTGATCTGTAATTTCCCAGCTGTTTCCACAGGAGCTTTCTCAATTGTGATAGCTATTTTCTATGTTAAGTCAGGTCTTTCCCATTTATATCTGGTAAACACATATTTAATATGTTAACCTTGCCCAGCAAAGTAAGAGAAAATAACTTAAACCAATGAGAGTAAGTTATTTAAATAGGTAGGATTGGGAGTGTAAGTTCAGATTACGTACTATGGAATAATCATGTTTGTAATGCTGTATGGTAACCCCAAATTATAAGGACAGATGATAGGAATATTGTTATTTACCTTGATTGATATGTGGTTACCTCCGGATAGTCCAGATCAATATACACTCGAAGGTGCGTAACCGGAGGAAGCCTCATATTTTCCTGAATATGTAGTGAACCTTTGTTAGGTCTTGCATAGGATGATTACTTATAGGTATGTATATCGATAAGGGTGATGTTAGACAACTAACCTGCGAATTTTGATGCAGTAAGGCCTGCAAATATTCCTATTACAATGCCCTGTTTAGATTTTTCCACGATTTGTTTTTCATCAAAAATTTGGCCTTCTTCGTCCCAAAGCACTATCTGTTGGTCCTGGTCACCGCAAAGGTATATTTTTTATAAAAATGAACTGTATTAGCACAAATTGAGCTTATAAATAATGATTATGTAACTGGGTGATTAGATATACTCTAGATTTCGGATTTTGATCTTTCTGTTTTTTTTTTTTGGTGATCCGACCCTGCATAATCAAATGGTCCCACGTAGCTGATAACTCCTATCGATCTAGTGCAAGAAGAGTAAAATGGTTCAGATGAGTTGGTTTATTAAAAAAAAAGGCAATAGAGTTTAGGATTATGTAGTACCTAGAAGTGGCTTGACCGCATACTTTTATCCGTAATACATCAAAGGTGCGTGAAGTTAAATGCATAATGTGGGATGTCCGCTCCTCCGATTCTAGACGATGAACTTTAGTGGTAGATGCAATTTGAAGGATGTAGCTTTGGTTGTCATAGGTGTAGTTTTTGTTGTTTCTATGAATAGCAGTAATTGCGTAAAAAGGTGTAAACACTATCCTCGAAAAAGTTGGGGCCCGAACTCCTTCTCTAAACTTCTTGGAACACTAATTTGTGCTGTAGTTCCCTATAATAAATGGGAGTTAGTAAGAACAGTATACATATTTTACATTGACTATGGGAAATGAGTGAGGATACATACATCATCATCAAGGAGAACTCCTTCTATGCTTATCAATGAGTTTGTACTCACATATCTTGCATCCCATAATCTGATGAGCCTGCCAAAGACTTTGTAGTTGTCGTTTGGGGCAGTGATGTCTTTTAGTTTTGTAGTTTGGCTCATTTTGCGAAGTTACCTGCAGGAAGGCATAATTATTTATGGTTAGCCAACAATGTATATAGAAAAAACATAATATGTTGATGCAAGAGTTTACAAGAAACCAATAAATATCATAAATCATGTATGTAGTATTTAATGAGCCCACAAATTCAGCATTACCCGAAGTTTTTTTTTAGGGTTCTAAATCTTTGAGAAAATTTCATTGTACACTACATTATGTGTACAATTATCATATCCGGATGGGCTATTTTCAATAAGGATTCGTAAACCTTTTGATGAGGTGATTCTTGAGAATGCCACATAAAGGAGACCATGAGAGAAGACAGGTGATGGTAAATAGACACCCACCCTTTCAAGGGTTTGGCCTTGGCTTTTATTAATTGTCATGGCATAAGAAATCCTGACAGGGAATTGTCGACGTCTTAGCTTGAAGGGCCATCTTGACTCTATGGAAGTAGTTATAATGCGAGGGATGTATGCTTTTGAGCCTTTTGCCTTCCCTGTGATTATTTCAGCCTCTATAACACGGCTTGTTAGTTGGGTGACAATCAATCTAGTACCATTCTGAGCCCTCTTGATGGGTCCAGATTTCTTAGAAGCATTATGGGTACACCAATTTTTAAATGCAAAGACATGTGGTGGCAGGCCATTCAATGATAATGTGTTTAAAAATTCAGTAGGATATAGAGCCTCTAGAGTTGAATGGTTTTTACTACTATCATCAATTGAATCGAGCTATAGTATGACATTTCAGGCTGTGGTTAGTCGTTCAATCATTGTATCGTTGATCGCAAAAAGTGTCATTTTTGGATGCTAAAATAGCCCGGTCACATAAGTATGATGTAATGTTTGGTGGATCGCATCCTAAGTCATAGACAAATGAAATTAAACCATCAAGGTTCCTGCATGTTTCTTCCAAGGGAGTGATGTTGGAATCTGAATAAAAGTGTTTGGGGATTCATTTGGAATATCAACAAATGGTTCAATGCCATTTCCTATTCTTAGAAGCCACTCGCAAATAACCGTAGCTCATTTATGTCACTCTCTGATAATGATGGTGCTTTCAATCTCATATTTTCAGTTAAGTGTAGAACTGTACATTGTTGCCAGAGATATGAATTTACTATGCAAGCATTTAAAATCTGCTGCCTGCTAGCTGGCTGCAGAACTGGGAGTGTCTGACGGAAGTCACCACCAAGAACTACAGAGATTCCACCAAACTGCCTCAATGCAGAATTGGGTGTTATATCTGTCATTATATCCCTAAGAGTGCGATCTAATGCCTCAAAACAATACCTATGATTAACCGGTGCTTCATCCCAAATAATAAGTGATGTTTGTTGAATCAGTGCTGCTAAGTTAGTATTTTTCTTAATGGAACACGTAGAATTCTGCCGGATGTCCAGAGGGACTTTGAATCGAGAATGAGGAGTGCGGCCCCTGAGCAACAGCCAGATGCAATCCCAGATGAAGCGACTGCCAATGCGATTTTTCCTTGGCTCCTAATATAATTCAATAAAGACAAAGAATGTTTTGCCTTCCTTTTCAAATATAGATTTACAGATAGCATCAAAAACTCCCTTCTGGTTACAGTTAAGCCTAGGAATATCATCATCTACAATAGATTGCATGGCATGGATATCGTAGCTAAGTTCATCCAATAGAAGCCTATTTTCTAGAGAGTTTTCTGTTTCAGGCAGGGGCAAATTAAAATGAGATAGGTTGTATCCATTGTCCCTCAGTAATTGATCCAATTGAATTAAGAGTTCTGTAGAATAGTTTAATGCCTGAGAAGTACTGCCTCTCAGACGATGGGTAATATCTTCACTCATTTGTAATGCATGTTTCTCGTACAGTCTTTTAGGGTCTGTGACTTCGCAGAACAGTATGATTGTAACAAATAGATGGCGTAATTGATACGGTAGAGCCCATTGAGCTGCATCATTGATACAATTTGTCCACTCCTGGTCATCGCCAAGAAGACCTAAAGCCTGACATGCTTCTCGAAAGGTCTGATAGCTCATATTTCCTACGGTGCGAATCTCTTTGAAAGAAGTAGGGCCTTTAATAATGTGCAGTAACATTCGGAGATAATAAAGCTCTCCTTGGGTAGGGTTTACATGGGCTATACGTCCTACTTTCCTGAAATAACCTTTGCGTATGTTCCAAATCTTGTGCTTTGCGTGCCACGTAAAGTTTTCAGGAAATTCAAGGTAGGTATATTCTCTGGCCAAAGGGAATTGTGCATTTGCTTCTAACCAAGCTGTAAGCTTACTCCTAGTATTGTTTGGATTTTCAATAACTTCTTCCAAATCATCATCCTCTGTGTATACTACATTGTTTTCAAATGGCAAATGGACAGGCAGGCGCTCAACTGTTGGGTTTGTATGATGGATGTCAAACTGAAGTAAGCGCCAACAACCTTTATGTGGAGTAATATATCGACACTCAAGAAAATTATTGATTTCATTGATAGTTTGATTGGATGATCGTGATGTTGAGGGCTTTGAATGCAACCCAAGTCTAGCACAATCAAATCCCTTTGTTACATACTTGAAAAGATATTTGTGCATGCCATCATGGTTAACCTTTTCAACATTTATGTGGGCCTGATATTTAACCACTAAGTCAACACTGTGTGGAACAACAAAGTTATTGCCAATGTTCACATGATTTTTATGGACTGCTAACCCATTGTTTGGTCGAGCATACTGTGTGAACCCATTTTCCATAACAGTAGTTTTCTCACAAAATTCTTTTGGAAAAGATTTGGAGCAAACACCTTTGGACATGCAGATAGAAGATGGGTTTATAGGTCCACAGGGGCCATGTATCATGAAAGCAGAAACAGCATCATATCCAATTTTATCTATTGCTGGATCAGGTAGCTGTGCAGAAATATAGTAGTCTATTTTTGGAGCATCTAGAAGAGCATCCTTTTCCAACCATACTATGATATGTGAATGTGGTAGACCCCTTTTTTGAAATTCTATTGTGTAAACAGCTGCAAAAGGAAATGCCTATCTTTAAATGTAGACAAAAAAATACTTTAAGAAGCTTGATATGCAGAAAGTGATACCTGCATTTATGGCTCCAAAAAAATTATTTTTTTCTATGTCATCCATTAGAATATTAAGTTTCATTTGGAAGACTCTATCAATAATATCAGCTCGATCAGACGGATATTGACCAGGGAAAAGGGAAAGGGCCTCTCTAATCTCAGGCCAAGCTGTATTCGCAGTGAAGGTTATAAATAAATGTGGGCATCCAAATTTCCTGCAAATTGCAATACAATCTTGATATTTCTGATATAAATAGCGTGGGCCACCAACGAAGGATGCTGGTAGGATAACCCTTTGACCAGTGGAAGATGCAGATGTTACTCCCCTTGAAACAGAAGATGCCAAAGCATTATAGGGGGCTGATCTATATTTTTTCTGGAAGGCATTTGTTCGGTAGTGTCTTATTCGTTTATCCTCAACACAACAATATGCATCTACTTGATAGGCCTGTGTTAATCTTTTGCACCTTAGAGGAGTAGTGAACTCACCAAGTCTGTCATGCAATCTATATGCATAGTATTCTAAAATTGTTACTTTTTGGCGTTTCGTAGATGAAGATCGTGATGTGGGCTGATTTAGTAGTCCATCATGAAAACCGTCTTCTCCATAAGGGAATAAGAGAGGGTACTGCATGGCCATAAATTTGCAGTGATCTTCTTTGATTTGCTGCAGTTGAGATGCATGGTCTTCTATTATGAGGTCTCGACCAACATCAGTTATGCCTATATCACCAACAACTAATCCAACAACCTCTGATGCCACGGGTGCACTATATATATCCCCATGTGCATCCGGGTTTCCATATAATCTTATAGAGAAACGATCAGAAGTCTCCCCTGATAACAGTAGCCTTTCTCTTGCTGTTCGAAAGAGTTTGACAATAGGATTATTCGTATCCAACATTTCTATGAGGGAGGCAACTATGGCATCGTTAGGAACAAAGGTTTCAGTTTCTGAGGAGACAACATTTGTTCTGTTTGCAATCTCATTGGCAGTATCATAAATGTACAACTGTGCATATTCTGGACGGCGATTTCCTGAGGGTATCAAAGAACCGACCCGATGGCAAACTTGGCCACTAATCTTGAAAACATAAGGACCACGACCATCATTTATCGATTCATTTACTTTTACTCCCATAGAAGTTATGGCAAACATTGTGTTGTACCGACGGATATTATCAAAGAAGTGGTTTCTAAGAGAGATGTCATCAGAAGTTAATAAATCCAATAATGCTTTGGGAGGTGGATTATACTGGGCAAATGATAGTCGGCCTCCTTTACAGCACAAATTATAAATTGGATTTGACGTATTCCTTTCTCTGCGGATACGTTCTTCATACCAGAAGTAAGCACCACAATCTCGACAATTATACTGGGGACCCCCAAGGTTTAATGGATTAAAGATGGTGCCTGAAAGGAACGCACATCATTTAAAACATTTTCTTGTGTTATTTTTGATATGGGCAGGGTATATATTGGGAATTGCTACTTTATCTTACGTTTATGTCTCGAAGTTTCAATGGATGCACCACTGTGCTCTCCAATTTGTAGAGCTGAACTATGCCGGGTAGTAGATGAAGAAGCGTAAAATGATCCTCCGGTTTTTGTACGGACTGACCGGGGGCGTCTAATGGCAAGAGTTCTATTATGTATACATCAGTTTGATATTCCCATAAATTAATATTTTTTAATACAGGGTATTAGAACTGAAGGTTTGACCTGATGAGTTAGAGCGCATATGTTGTCTACGCGTGCGCCGGGCTGAAGCTGTGGAATCTCTATCCGGTGTAGGTGTCGCCGCAGGTTGGGAACGTACGCGAGGGCGGCCACGACCACGCCGAGGGGGCAATGAATTAGGACCAGTGTCCATGTTTTCTAAACTTTATAGATTTCATAATAATAATACTATCAATTAACAGCAGCACACAAACTAAAAGCAAACAACTCAAAGCATTGCAGAACTAAAAGCAAACAACTTGGAAAATGTGGATACATGCTATGTGAATGAAAAGGAATTCAGGCCCAGTTGTGTACAGCATTAAAATTGGAGCATAACCAGTGTGCATGTTTCCCAATAATCATGGATTACAAAATAGTAACACTGTGGATTATCGGCAAATATGCAAAACTGGAAGGAAACAACTTAACCAATTTAGCCAAATATTATGTAAATCACCAGTATGCAAATATCAAGCATAGGTGTTTTAGGAAGTTACCTGGCCTTAAATTCCAGAAGTCCAATGATAGCAATTTCACTATGAAGAGGTATGCAACAGAACTATGGTTAACAATGGATGATGCTTTGCAGTTGTACTCTGGGTTAGCAAAGAATACACAGAAATAACAAACAAGCATCTTCAAGAATTTAGCTAAATCCTATTTAATTCAGTAGGCAAAGAATCCCATTTGTATGCAGTTGTATATATCACTAACAAACAGAATGTATGCAAAATTTGAGGGTAAAAGCAAGTATCTCCAAAACTTGAACCAAATGCTATGTAGATCAAAAGCTAACCAATGGCTGCTGTATGCAGCTGTATATATTGCTTCTAAATTTCCGATGGTTAAAATTAGCTTTCTGATTGAGAGATCCAATTAATGGTTACAACTATCTTTCTTACTACTGACAAATAAAATTATGCAAAATTTGAGGGTAAAAGCAAGTATCTCCAACTCTTTAGCCAGATGCTATGTAGATCAGAAGCTAACCAATTACATGCTATGTAGATCAAAAGCTAACCAATGGCTGCTGTATGCAACTGTATATATTGCTTCTAAATTTGTGATGGTTAAAATTAGCTTTCTGATTGACAGATCCAATTAATGGTTACAACTATCCTTCTTACTACTGACAAATAAAATTAGTTGTTTGTTTCAGATGCCATTTTTTTTGGACAAAGTTAATGTTATAGAGAGACGATATTACATATCAGGATGTAACATAAAAGATTAGGCAGATTTCAAGCACCCAGTTTTCTATTTTATCATGTCTAAATTTTATCATGTATAAACAGTAAGCAATATAAAAAACCAAATTTTCGATTCCAGATTAAATTGCTATAAGCAACTTCATGCTCTCCTTAGAAAGGCAAGCAATCCCAGTTGTGTCAAGTTCTATATATCACTAATAATCAGGCTCTACTCAAAATTTGAGGGAAATATGTTTGACAAACTATTAGACAATTTTCCAAGTACCCAGTTTTCTATTTTATCATGTATAAACATTGAGCAATATAAAAAACCAAATCTTCGTTTCCAGATCAAATTGCTAGAAGCAACATCATGTTATGGTTGGAAAAGCAAGCAATCCCAGTGGTGTCGAGTTCTATATATCAGTAATAATCAAGCTCTACTAAAAATTTGAGGAAATACGTTTGAGGAACTTACCCTCTGTTTAATTTCGAAGACCAATTGATAAGTAATTTAGTATGAAGAAATTTCGAACATAGTAATCTGCAAAGAATTAGAGAAATTCATTGGAGGAGTAAGAACAATGATTAATATAGAGGTGTATACGTAAACAATGGAGGAATAGAATGCAAGGACAAATCTAGATCTCCAGAACCCACCTGACATGTGCAAGCTTTGCGGAAGGGAAACAATTGGAACAGGGAGAGCCCCATATAAATCTCATATGTGCATATCTGGACACGAATTAATTTAATTGAATTAAAGGCATGCAGGCGTTACAATTCGGTTACACAAAATAATTACTGCCCAGATCTGAGTGCGAAAAACTTAACTCGCCGAACCCGTCCGGTCGGCGCGCAGGGAGCACCAGTGGCACGCGGGCAGGCGCCCCTCAACCGTCCGGTACCAAGGTCGACGCCGGGCGGAGAGACGGGAGGATGGGAGCACTGCCGTACGCCCGAGGGCGAGCATAGAAGGTCAACGGCAATGCCGTCCGTGTAGCTTGCCAGGTTGTCCATCCCCAACCCCGTTAAGGGTGGCCCGCGAGGGCGGAGCGAGTAATGCCGGGGAGGCGGCGGCGCCAGAAACGGAGGGAAAACCGGCGGCGCCGGGCGCCGGAAAGGGAGGGAAGCTGCCGCGGCGGCGGTGCTGGGGAGTAAATCTCGGAGAGGGAAATTGAAGGAGGCGGCATCTTCTGCGAACGTGTGGGTGGCCAGGCTGGCGACGAAAGGGGAAAACAGAACAGGAAACGCACGGAAATAACGGAAAAAATTACGGCACCGCGACGGCCGAATAGATTAAGCAAAAGCGTATGACGTGGCGCTGAGAGAAGGCAGAAAAAATCCCTTAGTGGGGATTTCGTTTATAGGAGATTTAGATAAAGGGTTATACAAAGTAATACTAACTCGTTCTAAATTATAGTTCGTTTAACTTTTTTCAACCTTAAATTTAACCACTTATCTTATTCAAAAATTATGCAAAATATCATAATTTTTTTGTTGTGGCTTAAATTTGACTATTTTTGCTCCAAATTTTTGAATGAGACGAACGGTTGTAATTTGAAACGGATGGAGTACAACTCAATAACTATAAAGTAAACTAGTTATTTATATTTATAAACTATACACATGTAGTCATGTACCATTGTTAAATTGAAAAATAAGCATAATACTTTGCGCACCATGCATGCAAACCAAAAATAAACATACATATAATAGAAAACTTATTTATTTTAAAAAGCTTATCAAGAAAACAATGTTCAACAATTCATATATCAATGACAGATATGAATATCATATCTTTTAGGCGTTTAGACATCCAGATCCATCCAGATGACTCAAATGAATATCAATTGAATTGAATAATGAAGAGGCTTCTTCAAAAGTCTTGCTAAATTATAAAAAGAGGAGTGTCATGCCTTCATTATATTATCTTTATTGCTGTGGGTGTTGTTGTTTTACTAGAATTTATCCGGTTCATATTAAATGATACAATTACAGATATCCACGCTAAAACAGATATGAACATCGAACCTTATCCCTAGATCTAACTCATGAGTCAAATGGATATTGATTGAATTGATTAATGAAGTGGCTTCCTCACGAGTCATGCTAAATTTTAAAAAGAGGAGTATCATACCATCCTTATCATTATTGTTGTACGTGTTGATGTTTTACTAGAATTTCTCTAGTCCATATATATTAAAGTTGATACAGAAACAAATATCCATATTGATGCTAAAATAGATAAGAATATCAGATTTTCGGATGTTTAGATGTCCAGATCTATCCCTAGATCTAACCCATGAGTCAAATGAATACCAGTTTTGAGAGAAGAACGTCGTGCCATCATTATAATTATTCTTGTTGGTGTTGTTGTTTTACTTGAAATAATCCTCTAGTCCATAATAAAATTCGATACGAATACAGATATCTATATTGACGAAAACATATATGAATATCATATCTTTTGGATGTTTAAACATCCGGATCCATCCCTAGATCTAACCCATGAGTCAAATGAGTATTGATTGAATTGATTAATGAAGTGGCTTATTCAGGATTCATGCTAAATTTTAAAATGGAAGTACCGTGCCATCATTATCATTATTGTTGTTCGTGTTGTGGCTGTAGATAGTTGCTCTACTCCATATCTTTCAAATCTATGTCAAGTGGTTAGATGCATGTACGATTACAATAATCAAAGATATTTACTTCATAAAACAAAATCTTATGGATCCTGCTTCTATCTATCCCATAATGCTTGTGCTTGATGGTGGAGTATAATAAGAACAGAGGCATGATGTTTATTGTATGAACAAGTTAAACCTGTATACCTTAATCAATCATTCCTCTGACTTGCCAATCAATCATTCCTCTGAGTTGCCTAATCTTTGCTGCTTCCCATAATCACACTACAACACTTGAAGCTACAATGGTGAGAGCCGCTGAGGTGGCAACGACCATCGCGGCGGCGCTAGTCGTGGCCATCGCGCTGTCCACTGCGCCAGCGGCGAGCGCCATTGACTACACCGAGCACGACCTGGCGTCGGAGGCGTCCCTATGGGCACTGTACGAGCGCTGGTGCGCGCACTACGACACGGCTCGCGACGTCGGCGAGAAGACCCGGCGGTTCGACGTGTTCAAGGACAACGCGCGCCGCATCCACGAGCACAACCAAGGC
Organism: Chrysopogon serrulatus; assembly: GCA_015844335.1. Taxonomy (NCBI): domain Eukaryota; kingdom Viridiplantae; phylum Streptophyta; class Magnoliopsida; order Poales; family Poaceae; genus Chrysopogon; species Chrysopogon serrulatus. Next base: position 65,701 of record JADLZL010003162.1, on the reverse strand, counting down.
AACGCGACGTACACGCTGGGCCTCAACCAGTTCAGCGACATGACCGACGAGGAGTTCAGCCGCTCCCCGTACGGGCGCTGCTTTACTGCCCCGCCGGTGGAGCGCATGTCCGATGGCGAGAACAAGGAGCTCTACCAGCAGGAGGACGTCGACGGGTCGTTCAACCTCACGGGCGGCGGCGGCGCCACCGCCGCCGCGCTCAGCTGCCGCCGGCGGTGGACTGGCGCGGGAGGGCAGTGACACGCGCGAAGGACCAGGGACTCACGTGCGGGAGCTGCTGGGCTTTCGCGACGATCGCGACGGTGGAGGGCATCAACGCCATCCGGACGAGGAACCTGGTGGCGCTGTCGGAGCAGCAGCTGGTGGACTGCGACACCCTGAACAACGGCTGCCACGGCGGCATGATGGACAGGGCGTTCACCTACCTCGTGGGCAACCGCGGCGTCGTGCCGGAGGCCGCGTACCCGTACGTGGGCAGGGAGGGCCGGTGCCGCCCCACCACGGCCCCGCGGGTGACCATCGACGGGCACCGGAGCGTGCCGCCGTTCGACGCGAACGCGCTCATGTCCGCGGTCGCGGCGCAGCCTGTGGCCGTGGGGATCGAGGGCAGCGCCTTTGCCTTCAGGCACTACCGAGGGGCGTCTTCAATGGTTTTTGCGGGGGCATGCTGGGTCACGCGGTGACGGTGGTCGGCTCGGCTACGGCGCCGGCGCCGGCGGCCCGTTCTGGATCATCAAGAATTCGTGGGGTCCCCGGTGGGGCGAGGGCGGGTACGCCCGCATCAGCCGCAGCACGCCCGTCAGGCAGGGGATCTGCGGCATCCTCGCAATGCCGTCGTACCCTCTGAAGCGTTAGACAAACTTCGTTGCCGATACCATTTCGGCAGCTGTGCCGGTCTGTTCGTTGGGATAAAAAGTTTGGGTACCGGATGGTATACGAGTGACCCGTTCCATATATAGTAATAAAAAAAAGAATATTCATAGTTAACAATAGTGCATATTTTTTTTAGATAAAGAACAATAGTGCATATATATAGTACATTTTATGAACATGCGTTTCTACATCAAAATTTTATTAAGCCGGCCGGTAACATTGCTGTTTGTATAAGATGGCAAAGAAAGGACCATACATACTATGAGGGATGAGCTGTGTACTGAAATGAAGGCAATAAGCCAAAGCATAGTGCTAAGAAGATCTTTCAAAAAAATATGGTTTATACTTCCTCCGACTCAAAATAAATGCACATCTCATTTTTTTAAACTTGATTACTAGTTAATTTTTATATAAATTTGGTCAAACTTTAACTCGGGAAATGAGATGGTGTGTTTATTTTGGGACGGACGGGTAATTAATATCAATAGATTAATCATTTATCATTCAATATAATTTCATAATAAAATTGTTTGGAGAAATATGGTGGGCTTAGGGTGCATTTGGTTGCCAGCACCAGGCCTCGGCCAAGCTTTGTGCTTGCAAGAACAGATATTTGTTTGGGGGCATTTGGTTGTCTACTAAGGCCTTCTGTAGTGTTGAGTGCTGCCAAATAAAAAAGCCAGGTCCTACAGAAGATTTTAGGCATCACTCCCACGAAGCTGCAGTAGTGAGCATCACTTCTGACATCCAACATGCAAATAAAAAATAGGAGGAGTAGTACCAGGCGTTGGTGCGAGGCCGGGAGCGGAGAACCAGCAGAGACTAGTACTTGCAAAGAAATAAAATATTTTTTAATGAGTTAGCACCGCTCCCAAAACTTGTAGAGCAGGCACCGGTTGTTGCAGTGTGTAGGCACCGCTCCCAAGCACTCTCTCTCATTCTCAAGCATCACTCAAAACATACACTGCGGAAGGCCTAAGTCCAGCCTGGATGGCTAGAGGTAGTTAGGCCCTCTTAGCCTATATAAAGGCAATGCATAGTACATTTGGATGCTTGCAAGCACGCATGTTGGTCGGACAGAGCCTGTGTTTAGTTATCCAGTTGGATAGAAATTCATCAACTTCTCTAGCCTACGCATGGCTTTCCATGCGCTTTGCCTGTACCGTGCGAGCCTGTCTCCGTTGAATCGAATGATTTTTGCGTATGGAAAGAGTCTAGCCTAACAACCGCTTTTCCAAGGAGGCCGCCTGAATGAGAAGCTCGCCCAATCAACTAATCACTTGGAGCTTGCATGAGTGGAGCCTGGGCAAAGCATATGCGGGCAACCAAAAGCCCCCTTAGTTTACATATTTGTTGGGACAGGCTCCACACGTGCACAACAACTCCATGCAACCAGGCTGAAAATGTTAGGTCTTATTCGTTTTATCGGATTGGTCCGTTTCTGGCTGGAATTATTTCGGTTATTATATAAATTAAAGTAACAAATCCAGATAGAAAACATTCCTAGTTCAATCAAGGTTCAATCCCCTGGAAACGAACATAATCTAAGGGAACATCAGCTCGTTGCATGCGCTGGGCCTGCCTTTTGGCAGCCTGATTATGGGATACGAGCTTGGCTCCGTCCATAGGCCAACTAAGCGCGCCCCCAGGGTAGTGGCCCAGCCCCCAGCCCGGTAGGCCGTTGCGTGCGCGGCACCCTCGCACCCTGCCAAGGTGCTAGAATGCCGGTGCCACCAAGCCGCGTGCCGTGCTGCTGACGCGCCGTGCCTGCCGTCTAACAGATTATGAGCGGGGGTACATTAATCTTTGTTGCGGTGCATGTATCGGTTGCTTTGAAGGTTCAAATTTCTTCATTTAGAACTGAATGTTGTCTCATTCAATTATTTTATGTTTTTGCATGGAATGCATGGATTTGTTCTCTTTGCCGTCTGATTTGAATACGATGGTTACCAACTCGATCGGCTCGGGTGTCCACCTCAGTACACTCGTCTGTGGAAAACTGCTCTGTACAACGAAAATTGGTGCTGGTTTATTTGGGATTTGTGGGGTATATATGGTGGAGTTTAGACTTTAGACTAATATATGTATATGTATGGTCTAACCTGGTGCATGGATTGGTAATGTGGCAGTTTTATTATTAATATTGGTAGTATAGATACACTTGAATCCGGGTTGTCTGCTACCAAATGTGGACCTTGCGTGGTGTGAGGGGCTGAGAGGGTGCTCTACACACGGTGTGTGGACGGACCTCTTCTGCGATGACATAGAATGGACACATCATGAAAATATATATGCTACATTAAATGGTACTAATTTGATGACATAGATTTTGATAGATTTTTTCTAAAAATTTTGTCAAAGTTTTTTTTTAAAAACATGACTTAAGAAAACACTTCAATCTATTTATTATATACCATATGCAAATTACGTAAGGTTTGGGCTAAATCCCAGGATTTACCCAATCCATGATCACAGCTTTCATATATGTGTATGTAGAGACTATTAGTCAACCTTTTTACTCACACAATGATCACAGCTTTCAAAATATATGGAAACCATTTTGATCAACGTCTCTCTATAATCAAAGTGGATACGTAAGGAATCAAATACTAGTCTAAATAGCTTATTCTCTATTACTATTTGAGTAAAGAACGTATCTGGTGCAAACTAACTTCCCGTGAAAATCCATTCATACAGTACTCATCCTCTTTCTTCTCCTCCCATACCTATCCTACTGTGTTAGCCTTCCCATTGCGCTTTGTAACTTGATTATTGATTATATAATTTCAAAATATATCTGAATTAATTAGTAGTAAGACACGCATGTACGTGTAATTGATCAAATATCCTGATGTTCCTCAACAGTACTCTTGAATTTTGTGACTTCATAATCATGTATTCTTGCGTCCGTTGTGAGTTTTCCAGATCAAATATATAACAAAAAAAAATACTTATGCTGGATTGAGAATTTGGAAGCATGAGTTCCCGCATATATTTACCAACAAGGGCCTTTGATTATGAGTATATTCAGGGTCTTGTAGTCTACAAAATTTGTACATTTAGATTAGTGTGCAAGAAGAGTGTCAGATTGATTACTTTTTTTCTAGAGAAAACATAATACGGCAAGAAAAAATTATTGATACACTATTGAGCATTTCTGTTTGCTTGCTGCTAAAGTTAATCTAGGTTTGAAACTGAGAGAAATATTGCACACTTAGTCACATATTATATTCTACTGTATTAGACAACGCTGGGCCCCACTCGCACCTATAAAAGCAGAGCAGGAGCCAGGAGGCAGGAGCAGAGCATCTATCCCACGCTCGCACTAGCAGTTCCTCCCACTGCACTGCATCGTTCATCCCCATGCCGACCCGTCGCCCGGTCGTCGCGCTGGCCGCGCTGGCCGTGGCCATGGCCATGGCGGCGCTCGCGCCGGCGGTGACTGCGATGCCGTTCGACTACGAGGACACCACCACGGAGGCGGCTCTGCGGTCCCTGTACGTGCGCTGGCTGGCGGAGTACGGGGACCATGAGCTGCTTGCGGGCGGCGCAACGGCGTCGTCGACGAGCGCCGGTTCGACGTTTTCAAGCACAACGTCCGCCGGGCTCTTGGCCTGCGGCAGCGCGACCCTTCGTACCAGCTGGCGATCAACTTCTTCGGCGACCTCACCGACGAGGAGGTGGAACGGACGTACACCTGCTCCGACCTCCCAGCAGCTGATAACTTCACGCTCGGCGCCGTCGGCGTGGCACCACCACGACCCGCCGCCGCCGCAGAGGCAGCAGAGCTTCCGGAGGCCGTCGACTGGCGTCGCTTTCGCTACGACCACGGCCGGCTCCTCCGCCCACTGGTCACCCCCGTCAAGAACCAGGGAAGCAAGTGCGGCGCCTGCTGGGCGTTCGCTGCCGCGGCGGGGGGTGGAGGGCGCCCACGCGATGCACCCCGAGAACCGGCTGGTCTCCCTCTCCGCTCAGCAGCTCATCGACTGCGACACCAGCAGCGATGGCTGCACTGGCGGCGGCGAGCTCATGGCGGTCCTCTACGTGCGCGACTCCGGCGGGCTCGCCCTCGACACCGCCTACCCGTACCAGGCGAGGCAAGGTCCGTGTCGGAAGCCGACGGGGCCGCTCGCCACCGTCAGCGGCGTCGTTCTGGTGCATCCCTACGAGGAGGTGGCGCTGCGCAGGGCGGTGGCCCGGCAGCCCACCATCGCGCGTCTCCATGTCGGCGCCGACTTCAGGCGGTACACCGGTGGCATCTTCAGGGGGCATTGCGGGTCGGGGGGGTCGTGGTCGGGGACACACGCGCACGCGGTCGTCGTCGTCGGCTACGGCTCGACGGAGCAAGGAGATGATTACTGGATCATCAAGAATTCATGGGGTACACGGTGGGGGGAGGGGGGGTATATGCGCATGAACCGCTATACCAACAGCAGCGGCCCAGGCATCTGCGGCATCCAGACCTTCCCTGGTTTCCCCGTCGCACCTCAACGACATGGATAACCGGGAGGACACGTAAACCCGGGGGCACCAAAATATTCAGCCCTTGTCACACACAAGAAGAGCAAATAAGAGTTACTCTACCATATACTGCTACTATCTAGTACTTTGTTTTAGTACTATGTTGTAATAATAATCATGTGTTACGTTTGAACAAAATAATACCATGCACACCATTTTAGCTAGAAAAGTGCATTTCTATTATAGATGGGATGGCAACCATTCTCGGGGTGGCTGGTGGGCAAAGAGAAGCTGCATGCAAGGGGAAGAGGGGAAGTGGAGAAAGGGGCTGATCACTCGGCTCTTTGCCTTGCGCTCTCTCATCCACTCTCTCACTATTCGTCCTCTCAGTTTCATTGGCCAGAAGAACACATATCATCTTGCACGATAGAATGAACATCGTGCACACTCATGACATGTGGTAAGACACACAGTGAATTGCCTAATTGAACTCATCTTAAAAATCGTTCCTTGTCCCATAAAGGTTATTAAGAATAAACTGCATGAAATTAAAACTACATAAACATTAATAAAGGTTCAAGCACACATTAGATCAAAGAGGTCAAAGGCACGCAAAATTCAATTTATATGACGCCATAATTTTCAATGTACCCATCATTTAATTCGTCGTGGCTCCCTAACTGGTCAAGTATCAACCTCAACATTTGGCCAGTTGTGCTATTTTATGCCTATCTACTCCAATATGAAATCTATCACTTTCTATAATCCATCTCTATTTATTCATAGAAGAATAAATTAATTAGGCTTTCTAAAATATAAAATGTGTACAAATACCCGTGTTAGAAAATACCCATAGTTTTATCCAACACGTCCAAACATCTAGCACCTGGACCTCACGTTTGTTAGCGTTTATAACACCAAGGTAACAATATGAACCAGTAACATTTATCGGAGAGAACATCTATCAAATTAAATAATAAATATTTTGCCAGGTATAAAAATTTGGTAACCAAAGACTAATATATCATTTTAAAAAATTGCTACCATATCATGGTCTAAGTAAGCTATTTTGTTAGGCATAAAAATTTGATAATCAAAAACTAATATATCATTTTTAAAAAAATTGCTACCATATCATGGTCTAAGTAAGCTAGCATACTTCGACCCAACCTAGAACACTGGGAAGTGTCACAGTTAAGGTAATTAGCTTCAATGGTCTTGTCATTTTCTCCATCATGCTTCATGAATACAGTGCATTTCCAAGATAGACTGTACCTCCCGTCCTCTTATAAAACACTTCTAGAGCCATTAGAAACAAAGCACATTGAAGTTGCCTATGTTTGACTGAGTATTATGACTTACATTGAGCCAATAGATGAAATTTTTGTGCACATTCAATTATGGCTCTATCACTTTTGGTACAAGCATAATTTGAAGAGAACAACATATGTATAGAATTAATTATACTACTGCATGTATTAATTATTATTCAAAATAGATAATAAATAAATAGTGTAATGGATGAAAAGTACACTACTTCTGGCCAGATGCAAGTCGACGATGATTTTTTTGGTTTGTTATGCATCAAACCCTCTATCAATTCATTAAGCAACAATTATTTTATTTCTTTTGATGGATGGGCATCAAGAGAATCCCTTTGAGCCGGCTTGTGAACATCAACCTTTGTCACATCAGTGTTGTCCTTGGCGGTACTGTTAAGCCCATTGCACCCCTTCCATTCGTCCTTCGCAGTGTCTTGTATCACGCTCTCGTCTTCCTTATACTCCGCACGGCTCGTGTCAACATGGCTAGCTATTTGAGCATATATTGTAAAAACAAGAGTCCTACATGTAATTCTCCTCGTATTGTGCTTGATCGTCCTCGTCGTCACCGCACTCTTTGTGCTCCATATTGGTTCTACCTATATCACCATCTATGAAACCATCTAGTCCTAACAACATCTCCATTATGCAAAGTTTTTGACAGAAATTGTACTGATCAAACAAGATTAACACAATGCTCTCGCAGCCCAGAATTATCCTACATGCATGGTATAAACAATAAAAGGCCGAAGGCTTCAATTTTTACATTTTTGGTGTCTGAGGTAAGATCTTGGTGCTAGTGGTGGAATGCCTAAAGCTGGAATTCATCAAGGAGCTTGTCATTCGTAGCCATCTCCCTCTCAACCTGAAGCAACTTTGTTCCATCCTGCGTCTAGTTATCGACCGCAGTAATGATTCTTGCTTGAATTATGGCGTGAAGATGCCACCAAGAGCCTCAATACTGGGGTGAGATGTAGACTAGAACGGTAAATTTCAGGTTAATACACATTCCTTTAATTATACCAACACACAGGATTATTTTCATGCACACTATTGTCATTTTTAATATTTAATATTTTTTATTGTGATGTCAATGTTTTTCTGCACTTATATATAATTTATTTATCGGTTGAATATAAATTTGTATGTGAAGTGACAGAGCAGCGCAGCAGCTAAGCGCGTGGCAACACGCAGCACAACGCACTGAGCAGCAGTGAGCAAGCAGTACTCGATCCCAGTGAGCATGCAGCAGTAAAATTTTTTTTGGAAGATTTTTTTTTAGGGCTTGGTGGGGGAAAAACCCCCACCTATTTTTTTTATTGCAATTAAAGGGGATTAATACAATTGCACGAGGAGTGCAGAGAAAGGAGCTAACAAAGCTTAAAAAGAAAAAGACTGAGCAACATCTAGACTATATTCTCTAACCACAGACTGAGGGAGCCAGCATGGCTTGGTTTGGCCTTGATGCAAATCAAGCCAATCTCCTCCTTGAAGTGCTCTTTCCATCTGATAAGGTTGCAAGGCATTCCATCAAAGATTGCAGCTAATAAATAGCTTTCTGTTTGGATGAGCTAATTTTGGCTAGCTAGCTATTTGTTAGATTTACTGTTACCTACCTAAAACTAATTTAGGCTAGCTAATTATTAGCTAGCTATTTGTTAGATTTACTGTTAGCTAGCTCAAAATAATCTAGGCTATCAAATTATTAGCCAACTATATATTTCTTAGATTAGATTTACTATTAGCTAGCTAAAAATTAGCTCTACCCAGCATCGATCCCACGGCCGCGCACTAAGTGGCCCATGTAATTAAGCAAAACAATTCTTATTTTAAGGTAAAGACTATATTACGACCAGCCGTCTTTTAATCGTTCCGCACGGCCTGCAGGTTCAGGCGTGAGTGTCAACTGGGGACTCCCAAAGCCCAGGCCCAGCCATCCCCCAACCTCCTCATTTCCGCGTCGTCTCCTCCAGTCCTCTAGCATCCCCACCCTCCTCCAGTCCTCCAGCATCCCCACCCACCGACCGGGTGGGGACTAGCCGCCGGCGCCGCGAACCTAATGCAGGTGGACCAGCCTTTCCTCCCCGACGCCGCTGCTGCAGCAGCACTCGCCCCTACCAACCCCTGGTGAGTGGGGGATTTTTCCTGTCTGCCGCCGTTGTGTGGTTCCGATGGTCCGAAGCGGTCGCGTAGGCCTCCTGGATCTCTTCGCTGCTTGGTAATTCCCTCGTTCGATCTGCCTATAGATTTGTGTTGAGCGCGGTGAGGCGAGGCTAGATCTAGGATGACAGTGGGGCAGATTTGGGGTCACCGGCCGCCGCTCAAGTCCTCCGCACTCCGCTGTCAGGCGCACGATGCAGGGACGCCTCGAGCTCAAGCGGTGGAGCCCTCGATCTCTCCCTCTCGGTGTGGAACTGTGATCTGTGCTCAACACCGGTGCTCCATGCTCGAGGTTCGACCCCACCCAGGCACACCCACTGATGGTTGCCTTTGCTGCTGCCCGCCGTGGCGCTGTCCAGAAGGCAGCACCGCAACAGCTGGGAGCCAGCGCGCGTGCGGCGCGTGCCAGCAGGGGCCACGGGCCGCTCGTAGGCGCAAGGGTACCCAGCCGGGGTCAGAGCCACAGAGGTGTGAGGTAGGTACGGTGGCCAGCAGGTTCGACAGGTATACCTGATTCCCTTCCCTGGATCTTGAATTACATGCATCATCTAAATGCCAGTACACTACATAGGCTCATCGATCCTATGCATCTATTTGTCTTTGATTTTTGCATTTGTCAGCCAACTCAGGATGTGCGCAATGTTAACTTTTTGGTGGTTGTAGACTTCTAGTGGATCTCAAGCTGCTGCTGCATATCAATTTATATTTTGTACATGGCTAGCTGCTAGATGTGGATGGACTATGTGTGTCTATGTTCCGTAATCTATACATGGCTAGCTAATTATTATGTTTAAGCAACAGTATAGCACTGCATAGGCAACAGTAAGGGTTCACATGGGAAATAACATAACACTGGATAGGCAACAATATTATTTAGATAGACAATAATATCAGCCTTTTTATATTAGTCAATAGCTGAATTTTCTTTTTTGTCTAGACACATGATATAATCTAGACATCATCACCAAAGAATTGTACTCAGATTCAATAAATGTAGAGTGTCTTTGCTCTAATGTTGTCTTTTGCTAATGTGGAGTGCTTTTCTCTAGTTCATTAAAGCTAAAAGGTCAGTATGCTGAGAGTCGATTTTGGCCTGCAGCAACAACCATCTCGTGTCTCTGATTTGCATGTCAAGTAGCGGCAAGCAACTAGCCCAGGAACAGCAGTTCTCTCTGCTGCAATTGTTCCTTCAGCAAGAGTTGTGCTCTATCTGCTCTGCAGACTGGAGTTTTACAATATTAACCATAGCCCAACTCAGCTTTGTTCTTTGATTTTTTGCGACAAACATATTTTATTTTCTTGCAGTAGCACCAGCAATATTTGTTTCGTAGATCATCAACAGTTAGGCATAGCAGAGATTTTTCAGGTTTGCACTGCTCTTGTGCACTTGCATTCGAGTAGCAGGGTTCAGTTTATTATTATGGGCATGTCTTTTTCATAATACAGTAGTTCAACCATTGCATGGCTTTGAATATTGCTCTTTTTTGTCTTGAGTGATATGCAGTGGCAAGCATGAGCTTGGTTTAATTTAGACACTAGATGTACTTGTTTTTTCAGAATACATAAATTACCTGTTTAGGAAGATGTTATTGCCTAATGAATAACACTTAAAATTGCCTAAGAAAATATAATCCACTATAGCACTACCATATTTGCTTCATGTGTGTTTCTGATTTCTAAGCATACATAGAAATACTAGCTGTCATACATTATTGAGCTAGTTGACCTAGACACTATACTTGTTTTTTCAAAATATATAATTACCTATTTAGAAAGACATTTTAACCTAACGAGTGACACTTAAGTGGCAAGGGGAAGCCTAAAATTCTATTCCTTGAGTTGGGAAGCACAGATTGGGAGGGGGGTGCTGACTATGCAGGTGAGATATTGTTATTGTTGATAGATCATTCCTTTGCTTTTTTCTGCCGTTATATGCTGATCATTTATGTTCAGTAATTAAACTAGTCTGCCTTTTGTTCAAAATAATTTTCTGACATCATCACCTTGCCTCTATTTGATCTGTTTTTTGTAAATAAATCAAGGGTTTGGTGGTGGGACTGTGGGTTGCAAATGAACACAAACACTATACTTGCTTTTTTAGAATACAAAAATTGTCTATTCAGTAAGACATTGTTGCCTGATAAGTGATACTTAATTTGCCTAGGAAAATACAATCCACTATAGTATTGTCATATTTGATTCGTGTGAGTTTCTGATTTCTATGCATACATCGAAATACTGGATTGTCCAGTTCATACTCTGAATTAGCATACTTTTGCTTTGTTTCTTTTGCAGGCTTCTCGGTGACAGCCACGTCGCACCTCAGCCTGGACACCTTCCGCCTTGCAGGCCCCTATCGCGTACCCAGTGGTGCTCCTGTCCCACGTCATGAGCGCAGGGCACAGCCCTGTTGTTGACTGCAGATTTCAGGTGAGTTTTCAACTGAACTACTTTTGTTGGTTTGCATCCATCGATTTCCTGTATTACGGATGTGTTCTTTCCTTTTTATTTCTATTGTTATGGTCATCAATTAGTCTCTATTTTGGTATGTGTTTTTTGCCTGTTACACAAACAAGTGTGATACCTAAAAAATGAAAAACAGAGCTACGTATTAGTTTGCAACTGGTGGTGGGGGTGGGGGTGAGAGTGGGGCTATGGGTTACAAATGAACATAGATTCTATACTTGCTTTCTCAGAATGCATAAATTGTCTATTTAGGAAGACATTGTTGCCTAACGAACAACACTAAATTGTCCAAGAAAAAGTAGTAAAAAAATAGGGCTGTGTATTATTTTGCATATAAACCAGGGGTAGGGGTGAGGGTGGGGTTGTGGGTTATAAATGAACACAGATGCTATACTTGCTTTCTCAGAATGCGAAAATTACCTATTTAGGAAGACATTGTTGCCTAACGAATTGCACTTAAATTGCCTAAGAAGATGCAGTTATTTAGTTTTTGATTTAATCACCTTGGCTCATTCTTCTTAGATACATTTATTTTATATTTTACCACACCACACCTTTGGCTCAAAAATTTATGACACATGCTATCTTTTTAACATGTAGGATGCAGGCTAAGTACAGAGGTGCAAGATGCACGCTGCACAAATGTGTATTTGCCTAGGTAGATGTATCGTGTTGTGTTTTAGGGAAACCAGCAGATGTAAATTTGTTTTTTTGTGATATGGCCAGCTAGTCTTTGTGAGAAGCTTGATGTATGTGTCTTTTTTATCAGATACATGCAGCACCTAAAAGTATATATATTGGACCTAATTTGCCCATAATATCCATGGTCTGGGCCTAGAACGTCCAAGTCGTTTGGTTACATACAACTGGAAGAAAAAATTTCTTCCATGCGCACAAGCAAGCAGCGTGATTAGCATCCTTCACGAAAAAAGAACATAATACTTGCAGTTTTTGTCAAAAATGGTCCGGCCGTGCGGAAAGACTAAATTACGGCCGGCCGTAATTTAGCCGCTCCCTTATTTTAAATGTCTTAGTGTGATGGCTGCTAGACTGTGGTAATACGATTCTTTAAGCTTCCGCGAACTGTTTCAGCTTACACCTACTGGCTACTGCACGTCGTCCCACGCACTTCCCATGTCGACCCGTCGCCCGGTCATCACCCTGACCGCGCTGGCCGCCTTCGCCATGGCGGCGCTCGCGCCAGCGGTGGCGGCGATGCCGTTCGACTACGAGGACACCACTACGGAGACGGCTCTGCGCTCCCTGTACGTGCGCTGGCTGGCGCAATACAGCGACCACGAGCTGTTTGCGGAGCGAACAGCCGGCGCGACCGGCGCTTCCAAGTGTTCAACGACAGCGTCCGCCGGTCTCTTCTCCTCCGGCAACACGACCCTTCGTACCAGCAGCTGGCAGTAAATTTCCTCGGAGAGACGGAGACCTCACCCACGAGGAGCTGGCGGGGACGTACACTTGCTCCGACCTCCCAGCTAACTTATTCACGCTCGGCGCCGTCGACGTCCCACGACGACCCATCGCCGCCGACGCAGAGCTTCCGAAGGCCGTCGACTGGCGTGAGATGCGGTACAACGGCCTCCACCCCCCAGTCCCCCACTCGTCACCTCCGTCAAGGACCAGGGCACCAAGTGCGGGGTCTGCTGGGCATTCGCCGCCGCAGCGGCGGTGGAGGGTGTCCACGCGCTGCGTACCGACACGCTGGTCTCCCTGTCCGCGCAGCAGATCCTCGACTGCGACCCCCACGGCCGGGGCTGCCATGGCGGCGGCTCCCCGCTCCGGGCGATCTTCTACGTGCACAACTCCGGCGGACTCACCCAAGACGCCGCCTACCCGTACCAGGCGAGGAAGGGTCGCTGCCGGAAGCCGAGGGGACCGCTCGCCTCCGTCGACGGCCTCTTCAGGGTCGCTCCGAACAGGGAGCTGGAGCTGCACAGGGCCGTGGCGGAGCAGCCCACCATCGCGATCGTGCGTGTCGATCGGCCCCGACCCCCGAGTTCAGGCAGTACTCCGGTGGCGTCTTCAGGGGGCCGTGCGGGGAGGAGAACCATGCCGTCGTCGTCGTTGGCTACGCGACGACCGAGCAGGTAGAAGATTACTGGATCATCAAGAATTCATGGAGTGGACGGTGGGGGGAGAACGGATATATGCGCTTGAGCCGCTCTGCCGACAGCAACGGTCCTGGACTCTGCGGCATCTATAGGGAGACTGGGTTCCCCAGCATCCGCGTTAGTCACAAGAATCTGAGTCTAGTCTAGGAGCAATTAAGATAAGAGTTGTTGTAATAATCATTTATTAACATTCAGATAATCTTCGCCAAGCCAAAATAGAGACTTTTTGTTGGTGTAAGTGTCTACATGCAGAGATCGAAATTGTACCGATCTAACAAGATTAACACAATGCTGTGGCAACCCAGATTAATTATCGTCTATCCTACATGGTAGAAACAATAAAAAGGTTGGAGGCTGCAAATTTTTTTTTCATTTTCGGTGTTTGTGCTAAGATCTTGGTGCTGGTGATATGGAATGCCTTCAAGCTGGAATTCGTCAAGGAGCTTCTTTCTTATATGTAGCTATATCTCCCTCTCATCCCTGAACTGAAGCACCTTGATTCCAGTTCAGCATTATTGCATGTACTACAGCCAGCTGATTTACAAACAACAGAACATGGTGCATGCTGAACTTTTACTGATGGATGGCAACACAAGTATACAACACATCCAGTTCCTAATTACCTGAGAAGACCAACTACTGCTCCAGTGCTCCACCAATCATGGGGAGCAGAGGCGGCCCTGTCTGCTGGGCATGGGGCCCTAATCAGATCACAAAAGCAGAGAACAGATCAGCACATCGGATCAACTCAAGCATCACAACCATAATTTGGTCTTGACCAAGCACTACAGGAAAACTCGGCTTTGCCGACTGCTAGAACCCTTTGCCACCTGCCAAAGACAGGGCAGTCGGCAAACATGCTCTTTGCCGATTGCCTTACTGAGCAGGTGGCAAAGGAGTCTTTGCCGACTGCCCTAATATCCTGAGCCGTCGGCCATTCAAAGCGCCGGCAAAAGACGTCCTTTTGCCGACGCCCGGCAGTGGCAAAGGAAAGCAGGTGGCAAAGGTGGCTGGGGCCTAACGGCGCCCATCGCCGTCCCCTTTGCCACCTGCCAGACCGTCAGGCAGTCGGCAAAGGTGAGATTTTTTATTTTTGAAATTTGAATTTAGGTTTTGGACATTCGACGTCGTCACTTGCTCCAAACTTCCTCAAACTTTTTTCATAGCCTCCACATGCCATAAGAGTGAACTTCAAAAAGTTTCATGATTTTGTGACCCTTTTTGCTATATTTCGTTAATTAATATCTTTTAATTCTATTTTCCATCAGAGAATCCAACTTTGAACTGCAGGTGCAAGAAATAATGAAACTTAGCCATTTGAAAAATGATATTCATGTTGGAGAGTCTATTTTGAGGCCGTGTCCAGAAACTCACCCAAAAATTTTGACGTCCTTGTCCACGGAACATGACCATCCACGCAGCCGGAGCGTGCTTTTTAATTATATAAAATTCAAACGAAGTCAAAAAATTACGAAAACTTGACAAGGTGTCATGTTATCACATGTGGAGTTTATGAAAAAAATTTGAAAAAATTTAGAGCAAGTTGCGATGCAGAATGTCCAAAACCCAGACATCTCACATATGATCACGGTAGTGATCATATGTGAGATGTCTGGGTTTTGGATATTCCCCGTCGCAACTTGCTCCAAACTTTCTCAAATTTTTTTCATAAGCTCCACATGTGATAACATGACACCTCGTCAAGTTTCGTAATTTTTCGACTTTGTTTGAATTTTATATAATTAAAAAGCACCTCTACCACACTGGATGGTCATGTTCCATGGAGAAGGACGTCAAAATTTTGGGTGAGTTTCTGGACACGGCCTCAAAATAGACTCTCCAACATGAATATCATTTTTCGAATGGCTAAGTTTCATAATTTCATGCACCGGCAGTTGAAAGCTGGATTATGCGGCCGAAAATTCAATTAAAAGAAAATAATTAACGATATATAGCACAAAGGGTCAAAAAATCATGAAATTTTTTAAGCTTCACTCTTAATGCATGTGGAGGCTATGTTTAAAATTTCATAAAATTTGGAGCAAGTTACGGATAAAAAAAAAGAAGGAAAAAAATACATAAATTCTTTGCCGACTGCCGTGGACTAAGGCAGTCGGCAAAGAAAATAAATAAAAAAAATAACGAGCCTTTGCCGACTGCCTTTTCCTAGGGCAGTCGGCAAAGGGTTGTAACCCTAAAAAATCCAACCGCCCAACCCGAACGCCTCCTCTCTCCTCACGCACTCCCCCCCCTAAGCTAAGCCCGCCGCCGCCTGAGATTCAAGCCGCCGTGGCGGATCGGATGAAGGCGGCCGCCTTCTGCTGCGCCGGCCTCGCGGCCGACGCCCGCCCCGCCCTTCTCCTCCCTCTCCCCGCCTGCCCCTGCGCTCGCGCCCCCGCCCGCCTCCTCGGCGGCCGACGCCCCGGCTGCCCGCTGTTTTCCCCGCCGCTTTTCCCTGCCTCGGCCAACGCGCCCCGCCGGGCCCCATCGCCAGGCTGCGGCGCCCGCCGGCCCCTTTCGGCCGGCTGCCAGGCGCCGCCGCCCGTCGCCCGGCCGGCTTCCGGCCCATGACGCGGCCGCAAGCGCCCGGCCGCCCCCCCCCAGGCCCCTCAAGCCGCCCCCCGTGGCCGGAGGCCCCTCCCGGCAGCCCCGGCCTCCTCGCGCCCAAGAGTGGAGGAGGCCGCCCGGCCCCCCGACTCCCAAGCAGCCCCGTGCAAAGAGGAGGAGTGGGAGAAGAACAAGGAAAGGAGGAGAAGAGATGAGGGAGAAGGAAGAAGGAGAAGGGAGAAGGGAGAAGGAAGAAGGAGAAGAAAAAAGAAGAAAAGGAAGAAGGAAGAAGGAGGAAGAGAGGAGAAAGGGAGAGGGTGAGGCTCCACCGACCGCCTTCTTGGCGTCTACGCCCCACCGACACGCCCACCGCCGTCGAACCGCCCGCCACGATAGCAAGGTATATCGCCTTCGTGCCGTTGTGGTTATCGGCCTTCGTGCCGCGGTGGTAATCGGCGTTCGCGCCGTTGTGGTTATCGGCCTTCGTGCCGCAGTGGCTAACGGCCTTCGCGTCGTTGTTTTTTTGCAGGTTTTGGAATCTCCCCGTGTAGGGGAGGTGCTGCCGAAATTTTGAGTGGATACTAATCTTTTTTGTTCTTTTTCTAGGACCACCTGTGGGAGGTACTCGGTGACTCCGATCGTCTTCGTGGGCGCTACGGTTCTTCCTGCACCACGTTGACTCTTCATCGCCCTGCTACCCGCCTTTGCGCAGCTACCCTAGGTATAATTCACCTCTCATTCTTATAGTAGTTATAGATTGCGTAGCCGAGTTAGGCGTCTCCCGTCCGAAAGGGATACGCGGTCGTTGGTATGCTGATCAGTGCATATCTGCGATAGTATCTCTTTCGGATTGTCCACGATTTTTGGACAGCCCGTGGATGCGTAGATGGGTTAGCTTCCATGTTCTACTCCCATTCGAAAGTCGAGTTTCGGCCTCACCTCTCCGTTGTTCTCCTGATACACACTCTCCCCGTCGGGACGTGTATCGGGAGAACAAATGGGAGGTGTTGCCGAAATTCCGCCTCCTGGACGGGAGTGGAGCATGGAAGCTAACCTCATATACGCATCCTCGGGTGGGATTAGGACCTATCCTTCACCTATTAGATGGTAGGAACGCCTTGTAGATGCAAATGCTAGTTTTATTTCTCGCTTACATTGGCGCATAACAGAGGATGGATGACCGTGAGTGGATGTACACTGGCTGGACAACTAAGAGGAAGAGTGATGAATGGGTTAGGGGGACCAATAATTTTCTGGAGCAAGCATTTGGGCCGCCTGCTCAAGGGTCGGATCGGACGTTGTGTCCCTGCAGAGAGTGTAAGAACCAAAAAAGAAAAGTACAGAGGGAGGTATACAAAGATCTTTTCAAGTATGGATTTGTGGAAAACTACAAGAGGTGGATCTTCCATGGTGAAGCAAAAGCACGTATTAGAGAGGAGGAGGTAAGAGCACGCCTCGAGGAGTATGATGGAGATGCTGGGGTGGCCGACATGGTGGTAGACTATAATGAGGCACATGGTAATGAAGGATTGATGGAGGAGAATCCGGAGGAAACCCGCAAAGGCTTTCTATGAAATGATGTCTTCGGCGCAAGCCCCTTCATGAGAAGACAACAATGTCGCAACTAGATGCCGTTGGTCGCCTTTTAGGGTTGAAGTCGCAGCTTGAGCCTGAGTCGAGACGGCTTCAATCTCATGTTGACAGCTTTTGGGCACAATGCTTCCGGGGATCACACGCCGCCGAAGAACACATACGAAGTCGCTGAAGCTCCTCCGTGCACTTAAGATGCCGTATGAATCGATCCATGCTTGTCCTAACGGGTGCGCCCTATTTAGGGGAGAGAAGAACTAAAGGCCGCAACGCACTTGTCCAAAGTGCAAGGCCTCTAGGTATGTGGAGGTAGATGGTGGTGATGGCAAGAAGGTGGAGTCTAAGATCCCGAGATGGTCGTCCGGTACCTTCCACTCATCCCGAGGCTCCAAGGGATGTTCATGACAGAGGAGTCCGCGGCGTATGACATGGCACAAGGATGGCAAAAGATATAGTGAGAAGATGGTACACCCATCGGATGCCGAGGCATGGCAAGATTGATGTGCAAGATCCCGACAAAGCTAAGGACGCTCGGAATGTACGTGTAGCCATAGCAAATGATGGGTTCAACCCGTATGGGAACACATGCGGCCCCATACACTTGTTGGCCCGTATTTGTGATCCCCTCAATCTTCCCCGGCGCCATGTTTGAACCCAAGAATGTGTTATTGTCACCGATAATACCGACACCCGGGCAATAATATGGGTGTGTTCATGCGCCCACCGTGGGATGAATTAGAACATGCTTGGGAAAAGGGGGGTACTAACATACGACCGAGCTACAAAGAAGAATTTCACAATGCATGCGTGGTATCTATATTCAATGCATGACTTTCGGCATATGGCATATTCTGTGGGTGGTGTGTTCATGGGAAGTTCCCTTGCCTAGTATGCATGGAATCTGTGATGTTCACTTGGCTGAAGAAGGGTGGCAAGTACTCTTCGTTTGACAAACACCGTCAATTCCCCCGAGAACCATGAATTCAGACGAGACACCCAACACTTCACTAAAGGTGTTGAAGTCACCGACCCTATTCCCCGAAGTTTAAGAGCGGTGCCTGTGTCCTTGCCGAAGTTACGTGCTCTTAAAATCGACAAAGACACCGGTGGTTTTATTGGCTACGGTGAGGAACACATGTGGACCCATATATCAGGCTTGACTAGGCTACCCTACTTCAAGGACCTTCTGCTTCCACACAACATCGATGTGATGCACACAGAAAAGAATATCGCCGAGGCACTTTGGGGAACCCTGATGGACATAAAACAAAAGTCAAAGGACAACGTCAAGGCTAGACTTGACGTGGAGGCGATCTGCAATAGACCAAAGCTAGTGATGAAGACCCCTGCGCCGGGTAAGAATTGGAGAAGGGGGGCCACCGATTACATCCCGAAAAGGAGCGATAGGAAAGAAGTGCTGGAGTGGATGAAGACGTTACTGTTTCCTGATGGGTATGCGGCGAATCTGAGTAGGGGAGTGAACCTTAAGACTATGAAAGTCTTAGGGATGAAGAGTCATGACTTCCACATATGGATTGAGCGACTTCTTCCTGCGATGACCCGTGGATACCTCCCCGAGCCGCTTTGGCGCGTTCTCGTAGAGTTGAGCTATTTCTTCCGTCGCCTTTGTGCCGTGGAGTTATCTCGAGAAGTGATTCGTGACCTAGAGCGTCTTGCACCGCTGCTGATTTGCAAGTTGGAGATGATCTTTCCACCCGGCTTCTTCCCCGCCAATGCAAAGATCTCGATCTTGCACCTACCACGTGAGGCACGGGGGGGGTCCTCAGTGCAGGCCCGTTGGTGCTATCCAATCGAGAGTGTCAAAAGATTCTTCGAAAAAGTGTAAAAATAAAGCCAAAATTGAGGCTTCCATGGCGGCAGGCAAAGAAGAGTGGAGGAGGTGTCGAACTTCACAAAGGCATACTATACCGACAACCTTCCGAACATGAACCCAGTCCCTCGTTACAATGACGATGAGAATTTATCGACCCTAAGCCTTTTCACGGGGCAACTCGGAAGGGGAAGCGCAGGTACCCCCAAGACGTTGCAACAACATGAGTTTCGCACTATCATGCTCTACGTGTTGTTGAACCTTGAAGAAGTGGTTCCTTATCGAAAGTAAGTTCTCAATTCTAGACTTGTTACATACGTAGTCAATATCCTCCATCTATCGGTCCGACCCCCTTCATCTCTTGTTTTTTTCGGGAGTTTATTAAGGAATACCGACGAAGGAATACGGCTCCTACCCTCCAAGAGGAAGATGATTTCCTCAAAAATGCCGGGCCCGATTTTATTTCATGGTTCCGCATAAAGGTACCATTAAACTTACCTCGTTCCAACTTTGATATTCCAATTTGCACCTAGGAGCGAGTAATGTAACGCTCTACTGGCCTCACCTTGCGCACGCACGGATAGGGAAATGAATCCCGAATTGAGACAAAGGTTGCATGCGGCCGCAGATAGTAGGGTCAATGTATTCACCGCTTATGATGTCAATGGCTATCGCCGCACAAGAAGCCGGGAGGAGGAGAGTAGGCCCTGGTCGAAAGACCACGTGCACGGAGTTCGACGCGCCCGGAATGATGGTGTCGACTATTATGGCATAGTGGAAGAAATATACGAGCTCGAGTTCCCGTGCCCTAAAGCTCTAAAGCCGGTTGTCTTCAAATGCCATTGGTTTGATCCTAATATCACGAGAAGAGCCGATGACATTGGACAAGTCGAAATTCGACAGGATTCTATCTATAGTGGAGATGATGTCTATATTGTGGCTCAACAGGGCCACACAAGTTTATTATCTTCCATGGGCGTGCCAAAAAAGACGAGAGGCTTAAGGGATGGTACCTAGTGCAATTGGTATCACCGCGTGGTAAAGCGCCTGTCCCAAACGATGATGATTACAACTTTGATCCGAAGGCAGATACCGGAGAGTTCTATCAACCTGAGGGGCTAGAAGGGCGTTTGGAGATAGACATTTTTTCACTGATGGGCATGGAAGTAGACAACGACATCGATGAGGACGAGGGTGAAGTGGTGCAAGATGCTAAGGACCTAATGATGCTTGAGCGATGGAGGGCTAGGCGCGAACTAGGTGTTGAGGACGATGGAGGTGGTGAGGAGAATGAAAATAATGAGGACTTAGGTTTTGACAATATTGATAGTGATGATGACAAAGAAGTGATTGTGATGACGGTGGAGGCGATGATGAAAATGGTGATAGTGATGATGAGGACTTCGGTTACTAATTGATGTAATACTATATTGTTCTTATTATTACTTTGCAATTAAGTTTCATTCATTTTGCATCTCTTTAAAAGTACTTATCGATTATTTGTGCTAATTGGTTTAATCTTTGTCATTTCAGGTACAGGACAAAATGCCGGGCGGAGGTAGACGTCGACGACCCCGAGACGAAAGGTCACCTCGATCTACATGTCGACCGGCGTCGACGACGAGGCGGAAGAGGAGGCGCCGTTGGTGGAATCGTCTGCGAGGTCCCGCACACGCCGCTCGTCGACGAGGGAGCTCTTTTCCCCGCGTCCGACCAAGACGGGCGGCCAGGCGGGGCGGCCAGGGCGGGCGACGAGGACGGCCGCCGGGGGGGGGCGGCCGGGACGGGGCAGCCAGACGGAGCGGGGCGACACCACTCGGAGACGTCTTCCACGTGTTCGAGGAAGCCCTACCAGCGGGATCACGCGCCTCCCCCTTCCACCCCGCCGCGGCAGCCCACCGCTTCGGTGATTCGACCCGAGGGTCCAAAGTAAGTAACCATTCATGTTTTCATAACTTATTCATATGACATGTTGAAAATTAAACTTCGGACTAACAGTTGTTCTTAATGACGCGTGCGACAATCGGAAGCTTGTGAACGGGGCGCTTCACGCCATATTAATGGCATCTTTGGGCCTCCTTGTTAAGAAGCACTACCCCGGCCTTGTCACCATAGATGGGATCCAAAAGCCACCTAATAAGTGGCCGGAGTTCTACAAGATCAAGGACGCAAACGAGGTCCCCCTTGCCGACGTGATCAAGAGGGAGTTTTGGGTGAGTCTTCATCGCACCGCTTTGTTAATGTCAATGGATTTGTTGGACGTTGTTGAAATAATGAAAAGATACATGATATCTGTATGCAGGAGTGGTACACGTGCGAGCCGAACACACGAGATCGAGGCGTCGCGAGTGCGGGACAAGGTCCGCATGGAGAGACTCAAGGACATGTACTACGAGGCGCACCTCCAGGTCCTCATCAACTACCACGCCGAGGTGCTTGGCCAGTCGCTGCCGAAGTCGGAAGCCAGGGCGATGATCCTCTCGCCCGAAACCGACCTCCCAAGGGAGATCTACCTCGGGGTAAGTATGAAAAATTAAATCGATTCCATTCTAATTCGGGAGTGATCGCTCAAACGCACATTTTTTACGTAGTACCCTCGCTGATTGGTGCAAAATGTACATGGACTGGCTGGGAGAGGCGATTGTGGACTCGTGGACAACACCGAGGCGTACGTGAGGCACGGGGAGAAGTCCGACATGCCAATGGGAGGACAAAAGCAAAGACACCACCAAAGGAGCCGCCCCTGAGCGCATACATGGACACATGGGTACCCTTCACACCGATTTATTTATTTATTCATTCATTTATTTATTCATTCTCATTACGTGTAATCGTTCTTGTGTTTTCCTTGCGGACTTCGATCGCATGGTGGCCAGTGATCAACGAGTTCACGGGGTACGCCCCTGCCTCATCGGGGCAAAGCGAAAAGATCCGGACAACGCCTATGACCCGGCGAAGGGGGCCGACACGTTCACCAACCCAAACGCCTACGAGAAGGTGGTCCAAGACACCGAGGCAGTTCGCAAAAGCGCCATGGTGAGTTCTACGATCCAGCCACCGAGCCCCTTGACACGGACGTCCCGATGAGGACGGGAGGAGGGAAGCAAAGATGGCCGGTACTTTCTTGCCCACAAAGTGTAATCGACCCGCCACCGCTCCCACCCTTCGTGAGGTTCGCCGATCGGACAAAGACAACCTCCTCGACGTCCCCATACAACCTCGGCGGCCGAGCTCTACGCAGATGATCGCGACGGTTCAGGTAACTATTCGTCGTTCGTTGGTTTTACATATGTAGCTTTCCTTATGCATTGTTTAAACATCGCGGGTGTAATATTGCAGTCCCAAATTGGCCGAAGTTGCGGGCCCAACAAAGCGCCCAAGAGGAGGCCCATCGGCCAGCAGCTTGGCGGCCCAAGAGGAGGCCCATCGCCGGCGGTTGGAGGCCATCCAGAGCACTCGGCGCGCCCGGATGAAGGAGTTTGCCCGGCTTCTTTCGGGGCCTGGAGATCCCTGGTTTCAGATGTCCTCCGTTGCCTTCCGTGATCTTCGCTCCACCACCTGCTCTCGGTCCACCCCCTGTTCCTAGCCCTTTAGGGACTCCGGTGAGTTTCTAGCGATCTTTGTATTGTTTTTTTAAGCTTGTGTGGCCATCCCGCAGTACTAATGAGATCACTTCTCTGTGCAGCCACTGTCGGCGGGTTCGAACCCGACTCCACATGGCCTTTCTCCAGGGCCATGTGGGGCCGGTTGCCCCTCAGCCACAGCTCTCGTGGCCAGGCGGTGTTCCTCCTAGGCCTACGCAGGAGGGGGGCTCCGGGTGGGCTAGCGACCCTCCGCCTGCCCGCAACATCGGATCCGGGTGGGTGTCTGCCCAGCCCCCGCAGTTGGACCGTCCTCGTGGCCTTCGTGGCGGTAGGGAGCTCTTCACATCACGGTGGCGGCGGGTCGCGGGGACAGTGACTAGCTATGTGGTTCGTGTACTTTGCGGGGATGTTTGATGTTGGTTATGTCTTTCCATGTTGGATGTTTAATGTTCGATGCTCGATTAGTACGATTTGTTGGATGATGGACTTGTTGGACTCCTTTGTTATGGTTTATGTGTGCTATATATGTGGATTTATGTGATATATATGTGGATCTCGTGTGATATATGTGAATTCCAGTTATATAATCATATATGTGATTTTGTTGCCGTGATGCAAAAGCAAAAAAAGCAGACCAAAATTTTACTTATTCGGCTTTGCCACCGCGGTGGAAAGCGGGTGGCAAAAGCCGAGTCTCGGGAACCATGGCGGCTTTGCCACCTGCTAAAAAAGGCGTCGGCAAAGAGTCCTTTGCCACCGCCAAACAAGGCGTCGGCAAAAGATTTTCTATTCTGAAAAAATAAAAATGGTCTTTGCCACCGCCAAGTAAAGGCGTCGGCAAAGAATTTATGTTCTAAAAAAATTAAAAAAAGCCTTTGCCGACGCGGCGTGGCGTCCAAGAACGGAACGCGCTTCCGCCATCATCTCACGACGGCGTCGCCTCCCTTTGCCGACTGCCATGTTGGCGGTGGCAAAGGCTTTGCCGACCGCATTCCACGTGGCGGCGGCAAAGATTTCTTTGCCGACCTATCCTTTGCCACACGTTCTTTGCCGACCGCCACGTGGAATGCGATCGGCAAAGCCTTTGCCACTTTTTTAGTGCCTTTGCCGACTTTTTTGGCGGTCGGCAAAGAAGGGCATTCCAAAGAGTGAAGAGGCATGAATCGCAAGCATGCATGACCCGAGCAACAACGGATGCGAGGCTGCAGTGCAGCCGACCTATCCAGGCTCCAGCCAACGCCATACTTTTTATTTTTCCATTCTTATTTTCTTATATTTTTCCCTTTGTATTTGAAGGCTGAAGCTATGGTGTCACAGCTTTCTTCTACATTACTATTATGAACAAAAACAAACACATATTTATCCGCGTCTTGACATGTCAGCGGTTCGTCCATACCATGCATGCAATGACTGAGAACATGAACAGAAGAGAAGTGGGAACGGGGAGCACGCACGGGTCATGAGAAATCGGAAGACTCAGCCGTCAGGTTCCGGGCCCCACACTCCCCACCTCGTCGCCTTCCTTCCACGGTGACGGTGACCCACGGTCCAGATCTACTCCTTGCCCACGCCATCGCGTCGTCGCGGAGATGAGGAGGTCCACGGGGACCACGTGTCACCCCTGGCCGTCGGCGATCGCCGGCGACATGAGCAATCAAGCTGGAATCGCTGGATTCGGCCAAGCACAGAGGAAAGCTTCTCTGGCTTCTACTGTATTCAGTTTGATAATATTCGATAATTCGTTACACACAACAGGGCAGTCTTAAGGCTCGATGGCCACTGGTGTCAAGGTCCCACCAGTCATACAGTACGTATTACATAAATAGAGGAATACGCCTTCAGCTACGGCTACACCTTTCTACTCTTGCGTCTTCATGCTGTCATTGTGACATCTCCCCCCACCGAAACCTGTGCTTGTCCCCGAGCAGGTGCTGCTGAAAAGCGTGCCTTGAAGACGTGATAGTCTTCCCAGGTTGCTGAAGATGCCGGTAATTCAGTCCATGTCACAAGGACTTGCGTGATGGCGTTGTTCCCCTTGCGGATGAGACGGCGATCCAGAATTGTGGCCGGAACGGCATCAGCCGCCTGCAAATCTGTCAACATGGGTAACTTGGAGAATACTGGGGTATAGTTAGCATGGAATGGTTTCAGTTGAGATATGTGGAATACTGGGTGAACTTTACTCTCTGCTGGCAAGTCCAGACGGTAGGCCACATTACCAATCTTCTCCAGGACTGTATAAGGGCCAAAGAACTTGTACGCCAATTTGGGAAAAGGTCTGTTTGCTACCGATGACTGTGTGTAAGGTTGCAAGCGTAATAAGACTTGCTCTCCAACTGAGAAGGTGTGATCTGTTCTGTTTCTATCAGCAAACATCTTTATTCTGTTCTGTGCTTGTTCTAGTCGTTGCTTAAGCAGTTTAAGGTGAAGCTCTTTGTGTTCAATCAAGTCAGTGACTGATGGTGGAGTTTCAGCTGTTGGTTCTGGTGTTGCACCCAGATTTGAATCATACCCATACAATGCCTTGAACGGTGAGCACCCCAAGGAACTGTGAAAAGCTGAGTTATACCACAATTCAGCTAAGGATAGCCAGGCTTTCCAAGTTGTAGGTGAATCTTGCACTGAGCACCGCAGATACATTTCAACACACTGGTGACCCTCTCTGTCTGGCCATCCGTTTGTGGATGGTAAGCAGTACTGTATTGGAGCTGGACTTTGTACAACTTGAAGAGTTGCTTCCAAAATGCACTCACAAAGATAGTGTCTCTATCAGTTACTATTGAAGTTGGTAATCTATGAAGCATGACTATGTTGTCCATAAACAGCTTGGCAATATGATGTGCAGTGTATGGATGTTTGACTGGGATGAAATGAGCAAATTTGGTAAATCTGTCAACAACTACTATGATTGTTGAATAGCCTTCAGATTTAGGGAGCCCCTCGATGAAGTCCATAGACAGGGCTGTCCAGACTCCCTCTGGAACAGGAAGGGGCTGGAGGAGTCCAGTAGGATGTTGTAGGTTGTGCTTTGTATGCTGGCACACTGCACATTGTTGGATATATTTTTCAACATCAGCCTTCATGCCTTTCTATGTGAAATGTTGCTTGAGCCTGTGGTAAGTGGCATTGACCCCTGAGTGTCCACCAATTGCAGTTGCATGGAATATTTCAATAAGTCTTGTTTGGAGGGCTGAATTGTTGCTGATCCAGATAAGGTTTGCCTTTCTGATCAGCCCTTTGTCCAATGCAAATACTTGATCATTGGGACTGTGTACTGCTAGCTCAGCTAGGAGTTGTTGGGCTTGAGGGTCTGTGGCATATGCATTGAGGACCTCTTGGATCCACTGGGGTTGCACCACTGAAACAGCTTGAAGTGGCATGAAATGGGCCACCCTAGATAGGGCATCTGCTGCAATGTTCTCTTTGCCTTGCTTGTACTAAATTTTGAAATTCAAGCCCATGAGTCTTGTCATAGCCTTTCTCTGAAGTTCTGAGTGCAGATTCTGGTCTTGGAGGTAAGCCAGGGATTTGTGATCGGTGAGGATGATAAATTCCTGTCTCAAGAGATAAGGTTTCCACCTTTCTATAGCCATAATAAGTGCAAGGAATTCCTTTTCATATATGGACAGTTGTTTATGCTCATCACTCAATGCCTTGCTAAGATAAGCAATTGGCTGGCCTCTCTGCATGAGTACTACACCAATACCATCTAGACATGCATCAGTTTCAATTGTGAATTGTTCCTAAAAATTTAGGAGTGCCAGGAGTGTTGTGGTCATTGCAGTTTTCAAACTATCAAAGGCCAGCTGTACTTGTTCAGTCCATATGAATTGTTTGAGTCTCAATAAGTTGGTCAAAGGCCTGGCTATCAACCCATATTTCTTCACAAATTTTCTGTAATACCCTGTGAGGCCCAAGAAAGCTCTCAATTCAGTAACAGTGGTGGGGACTGGCCAATTCAGCATGGCTTGTATCTTGGACGGTTCTGTGGCCACTCCCTTGTCTGAAATGATGTGGCCCATATATTCTATACTATGTTGTGCAAAGCTGCATTTGGAGTGCTTGAGATAGAGTTTGTTGGCTCTCAGAGTTTCCAGCACTTGTTGTAGGTAAACCACATGCTCCTCAATTGATGGGCTGTAAATTAGAATATCATCTAGAAAGACCATGACAAACTTTCTCAAGAATGGACAAAGTACTTGATTCATCAAGCATTGGAAGGTTGCTGGTGCATTGGTTAGCCCAAAGGGCATAACTTTGAATTGGTAGTGCCCATGATGTGTCTTGAATGCAGTTTTGTACTCATCCTCAGGCAACATTCTCAGCTGGTGATATCCTGATCTCATATCAAGCTTAGTGAAGTACTTGGAACCAGCTAGTTCATCCAGGATCTCCTCTATAATGGGCATGGGAAATCTATTTTTGATAGTCAAATCATTCAATCTTCTATAGTCAACACAAAACCTCCAATTTCCATCCTTCTTTTTGACTAGAAGTACTAGGGATGCAAAAGGGCTATGACTATGTGTTATAAGACCTTGATCCAGTAACTGTCTAACTTGTTTCTCAATCTCTGTTTTGTGCTGTAGGCTATAATGATAGGGCCTTGAGTTGACTGGCACTGCTTTAGGGACTAGAGGGATAGCATGGTCATAACTTTGATGTGGTGGTACGTAGTTGCTGTGGGTTATTAAACACATCAGCATATGCAGTTAGCAGATCTTGTATCACAACCGGCTGGTGTTTTTGTTGTGGCACACTATCTTCCTTGTTTACAGTGTCTAGCATCACATAAGCCCATATATCATTGCCTTTGGTGGATTTATACAACTGCTTAGTTGATATGGAATGTAGCTGAGGTGAAGGAGCAGCAAGACCATGTAGAGTGATGAGCTGGCCTTGATGTTGAAATTGCAGAGTTTTAGCTTCCCAGTCACAGGTCATAGGACTGTTAGCTTTCAGCCAGTCATAACTAAGGATAGCATCATAGGGTAGAGTGTCCAACATTATCATATCATGAGTGAAAATATGGCCTTGAGTGTACCACTGAACTTGCTGAACTTTTGCTGTGGTATTGATCCACTGTCCATTGGCTACCTTAACTCTGCGCTCCTTGGTTGGTATAGTAGGCAGTTTGGTGAGATTGACAAAATGAGCACTAATGAAGCTATGAGTGCTCCCAGTATCCACCAGGATTAACATTGTTTTGTTTCTGACTGTACTCTTGATTGTAATGCAATCAGGAGATGTGGTGCCAGACAGGGCATTCAGGGATAGTTGACAGAAGTCTTCTGTAAGTACTTCTTCGATAGCCAATTCATTCAGGACATCATCACTTAACTTTCTGTCCAAGTCATTAACAATCATGGCATTGATTTGAGGTTTACCCCTCTTAGTGCATACAGCTGCATGACCTGGCTCAAAATTTTCTCCACATTGGAAGCAAAGGTTGTTTTTCTTGCGGTAGTCCCTGAGCCGTTTGTCCCTCCACAGAGTGCCAGAAGTGTTAGGAGGCCTGTCGATCCTGAATTGAGGAGCCTTGCTTGATGTTTGATATTTCTGAGACTTGCCCTTAGCTCTGTCCAGAATCTTTTGCTGAATTTTAGCAACTGTTATAGCTCTGTCCACTGTGGTGGGGACTTGTGGTTCTACCATGGCTCTGATGTCTTCTCTCAGCCCATTGACATAGGTAGATGCAACAAACAATCATCCAATTTGCCCCCATGCATAGCAATCTCATACTGCAGAGCCTGGAATTCAGTTGTATACTCTTCAACTGATCTTGTTTGCCTGATTGTGAGCAGGCCATTGATTGCATTTCTGTAATCGTCTCCTCCAAACTTTGCCTGGATGGTAGTTGAAAAGGTAGACCAGGATACTAATGGGTTGGTTATGGTATATGCCTCCCACCATTTGGCAGCATTTCCCTCCAAATGCATTGATGCTGCCTAAACCCACAGATGCTCTGGTATGTTATAGATGTTGAAGTAATTGGAGCACTTGGTCAACCATACCTTGGGTTGGTTACCATCAAATTTGGGAAATATCATCTTGGATAGGGTATGATGAGGTAGGGAGTCCTTCTTGCTATGATGGTCTTGCGGTGGCTTGTGATACTTGGAAGTTGATGGTTTGTAATCCTCCTTCCCCTTGCCATAGTCGCCAGCAAATGGGTTTTCTTCCTCGAACACCACTAAAATCGACTGCTCACTCTTACTATCCTCAAACTGCCTGAGGGTGAGGTCAGCCACTGCCTGGCCATTGGCCTTGACTTGTTTAGCAATGAATTGTTGCTCAGCAGTACATGCATCAATCTTGGCATTGTTGGCTTGGAGTTGCTTTTTGAGATCTTGTTGAATGACACTGATATCATTCATACTGGTGAACAGGAGGTTGAAGTTCTCCATGACCTCATCCCACTTGCTCTTCTCATCCTCCTGGCTCTTAGACATGAGATCCAACAGGATCATTGTCTGTGCTGAAGGCTTAGGAGGTACTTGCGGAGGAGCCGTCGCTGCAATCCGAGCAAATCCGGAGCTTGAATCGGTGAAGCAACAGGTTCGGTCGAAACCTCCCCTACTGCATGCTTTACATAATCCCCAACACCTGGAAGAGAGGCTTCGACCGAGGGATTTTACACAGAAACAAGTCCCGCAACCCAAGTCGATGGACTCTTCCTGCCGTTCGCCACCGCACCGATAATCAAGCGCAACTACGGAATTTTACGTGGAAACAAACGCTCCACAACCCTCGCTACTGACTCGATCCGTGCTAGTGAAAAGAAATCGAGCTAGTTTAGAGAGCTCACAAAAGGGAACGCCGCCGATCCGATTGTCGATGTCGAACCCCAGTTGAAGATCTGTCGCCGTGCGGGGAAGACTAGAGTTGTCGTCGCCCGCAGTCCCGTCACGCCGCCGCTGTGCGCAGAGGAATTGGTCGTCACCGGATCTGGTACGCCACCGCCACAGGTTTGGACGAATTGGTAGGGTTTGGTGGGTGGGTTGGGTTGCCGAGGAAGGACCGCCTTTGATACCACTTGTCACCTCTGGCCGTCGGCGATCGCCGGCGACGTGAGCAATCAAGCTGGAATCATCGGATTCGGCCAAGCACAGAGGAAAAGCTTCTCTGGCTTCTACTGTATTCAGTTTGATAATATTCAATAATTCGTTACACGCAACAGGGCAGTCTTAAGGCTCGATGGCCACTGGTGTCAAGGTCCCACCAGTCATACAGTATGTATTACATAAATAGAGGAATACGCCTTCAGCTACAGGCTGCACCTTTCTACTCTTGCGTCTTCATGCTGTCGTTGTGACACCACGGCTCTCAAGGCGGCGGCGCTGCTAGTGGTGCTGCTCTCGCTGGCGGCGGCGTACCTGTCGATCACGTCGTACCAAGAGAGGAGGGAGGAGGAGGTCCACGGGATGTTCATGGAGTACAGGGTGCGCTGCAACAAGGCCTACAACTCCACCACTGGCGAGGAGGAGCGCCGGTACGCGGTGTTCAAGGAGAACTTCCGCCGCGGCTACCGCGTCTCCGTCTGCATCTTCGGCGACATGACCGAGGAGGAGGTTCACGCGTGGAAGCCCGGCGCATTGACCCTCCAAGAGAGTTACCAAAAGGAACCCCTCGGAGAGGCCGAATTAGCTCATCAGCAGGTCTTTCCGCTGGTGGAAGGGAGGGATGGCCGAGGTGGAGCGGTTTCCAGGTAATTAAGCATCTTCAATTTATTTTATTATTATTATTAAATTCGTTGGGTAAAATAAATTACTTTGAAAAATATGGACTTTAAGTTTCTCTGTATCAGGACCGAAATAAGTTTAGCTGAAGAGGCAAAAAGAAAAAAGAACATACACTGTGCTAATATAATGGTTGATATGATCCGGTTCCGGTGCACACTCATATCTGTTTTCCTGTGATGGACGACATCTCATTTGACATGATGCCAAATAGCCTCTTGGTAGCATCGTCAGTGCTTGCTCTGCATTGTCATCACTGACATAATACCTCCCTGTTAATTTAATCGTTGCATTTTTTTGTACATATCCTTATTCGTTACTTTTTACCAGTTATTGAGGCAAAAGTCTAGAGGTGGCACCATTCATGGAGAGATGAAGCACAGGTAGACCTGAATATGGCTGTTGCATGCATGTAATAAATTTGAGTCGAAAATGTATGCATTTTCGAAGGATGAAATGAGAAAGAGTAAAGTCTAACTTGTGTTGCCTGTGTCATCGGATTTCCAAACTTGCAAAACGCTTATCTAGGTATCTAAACATTGTTCGCTTCAAATAGTTTCATTGGGTCTTTTTGTGGCCCTCAAACTTGTTTAGCTATGTCATTCTGGTCCAAACTATTGAAATGCTCCTCATCTTCCTCCACATGTGTGGTCAAGCGGCTTACCGTTGTAGTGCTCGGGCAGCATCGCACATTCTCACCGTCGTAGTCACTCGGTGTCGTACTGCCTTGGCCTCTCCCGAAATCTCTCCTACGCAACCTCATCGAGACTACCATTTCAAATTGCATCGACTCACACATTGCAACTGACCACCATACCAGTGTTCAAGATCATATGAGACACTCAAGGCAACTCGATCGAACGAAAATGAATCTATGGTGTCGGTACCTGAAGCTGTTGTGTCACAGCTTTCTTCTATTTTGGTTTACAGGACTTCTGTATGTATGCTTTCAACAAAAGCACATATAACGTTGACTGAGTCTGAAAATGGACCATCTCACAAACGAATTTGGAGAGGGAAAATACCAGCAAAAATTAAGATATTCTTATGGCTAATCGCAAATGATGCTATTTTAACCAAAGACAATCTGAGAAAGAGGAACGGGCAGGGTGACCCAAGCTGTATGTTTTGCAATAATGTAGAAACTGCAGATCATCTGTTTTTCACTTGCTATGTTGCAAAAACAATCTGGTCTATTATTGCTATACGTCTGAATGCCAATAACATTCCATGTAATTTTCAGCAATGTTGGTTATGGTTTGACAAATGGTTACCAAACAATAAAAAATCTCATGCTTGTGGAATTGCGAGATCATTTGTCACATGAGTGCTCTTCTGAAATATTGGGCAAGCTTGTTCTCGGAGGAAGACCTTGATCAACTGTGTGCAAGGGCTGACCTGATGCTCCAGGTGGCCAAGGAGACACTGGCGGTCCAGACGGCACGCCAGGTGGACCAGCTATTGCTCCAGGATGGTCAGGCTGCAAGTGACGAAGTCATTTGAAAAATGAGCCTTCAAAAGGCAAAAACTATGTTTCTGTTGGGTCTAATGATGTAATATAGAAGTTGATACTTTTCCTCTGCTTTATGTTGTGCCGATGCTGTTCCGGCCTGGGTCTTAGTTTAAATAGTTGTGCTGGCGATGCCCTTTGAAGTCCCTTCGTTTTCTTTAGAATCTATCTGGGTCTATCCTTTTCTGGGCACTTCCCCCTTCTTTTATATCATGGATACTGTGTATTTCCGTTATACTATAATGAAAATGAGATGATCTCGTGTGGAAAAAAAAGCACATATAATGTTCTCTCGTCTATGAACAAAAAAAAGGTACAAACGATGTCACAGGAACACTCCTAATGTAGTGTTAAGAATATAGTCAGCTATTATCCTGTACGTATGCTCCGACGGGTGAACTGAATCGAAGAACACGTACTTATCCGCGTCTTGACACGTCAGCGGTTCGTCCAAGCCGCAGAGCACAGATGTCTCGATGAGTCCTGTGCCGCAGCAACCTTGCGCGACGTTCTCGAATCCTGCCGGTCATCGATCGCAAACAAACGTCATTTCATAATTTTTTGCACAAAGTTCTTGTGAAAAGAACCTGTGAAGATGCTGATCCAATATGCAAGAACTTGTGAAGAACTGAAGATATATATATAGATTTTGCTTCACTCACCGTAGTCCGACGGATTGGCGACGATGTCAGCCACGACGCTGTACGTCTCCACGTAGACGATCCGCGCGCCAGCGAGCTCACCGTTGAGCCTCGTCAGGGCCTCCAGCAGCCCGTCGTTGAAGCTGACGGCCAGCCGGTTGTACTCCTCGTTGCACACGCCGGGCTCGTCGTCGTTGAGCGTCCTCGCCGCGGGGACGCACCCGAACGGAGCCAGGCCGGTGAACTCCATCTTGCGCGCGCCGAGGCCGTAGGCGTCGCGGACGGCCGCCTCGGCGAGGCCGACGAGGTAGGCGACGTACTCCGGCGGGGTGTACTGGGCTTGCCGGAGAGGGACGGTGAAGTAGTTGACGATGAAGTCGTTGGTGCCGATGCTGAAGACGTACAGCGCCTCGGCGATGGTGGCGTTGGCCGCGGACTCCCCCTTGGCGACCTGCAGTCTCGCCTTGTACTCCTTGAAGTACTCCAGCTGCTGGCTAATGGAGATGACTGACTGAAATAGATTTCAACAGGTGATTGTATTAGCACATCTCTAATCAGTGAAAACTATAGTGGCACAAATCCAATTAACCCCTGTATATTAGTTCTTCAAAAACCTGATGACATGGACCCTATGTGTCATGTTCATAGCTTTGGCTAGTTGGTTATCACCTAGGCACCTTATTTCTTAGCTTAAGTTGAACTTTGGCTTGGCTCCAATCCAAATAGTTTCCATCATTTTTGTCATGGCTAAAATTTGGCTTGTTTTATTGAATCAACATGAACCAGCCAAGGTGCCCTAATTATTATACGATAGAGACCGGCGATCCAGGTCTGATGGCCCTAAGCGCCCGCGCCTAGGCCCCAGCCCTCTTTGTTGTAAGCTAAAAAAGTATATGTGCCTTTGGATCGACCAAGCTCCCTTCGGACGTTGGGTCCTACTGGGCAGAGTCAAAACAAAGTGACAAAGAACCATCTTTCTTGAGAGAGCAAAAGGCGTTGACCTTATTAATAATCACCTGTTTATGAGTCAGTTTGGTGAATCATTATGTTTTGGTTCAGTTTTATGCAAGAGCATCTTCAAGACTTCCCAAAAATTTCACCCCAAAATCAAAATCATAGTGTTTTTCAGCTCGCCAAAAGTATTGAGAGGAATAGATCGTAGTGTTTCTTAAAAAAAAGCAAAAGACGGAGAGAGATATGGGCAAGATCGCGAGGAAACAGCAGCACGTGCCACAGCAATCAAAATAAAGGAAAACGACTTGGCATAGCAGAAGGTACATACAGAAGTTTCCTTACTGGGATTTTCGCCGTCAAATCATCGAGCCCGGTGCCGCCGGAGGCAAAGCTGACGCCCATGGCCAGCTGGTCGATGGTGTAGCCGGGGTCCAGGTAGGCCGGCACCGACGACGGTAAGCCAAACGCCTCCGAAATGAAGTCCGTGGCGAGGCGGCCATTGGAGAACCTGCCGGTGGCGACGCCCCCGTCGAAGTCGCGCCCGTACGGCGGGAAGTTGCCCCTGGCTATGGTCGGGATGAAGTTGTTGTTGCCCGCGTCCACCGTCGAGTCCCCGAACACGATCAACGCCGGCACCTTGCCGCCGGCGACGTCGTCGGCAGAGAAATGGAAGACGAGAAGCAGCAGCCAGCAGCAGCACAGGCGGCGGCGGCGGCTTTGAGACGACGACGACGACATGTTAGTTGCCTGGTACTACGTGTGGTCGCTAGTACTAGTAGTAGCTCTATAGCTGAAACTTAAAAGTGTGTGCTGTTGGGGTTGGGTGTTGCTTGTATCGATCCCAGGAAGCGTTTGTTCATTAATATTAATATTTGCTGGTTGTGCAGTCTTTGTTGGATCTTTATTATTAAATGTTCACGTATGATTTGACCTCGAATAGCAAGATAACGCCCCCGAGAGTGAGAGCTGAGCTATGAGCTATTCGAACCCAGACTTCTTCATCTAATTTTGAGGCGCTTAACTATACTATTTTTGTGAGTGTATTCATTTTTCCCTGACTTCCCTGACTAGACCTTGACCCCTAAGCATGCACAGGTAGTTAGTTTAGCTAGAGCACCGCTCCTAGGTTCCATCATCCTCGTGCACGGCTTTACGCAATCTGTACCTTCTAAGGTCTCGTTGGTTCGTGGATTCAATCCTCGTGCACGGCTTTAACACAATCTGTACCTTCTAAGGTCTTGCTGGTTCGTGGATCGAATTAGATACAAGTACAGCCAACAAACCTAAAAAGAGAAATAATAATGTTTTATCAGAAGTAGCATATGGGTCCTTTTTAATCTTGTACTCCATCCGTTCCAAAAAAAAACATGTAATTATGAGAAGCGCGCCAGGTCAAACTATGTCAATTTTGACTAAGTTTATAGTAAAAAATATTAGTATTTATATCTTAAAATAAATTTATTGTGAAAATATATTTTATAACCAATCTAATGCTATTTATTTTATCTCAAAAGTTTAAGTATTTTTTCACATAATTTTAGTTAAAATTTATAATGTTTGACTCCTTGATATGTGAGAATTGCATTTTTTTTTTGAAACGAAGAAAGTAAATTTTTAATTTTTGTTATTTTTGGTGAAGTAACTCTATAAACATTAACCCAACATGCATGGGACGAAGAGAGAACATGTTCTATAGCGTTGCAGACTTTTTTTTATAACAGTGTTGCAGCCTTTGAACCTGCAACAGTGATGTACCGAAAGTCCCGTCAGCAGTTCTCTACTTATTATAATGTCAATGATAACAGATACCGGTTGACGAACTCTAAAGTTACTCGATTCTGATCTGGCTAGGAACTATCTCACTGGGTCATGACTCATGACTATTCTACGGCTGTTCGGCTGGTTATATAAGGTGGCTAATAAGACAAGCTAAATCTAACTAATAAGACAAACAAACAGAGTATATATATAATTTTGGTTGTTTTAGATTTAGACGACAGACACTATCAACTCCAAAATATACTTTTTGGCTATAATTTTCTATTAGAACATAAATGGGAAAATGAAATACTCGTTCCATCCTACAATTTAGTGTATCTTTGTCCTAAATCTAAGAACAAAAGTACTTTTGACATCGTATAAGCTTCATTAAAAAGCATTATGGAATGTATTTTTAGTACCTTTTTTATGTGGCAGAAGTTAGGACCAGAGTTATTACCTCGTTCTCTTATCTTGTAGATTCATATTCATATATGTATATATCGTGTGTATCACAGACGTCCACACCTATGCAATCACATTGGAAGTATGAATCGTTGGGCCGGACAGTTACTTCATCCAACAACTACTAGATCGAACGCATCTGCGGTGGCTGATGGAACCTGAATGCTTTATGGCGTGCATGGAACAACCAGACAACTACAAGCAGGTAGGAGGTAGTAGCCCTTTTCAATGGGTCCACGCACTGCTAGTGAACTGCCAGAATGAAGGCCGTGTTCCTTTTTCAGAAATATAAGTTTGATCGTTGATAAAAAAATATTTTTTCCCCATCCACTGCTATATAAAAATGAATCCTGAACCCAGCGGAAATGGGCTCCTGCACCAGGCAGTTGGGAGAGCAGGCCAATATCGCCTAGTACTAGTATGTAACCATGTCGGCTCTGACATCAGCTAGCACACATTGACGAATGGTCATGCTTTTGGGCGTGCACATCCTCGCAAGACTGTTGCTCCAGTTTCCTTGTGATCGCCCAAGTCTATTCCTGATTTCTGGTCACTGCTTATGCATTTCGTTTTAAAATTAGCTCACGTTTGATCTTCTAGTTTAGCATTAAAACATAGTACTATTTTTTATACTAATGATACAAACAGGCCCTAGAATCACTACTACTTGATGTTCTTCTAGTACAAGGTGTGTGGGGAACATCTACATGACTTCCACGTTGCAATACATGAGCTCTTG
The DNA here is from genome assembly GCA_015844335.1 of Chrysopogon serrulatus. Lineage (NCBI taxonomy): Eukaryota > Viridiplantae > Streptophyta > Magnoliopsida > Poales > Poaceae > Chrysopogon > Chrysopogon serrulatus. The sequence goes on along the minus strand of JADLZL010003162.1, from coordinate 28,938 downwards.
ATCGGCTACCAGATCTAAGCTATAGCGCCACCAGTAGCTTCAACATTACATTGGTCCCGCTTCACAGTATATACTTTGATTTTATCCTTGGTTAATATGATTAGTATGCTAATTAGAGTATTTATCATGGTTGTCATATGCAACTTAATTAATTGAATGACTCTTGCACATGTTTGTCACATGTAGAAATGGCAACACTCACATTAATTAATATAGAAAATGACCCACCTCTACACAAATGGCAACAAACACATTGTCGGCTCATCATCATTAATATATTTCATCATGTAGCTCCACAAGAGCATATTACACCGGAGAATTCGTGATGGAAAGTTAAGCCATTCACCTCTGGAAAAGAATGCCTAGAGAAAGAAAGACGTTTCTGAAAAATCATTTCTAGAGACAGACATCTTGATGCTATTCCACAAATGCTCTTTTCAAAGATTGTAGGCTGCCTCTTTTTTTCATGACCGGGTTGTGCCCATATTTCATTAAGAGGGAATAGGCCACTACCTCTTAAAATAGTTTATTTCGAGAGACAAATTTGTACAGTCTTGGCTGATAAGCACCCATAACTAAAGGCTAGAACCCGGTTTTTATAGCAGTGGTAAGTAATAATGCAAGAGGAAGAAAGCAACCCTAAGACCCTAATCATTGAAACATTGGATAAACACTCGTAAATCGCTCTGAACTATTTTAGGGGGGATAATTTGTCTGGTTTCTGGTATTTGAGTTCGAGAATGTTCTTCAAATTTTGCAGCAAGTTCAGTTAGGCAAATCAGACTTTACTCACTAATAAAATATCTCGACCTTAGCTTTAGTAAGGATGTTTAGGAAAAAACAAATCATTAAAAAAGTTTACGGCTCTCGTTACAGCATATGGGCTTTCACCTAATCTTATGCTAAAATTGTTAAAGGCAACTGACTTCCAGCAACAAACAGAAGGGCCATATTCAGATGTACCCATGCTTCATCTCTTCAGGAACGGTGGAGCGGTGCTCCCGATTTTATTTTCACCTAACTCGTAAGAAGTAACAGATGAGAACATGTACGAAAATTTTGTAATGAATAAAATAACAGGGAGGTTTTATGCCAGTGATGACTATGCAGATGAAGCACTGCTACCAATAGGAATGTGAAACACCCACATGAATATGAGACAGATTTCAGATGTTTCCAAGGGTCTACTTGGCATCATATCAAATGACAGCAGATGGTTCTCTCAAAGAGGAAAAATTGACAGCAGATGATGAAGATCGTCCATCCATCAGAGAAAAACAACAAATGGGTCCACCAGATTATCAACCATTAGCACACTACGAATTTTTTTCATCTTCTTTTTCCTCTTCAGCTAAACTTATTTTGGCCCAAATGCAGAGAAACTTAATGCCCATGTTTCATGAACCTACTTGAAAATTGCGTTTTTTTCTACAGCACTCATAGAACATCAAACCAAACTCTTGATTGTCTACCATCGTGCACTTCAGAAGGTAATATACTCACTCAATTATGTAAAGGACCCAAGTCACACAATAATTTCTCATAAAACCATGTAAATCAAAGGTGTCCCACAGTTGACATACAGTAGTAATAAGAATGAATTGTGATGCTAATCATACTCAGAGGTTACTTAAAAATCTCCACAAACCTTTTTTATATTAAGGAATAACATATTGTATATAATCAGCTAAAGAATCCTACCGAGATAAAAATAAATCATTTCTTTTCTGCCCTACTTATTCATCTATAGTTGTTCCCTTGTCCATTCACCATTCGAGACGGCACATGGTTCTTTCTATGTTTGCAGCCATATTACAAATCCACGATTGAACCGTTGAAATATGCACTGGAAACTGCAGCTAGAAGATAAACAACATCTACTACTAGTTCGGTATGGATACTCAAACTAATAATTGACTTGACCACTAAAAATCCATAACTTTTTTCCTTAATCAGATATTACGAATTTACGATGAAGCCGAACATCCACTATTTTGGTTAATCTTCCGCACTCGATGCAAATGGACGGTATGTTGCAGGCTTGTAACGAAGTGAGCGAACATGTAAAAAAGACGCTTTCTTTTATATACCCAAAGAAAAGAATATTAAAGAAACTCGAAACAGATACCTGCAAGCTCTTCGTCGATCCAGCCGTTGAAGACGTTGAGGACAAGGCCGCGGCGGATGTTTTTCTTGAACACCATGTACCGGTGCTCCTCCATCCACTCCACGAACATCCGGTGTGTCTCCTCCTCCTCGCTCCTCTCCCAGGACGCCATGATCGACATGTACGCCGCCGCCAGCGACAGCAGCAGCAGCACCGCCGCCGCCGCCGCCTTCTTGAGAGCCGTGGAGCGCCTCATCTCCCAATTCCCAATGACAGACAGCGCAGCGGTGGGAACGTGGGGGCGAGTGAGTAATAAATGAAAATCTATGGGCCTCGGATCTTTTCCGTGGAGGACGAGGGAGATGGAGAGTAGTGGCCCATATTAGGCCTGCAAACGACCACGGGCTGTCCGCACAAACAAGCCCGTTCATAGTTTTTCTTCCAAAATTCTGTGACTGGGGAAGTGAAACAAGGTAAGCATATGCTGATATGCATTGACTTGCGTTGCAAAATTTGGTGACAACTGTATAATTTACAGGGAAAACAAACTGGCATAAACAACGTAGAGGGACAAACAGACTCAATTCGGCATGCAAGATGCAGCCAGGGTTCAGAGCAGTTTCCAGGTTTTTCATGCTAAAATGGTTACTCCGAATTCCCTTCCTTGAACACCTTTACCCACTTCTCAACACTGTCGATTACTTCACCGGTCTTGACCAGGTATCGGACCTTCGTCCCGTCCTCGAGGAACTTGTGGCCAGCCCTGCTTGCCACACTCTTCTCCTTGGAGTAGAGCATCACATTTGAGCTATGAATGGGGCCTTCAATCTGGTCAAATGAAATTTAAGTCTGATCAGGAAATAGCGATTAGGCACCTAGAACTACATTTATGCTCTTGAAATCAATATATGCAAAGCATCATGAGAGGCCCAAAAAACAAGTTCAATAGAAACTTTGCTGACCATGACAATTTCACCAGGTTCATCATCTGTGCCTTTCTTGTGCTTCGACTTCAAGTTCAGGTCCTTCACGATCACCGTGCTGTTGTGCTTGAAAAGGCGTGTAACTTCTCCAACCTTTCCTTTCTCACGGCCTGCAATGACCTGTACCGTGTCCCCAATCCTAACATGCATCTTGTGCAGCACAGGAAGGCTGTTTGGTTTGCACTTCTTTCGCTCCCATCTCTTAAGCTGCAGTGGAAAGTGAAATTTTAGGCCATTTTAACATTATTGGATAAAAAGGGAACAAATACTTGGACTAAAAATTTTTACTCACTCTCATTTCAATTGGGCATATCTTGACCATAAATCTTACCTGCACATTGAACATATTAAACAGCTTGTCAGAGCTTCACATGCTAAAGCCCAAGGAGGCTTAGGCAGCTATAATCAATAGTGCTTAGGAGTTTGTTGGGGATTAGAGTTATGACTGCAGCAGTAAAGGGAGCATGCAGCTGCCAGGCGCACAGCAATAGAGGCGCATGTAGCTGAATCAATGATAATTAGTGAGATGGTTGAGAGAATAGAGTTAATGAGAGTTAATTATGGGGAGAGAAACAAGCAGCTGAGCGTCTAGGGGCCGAGCTCCTCTGTTTATACCTTGTAACCAGCTGAGATTGAATCAAGCAATGAACAACAAACAATCCAATCTACCCCAAATGTTCTAGTCTCCCTCCACGCCGACTTTGCCCGGCCTTCCTCTTGGCAATGGTTATCCTCCCTATCCCATGAACCTTACTAAGGTTCATAACAAAGACATTACAAGATTCAGGGCTGCTCTTTATGTATATTTCTTTGAGTACAAGCTATTTGTTAAAATACAGTAGTTATATCACTTCCTTCAGCGGTGATTATTTAACCTCACTATCTAATCTTCACTTGCTTTTGCTGCTTAAGGGAAAGGTTTATCCTCTTCTAAATTTTATCAGTTATAGGACTTTTCCAGGCACAAGTACATAGAGGAAAGACATAACACAGAAAAGAAGCCAGGACTCAGATACAAACAACATTATGCTCATAATTAACAATACACTATTTGGTGCCCAATTTGTTTCTAGTTAGTCATATGTGTTATGTGACGTGTGTTGGTAATCTACAAGAAAATGATACTCCCTCCATCCCAAATTGTAAGTCATTCCAAAAATCTTAGAAATACCTGAGTACCAATGACAAAGGAAATTCTCTTACTTAAATTAATCACAATCGGTTAATCTGTTTGTTCTACTCAAATCTTACTTCCTCTATTCCAAATTATAAGACGTTTTGGCATTTCTAGATACATAGATTTTGCTATGTATCTAGATATATAGTTATGTCTAGATATATAGCAAAATCAATGGATCTAGAAAAGCCAAAACGTCTTATAATTTGGAATGGAAGGAGTAACATTTAAGTTTCCATACAAGATAAAAAGAAGGTAGAAGAAATTCAATACAGCCATGGTCTAAATTTAGTGTGTGTGGTGTGTGGTGGAGCAAATGGAAACTCACTGCAATAGCTGAAATCTAAATAAACATAGTCATTCTAGTAACCCTGGTTTGTCAGCCTTGAAAATGAACAATTAATGACAATGCAAAATGTTGGTAATTTTCCATTTCATTGCATCCAATCCATATGGACTAGCTCCAAAACCGCCGAATCACAATGCAAGCTGGAACATTCCAAGAACAATTCCATCCGACAACGCTTTGCAACGCTATCCAGCTACTCCAATCTAGGATATTACACCTGAACAGCTATTACTATTCACCAAACCATCAGAGCGAAACGAAATTGGGAAGCAGCAACAGACCCCAGGCTGCGGCGCGGGAGTAGGTGGCGAGCCGGCTGCCCCAGAAGCTGCTGGTGCTGGCCGCGCCCGGCGCGGAGACGGAGAGCGACGCCATGGCGCCCTGCAGCGCCGCCATCCCAGCCATCCTCTCGCCCTCGCCGCTCTCCCTCTCTCACTGGACTCGCTCGCCCCCAAACTGCTCACAGGATAGCGCAGACGCCTTCGTCGAGCTCCACGGAAGAAGATAACGCGCTCTTCTATCTTCCGAGACGCTGGTGGGTTGTTTTGCCCGTGGGCCTCGACATTATGGGCCAGGCCTCAGGTGAGGCGCATATGGGCCTGGAAGGCGCCTAGGTTATCTAGCGAGGCCCACGGGCTGCTCGTCTTCTCCCCTCGCCGTGAGAGGCTGGGGCCTCGTCCTCTCCAAGTCGCCGTCGACCGAGCTCCCTCGACGGCACGCATCAATGCATCATGGCATCAGCGTCAGCGGCAGTGCATCAGCCGTCAGGACGAGGGTGGCGGGGGTCAAGGGTCTCCCCGCACGCCACGCGAGGCCACGCAAGGTTGCTTACCCGGGAGATGCGTGCCCGCCTCCATATCGCCGAGGTCCGCAAGCCACGCGACGGCTGCTGAGGCAAGCGAACCCCCTACTCCACTCTACTACTCTACTCTACTCTACTCTACTCTACTCCACCTGTATCTTGTGAAGCTGTTGAGTTTACCGCTGATGCCACTGCTGCTCCTACGCATAGTTTTTTTTTCAGTTTCCTGTGTTGTAAAAGAAATTCGCGTTACAGCGACAGATTTGGGCGTTGGAGGGTTGGTGGATGGCGGTGACATCGAAGCTTTGCGCTTTTGCTGCTGCAGGACCCATTCTGCACCGAGGAAGGGTGGGATGTCAATCGGATTTCTGTATTGCGAATTCTGGTTGCAAATTCGATGTTTTTACCTAAGATTCTTTTTCAGAGACATTGGGTATCTTTTCTCAAAGTGGACTACATTTCTCCCCCTCGAAGTCAATATATCTTTCTTTGACTTATAATTGCGGGCAGTTCTGTGCATGTCCTAAATCCTTGAATCATAGTAGGATATCCATGACAGATCACATAAATAACACGTGCAAGTATATCACTGGGCTGTTGGGCCTGTCCAAGCTGCAGCCAGGATCACTATCCCCAAATCGTTCCTATCATTGTCATCTAACTGCCATCTAGGGAATCAGGAATGGTTCTGCCGTGCAAGCAAACCATTAACGTTCCCCATGGGATAAGCATGTGACTATGCAAATGCCTGACACAAATTGTATCTTATTATGGTTAAGAATCTTGTGTTTATTTTCTCTCCTCCTTTTCTATTCACCACACATGTTCAGATCACTATGCAAATCGTGACACAAAGTTTTGTTTCTATGTGGCGCTACCAAACAAAATGGATAAGGAAAGGTGTGGCTTTTTTCCAGGATAATTGTGATAGTTTCATTATCGTAGCTATCTGTTCCTCATGACCATAGTAATGCTTTGCACTTTGATAATTTTGTTAAAAAAAAAAGAAAAATAAAAAAAAGAAAAGGCATGATCTAATAATAATTAATAAGGCCTTCTCTTTATGCAGTTAACTGGTGAGGGCTTAGCAATCCTCTCCCTCTCTAACTGTAACTTTTTAAGGCATGGATGCTGGAGTGCTGGGCAAACCTCAATCTGACAGAAATTGTTGCACCCAAGCAAAGCCCTACTTGCTTGCGACACTTCAGATGTGGACCATTTTTTGGCAGGTTTCGGAGCTGGACATGTCAAGTAGTTTCCTTCCCTTGTTGATTAATTGTCCACTGTGATAGAGATTTTGCACCCTATGGCCTCTACAAGACTTACTTATTAAAAGGGCTTCCAAGACAAGTGAAGCTCATTACCTCAGCCTTCAGTTGCTTCCCACGCTTCACCAACTGAACAAGGTTTATATATATGTCATATGATCCTATAGAGTACTTATTCATAGAATAAGAAAACTATCAGTCAGTGCATCCAACTGAAGGATATGCCATGGGTGTTCTGACACTGGTTCATATCCTTGTCAGCTTCACTGCTTGTGCTGAAGCTCTAAGGAGAGCAGACTTTCCTCAAGGTTTTGTCTTTGGCACTGCTTCTTCAGCTTACCAGGTGTGACCTCTTTGATTTCAACCGTTGTGCTCTTAGTTCGATGGCTGATTCTGGTCAATATGTTATCAGTATGAAGGCGCTGTCAATGAGGGTCAACGTGGACCTACAATATGGGATACTCTCACAAGACGACCTGGTGAGATAATAAGGATTTTGTTGCAAAAAGTGCAGTAATGAGATGCTAATCTTTCCAGAATTGTGACTAAATTAGCATTTATGTTGCAGGTCGGGTGATAGATTTCAGCAATGCAGATGTTGCTGTTGATCACTACCATCGTTATAAGGTAAGCTGTCAATGATTCATAATGCCTTTGCTATCTTCTGTTTGATTTAATTCATTCAATTTTCTACTAAAGCTGGAAATTTCTGTTTTTGAAAGCATGAAATCCCTCCATATGTGAATTCTTGGCATTTGTTTGAAAAGTTGCCTACCTTTCGTGTGGTGATCCTCTGGCAATTTTTGATTTGTAACAGATTGAAATCTCGTGTGCATTTTATTGTTCCTTTCATGTCTGTAAGAATCATTCTATTTGTTATTTGATAACTATCCTACCTTCATCTTCTTGTAAACTCGACCTGCACTCCTTTTTCTAATGCTGTGACATTTTAGTTACTAAACCAACCAATAATTTTTTTTAAAAAAAAAACTGCTAGTCAACTTCTCTGGCATGCTGCTGCCAAAACTAGGATAGTGAACAGAGGTTTTCCTTAATATGAATAGCCATTTGCATCAACAGTAAGGTTTTCAGACATCAATATTTTACTATTTTCTCAAATTTGCGTAGCTTCTATGACTAAGTACATAGCTGAATAAGAATATTGGTTGCACTGAAAACTATCCAGAAATGACAAGCCTAACATTTTACTGGCAGGAAGATGTGGACTTGATTAAGGACATTGGCATGGATGCATACCGGTTCTCTATCTCATGGTCACGTATCTTTCCAAGTATGTAACAAAAAAATCTTTGTAAGATTTTTTTTTTTTTTCTTTTAGCACTAGGTACTACATAGTTTATGATTTTTCTTGCTAGATGGAACTGGTGAACCTAATGAAGAAGGATTGAATTACTATAACAGCCTCATAGATACTCTATTAGACAAAGGTATTCCATCTTCTAAATTTCAGTGCCTCAAATCTGAATTGTTGCCAACTCAGTTTCTGATTATCTTTCTTTGGTTTCCTCTATATTTGTGGGGCCAGGTATAGAACCATATGTAACACTCTTTCACTGGGACCTTCCGCAAGCACTAGAAGACAGATATGGTGGATGGTTAAACTCCCAAATCGTGTATGCAACTATTATATCATCTTCTTTTCTAGGAAACCATGGCTTACACTATTTATGTAGCATAAAACTAGTTGGTGAAAGTGGTTTTATTGATGTTTGGCAGCTAAATTATGCAGGGATGATTTCGTTCACTATGCCTCTACTTGCTTCAAGGAATTTGGTGATAGAGTGAAACACTGGATCACTTTCAATGAGCCCCATAATTTTGCGATTGAAGGCTATGACCTTGGCATCCAGGCACCTGGGAGGTGTTCTATTTTGTCTCATATATTCTGTAGGGAGGGCAAATCATCAACTGAACCGTATGTTGTAGCTCACAACATACTCTTAGCGCACGCTGGCGCTTTTCATACCTATAAGCAACATTTCGAGGTAATTTACTATAAAAACATCCACGAAGTATATCAAAACGTTAAAAATCATGAATGGTTTTGTGTATTCATTGCAGAAAGAACAAGGAGGTATTATTGGCATTGCACTTGATTCAAAGTGGTATGAACCATTGTCAGATGTTGATGAGGACACAGAGGCAGCAGCACGAGCAATGGACTTTGAGCTTGGATGGTGATACATCTACCACAATTTTGATATAACGACGTCAATTTAATTTCTCTGTAGTTGCAGTACAAGCTGTTGCTCATAATATTAATTATGAAATTTTCCAAGTGTGAATACAGGTTCCTGGATCCCTTAATGTTTGGCCACTATCCTCCTTCTATGCAGAAACTTGCGGGCGATAGGCTGCCTCAGTTTTCAACTCAGGCTTCGAAGTTAGTATCAGGCTCACTAGATTTTGTGGGCATAAACCATTATACCACATTGTATGTTAGGAACGACAGAATGCGGATCAGGAAACTTGTAATGAATGATGCTTCAACTGATGCTGCGATCATACCAACTGGTTAGTCTTGTTAAACAGGTGACTCCACTCCTGTTTTTTCCCCTTAATTTCAGTCACTGAACTCTCCTTTGTCTCCACTCTACAGCTTATAGACATGGAAAGAAAATAGGAGACACGGTACAATCTCCTCAGCTAACTTGTTCTACTTCTAGTTTCCATCCTCTAGTCATCAAATGTTAGATTGACAGCTGAGTTTATCAACTTCCAGGCAGCATCAGGATGGCTGCACATAGTACCCTGGGGCATGTTCAAGCTGATGAAGTACATCAAAGAAAAGTATGGAAATCCGCCTGTGATCATTACTGAAAACGGTGAGTGGCTAAAATGGTTATTCTACTATTAATAGCTGATAAAAGTTTCGAAGTCTGAAAATTCACTAGCATAAGAGGTGTTTAAATGGCAGGCATGGATGATGCGAACAATCGGTTTTCGAGGTTGGAGAATGATCTGCAAGATGATAAACGGATACAGTACCACAACGACTACATGTCTAACCTCCTAGATGCAATAAGGTGAAGTTCCCACTTCTATGCCCATGCATCTGTACAGCAGGATTCAGCAGTATGTTTATTTCCCTTAACGGCTCTGTTAAAATTCAATCTGAATCACTGCAGGAAGGAAGGCTGCAACGTCCACGGCTACTTCGTATGGTCACTGCTCGATAACTGGGAGTGGAACTCCGGGTACACGGTGCGGTTTGGACTCTACTACATTGACTACAACAACAATCTGACGAGGATACCCAAGGCTTCTGTGGAATGGTTCAGGCAGGTCTTGGCCCAGAAGACGGCTAATTTGGAGTACAGAGGTTCTTCAGTTGCCAGTAGTTAAAGTGTATATAACACATAGTGCTCCGTACATAACTACCAAAGTGTATATAACAACACATAGTGCTCCGTACATAACTACAATCTGTACATGCTTACATACCTTTGGATTAGATTGTGATTATTCTCGATGTATATATATAGCCAGCCATTTGGACGACCTTCAACCGCACAGTTGAATGTGTCGTTATGCTTGTTGTACATTGATTGATTGATGCTAATGAAATCAATGAGAACGAGATTACCGCGTCACATCCTGTATGTTCATGGTACCACCAATGTTGAAATTGGTCCAAGAATCTTGGTCTGGACAAGTGAGGAGCAAAGCTTTGCCGCCTCCGGGTCCCCGGCGGCATCGAAGTCAGAAATGGTCCCTCCCCTGAAATTCCCTGCCAACTGGTCTGACCCGTCCGTCCCTCTTTGCGTCTGAAAGTAAAAATGCCGAGACGACTCGAGGCAGGCCGGAGACGTGTAAAACCCATGGCAATTTCACGCCAAGACGTGCCTGCCGTCTGTCTGCCGAACATCTAACATCTTTTCCCAGCAAGCATGGGCGCATGGCACTGAATCTCCCGTTGCTTTTCCAGTGCCAGTCTGCGGCTGACCCCAATCACCCAACCGAACCACTCTCAATGGACAGTCGATAGAAGAGGCAACTGCACAGGAAGACGGCATGGAAAATGTGGAGATCGAGGCGAGAGATGGGGAAGGGAAAAGCCGAAAAGGGCAGCCGCATCGGACGAAGCAAGCGGCCCGGCACCGGCAGCTAGGTACGGGTAAACTGACTGTCCGTCGCGTCCGCATGGACCATGCTGTTTGCCAGCAAAAGAGGCGGTGGAAAACCCCAAAAAGCGGCGCCCAAGCTTCCAAGCCGGAATCCAAGGAGCCAGCAGTAAGAGATCCTCGTGCGAGCTTTTGGTAACCGTGGCCTTGTTCAGGTCGTAAAAAACTTGCATTCGAATTCCTATAGCACTTTTGTTTGTATTTGGTAAATATTGTCCAATCGTGCACCAACTAAGCTCAAAAGATTCATCTCGTGATTTAGGCCTTGTTCAGTTCGTAAATGTTAGAAAAAGTTGTAACTGTAGCATTTCGTTTGTATTTGGCAGATATTATCCAATCGTGGCCCAACTAGGCTCAAAAGATTCATCTCGTGATTTACAACAAAATTGTATAATTAGTTATTTTTTTCACTAATATTTAATACTCTATATATGCGGGTAAAAATTGATGTGATGGAGAGAGAGTGAAAAAACTTACAACTTACGAAGGAAGTGAATAAGGCCTTACAACTAAACTGTGTAATTAGTTATTTTTTTACTTTTATTTAGTGCTCCGTATATACGGATAGAAATTGATGTGATGGAGAGAGAGTAAAAAAACTTACAACTTTCATTCCACCTGAACAAAGCCCGTAGCGAGCTGGACCAGAACAAAGCGGTTCAGAGTTTCAGACGGTGCCGGGATTTCTGTATAGTACGGCTTCCGGAGCTGGTTCTCGAGTTCTGACTGAAGCTTCGATGGAAATTTTGTGTCTGAAAGTCAGAAGCAGATGCTGGCACGCTGCTGTGGCCTGTGGCTCACTCCTGCGACAAGCACGGCTGCCACGCGCCACCAAAAGTTGGGCAGGAAACTTCTTATGGATAATTAAGTAGGAGGGACAGATAAGTAAGACAGGTACGGTTCACGAGACGTTAAGATAATCCAGGATCCGAGCTGAGCTGGTGAGGTTCCTGCCCACTTGCTCGATCTGATCCAGCTTTTCATTGGGGGTAGGAGAACCGAAATATATCGCGTCAGAGAATAGACAGAGGATCGCTTACTACTCTGCTCTGTCCACCCAATAAGAATACAATTCTCGTTTCTTGATAAATCAAACGATTTTAAATTTAATTGAATCTAAAATACCAATGGTTATAGCAAATTTAAAAGGGCACAAATTCCGTGCGCTTCACCTTTTTTAATATAAAAAGTTACACACAAAGCAATAGTACAGGAGAACAAAACTTTCCAAACATCAAATACATACAACTCCGATGCGATTCACTATCTTTTCTTGGTCCTAAAATAAACCAATTTCTAGGCTCTAACCATCCATCAAACGTACTCATCAAACGTACGTACTTATTTTCTTGGAGTTTTCAGTGGTCAACAAACATATTTATTTCTCTTGGACATCATACTCTGTAGTGGGTGCGACAACATTTAATATGTTACTAGAAACACCAAACTTATCGCTTCAACATCTCAAGGTGTCTATAATGGTTTGCTCAAATCACCACCTTAGGTGGCAGTCAAATAAAATGAGAAAAAAAAAACTCCATCTTCATGCCATGAAAGGACATGAGGAGCAGAGACTGAGCGTTCATCAATAGTTGTGCGAGAATAGTGCTTGCTTCCTCGCTAGCGAGTTCTTTTTCTATGTTCTCTCTCTCCGCCCCATCAGATAGATTTAGATAAGAGTTGACGAATTTAACAGTCCGTTGGACAAACTCTCAGTAAATGACAAGTAAAATTAAAGTTAAGAAGTAAAGATATTTATTCCTTTTAGACATCATGCTCCAATGGTTGATGTAGTTGTTGCGATAATATTTAATATGTTATTGGAAACACCAAAACTTATTGCTTCAGCTTGTCAGTAAATGATGAGTACAACTAAAGCTAAGAAGTTGAATAAGGATAGGTAAGACCTTGTTTGGATCTACAGACTCAAGTGTATTTCCTCTCACAGTGTGACATTTTTTTCTTTGCTAGAAGAAACTATTCTTCCAAAGACAGACACAGTACACAGTTACGCACCTTGGTGCTACAGTGCCCACTGGAACGGAACAGAGAGCAACATATCACCGTACGTGACAGTTACTGCGAGTGCCAATCATCTGGACGCTCGGATCGGATCGTATCATTATCTCCCGTCCGTGGACGGCCCCAGCAGGTAGTACGCGCTACAATCGCCGTGGATCTCCCGTGGATCGGTGACAGTTACATCTCTTCTGTGGATAACGTACCGTACGGTAACAACAATCGCCGTCCGCGGCCACGCACGCCATGACAGTATGACACGCCACGCGCAAAAGTACCCGTTTTCCGCCGAGGCGCCAGCCTCCGTCACACCACACGGCGACGCGAGCCGCCAACAGGCAGCCACACGAGGCGGAGACGCTCCCGCTCCCGCCGTCCCGCGCGGAGGAAGCCGAAGCGCGCAGGAAGGCGCGCGCGCGGTCCGTCCGGGCGTCCAGCCCAGGGCCAGCCAAGCCGACGCCAACGCCCGGCCAACCTGTCCGGTCGGTGCGTGTCCGTCCGCCTTCCCCCTGCCCCCCTCGTCAGTCGTCAGCCAGAGCCACCCCGCGCGAACCAACCGGGGCGTCGTCCTCGGGGATCGAATCAATCGCTCGATCCGCAGGCGGGCAGCGCGCACACGTGACCCCCATCCAGCGGCCCCCGCCCCCGCCCCCCGCGTCCCGCGTGGCCACGGAGGCTCCGCGGCAGGGCAGGCAGGCAGGCACCTTCCCTGAAGAAGCCCCAGCCCGGGCAGCAGGCGCCAGCCGTCCCCGTCCTCCCGCCTATTTATTCTCCCCCTCCCCATCCACCCCCTCCATCATCCATCGCTTCAACCCCCTCGTCGTCCTCCGGCCTCTTCCACAGTCCACACCGCGAAAGAACAAAGCACGCAGCCGCCACCCACCGGAGCTCAGAATCACAATCAGCATCCGCCGCCCGCCGACCATCCATCCACCTTCTTTCTACAAACATGGCGTCACGTCAGCAGCAGCAGAACCAGGCGGCGTCCTCCTCCGCGGGCGTGGACTTCGAGGACTACCTGCCGGTGATGGCGGAGCGTCTGGGCGAGGACGGGCTGATGCGGGAGCTGGCGAGCGGGTTCCGCCTGCTCATGGACCCGGCGCGCGGGCTCATCACCTTCGACAGCCTCCGCCGCAACGCGCCGCTGCTGGGCCTCGGCGGCATGTCCGACGACGACCTCCGCGGGATGCTCGCTGAGGGCGACTTCGACGGCGACGGCGCGCTCAGCGAGATGGAGTTCTGCGTGCTCATGGTGCGCCTCAGCCCCGAGCTCATGGGCGAGCCCCCCAGGTGGCTCGACGACGCCGTCGACCAGGCGTCGCGATTCCTCTTCACCAGCTAGATGATTGTTGAGATGGATAGGAATTTAATTGTCGACGTCGTCGTCTTCACTTCTTCTTTTTTTTTTTCCTTTTCATTCTTCTTCTTCTTGCCGTTGTTTATACTAGCTGGATCAGGCAGGGATGGACTGCTGATGTGTACACTCATCTGCTGTTCCTTCCTTCCCATTTCCCAATGGAGTCTGAATTCATTGACATAATAACATGCTTCTTCCCCTTCTGACCATCACCGAATTCATTCACACGGACAGCATTGCTTCTCTGCTGCTTCGCTGCATTGGGTACAGAAGACCACAGAGGAAATTCACCGGACGTTTTGGCAACACGGCTGTGAATGCTGAATTGCTGACTACTCCTATGCGGTTTCCAGTTTGTCTACTCCTGCTTCATAGGAAAACAAGAAGAAAGAAAAAAAAGGATTTTTTTTTTCTTTGCACAACGAATTAGATTGGGTCGAAAATGGAGTACTCTGCTTAAAAGAGCCGGACAAGGAACGGATACGGCAGGTGATGGAGGCGCTCTTGGGATGGTTGAGGAACTTCAAGCCTAGTACAATGATTAGTTCTGATATTGTTGAAATCTGATTGGATTTTAAAATCTTTGTACTAGACTTTCTTTAGCTTCAAAGTGTAGCTGGTATCCCCAGCAGAAGTTTGTATCCAAATTATTGCTTTCTTATAAGCAGAGGTTTTTCCTCGTTTCAAAAAAAAAAAAAAAAAGATTTGGTCGAGATGGATATGGATCAGTATGATGTACTTCGTGTATGATCTTGCATTCAGCTACGACTACGACCCCCCGAACTCATTTTTGAACAGTATCGCAGTTTTCGGTTGACTTTATGCCGTGATGCGCACAGCCAAAAGGAAATGGAGGCGGCACAGAGGCACTTGTTTGGTCAAAGCCTCAAGCCTTAGCAGCCAGTAGCCAGTGCTGCCGAGATCAAGTCAGCGTCAGCGAGCGGGACCGCGCGCGCAGCCGAGTGCTTCTCGCGGGGAGTGGAGGGCGTTTGATGAGGAAGGGGAAAGAAAAACGAGCAGCCACAGGCACGGAACAGAGCCCCAAATCCCCAGTTCAACACGGCGAAAGCAGGGGAGACGGACGTGCGTGCCTCTCACTTTCTCAGTGTGTGTTTACTCGGTCCGCACCAACGTCCTCGTCACGAAACGGAACGGAACCCGGCCCCGGCTTCGTTTCGTCGCCCTTTTGTTTGACAGGATCTGGAACTCCCCGGCGTCGGAGCCGCTTTTCGTCTACCTTTATTTTTGTGTCTTTGCTGTGCTGCTGACGAGATGAGTCGCAGGTACTGTACTAATAATGTACAGTATCGTAAGCTGGAACGGGAGCTTCCGGAAAGGTGGCCGGAAGCTTCAAAAGCGAGGCTCAAAGAGTACGGGCCACGGGGACCCGATGAAGGAAAGCAACCGAAAGCGACGCGCCCCGCCCTCGAGGCGTTTCTCTCTTTTCCCCTCAAGCCTCCGCGCAGGTCAGCGTCAGGCTCAGGCAAGCCTCCAGCTGCTCTCGACGTCACCGCTGAGATTCGCCTGATCTGGACCATGGCATCGGCGTCGGCGTCGGCGTCGGCGGCAGCGACCTCTGGTCCACTGCCGTGCCCGATCGCCCATCCATCCACCAAATTGTTGCCTTCCTTCCTCCGGCCTGAGCGAGCTGAGCTTCGCACCCAATTTCCCAGGCTGACTCTTACCGTTTCCAGGGCGTCGTACGGTACCTTCTCCACTCTCCCGCTCCCGGTGCGTCCGCGTCAGCGCCGGCCGCCGGCTGGGCTGAAACCGATGTGACTGACTGACTGGTGCCGCGCGCGTCGTCACGTTCCAACCGACGCCCGGCCGGCCGGCGTCATCAAGTGTTGATCTGAATCTGACAGAGATGCATGAACCAGCGGTCGGTCTCGGTCTCGCTCGCCGTCCCGATGCTCGCCTGGTTCAGTGCACGCGCAGGCGCAGTTGGGCCGGCGTACTGCCGCCTCTCGTCTCGTTGGTTGGCCCCATAACAAGAAAATCATTGGGGAGTTTCTCGGATCTGTCAAACTCCATCCAACACGTCGTAATCTAATCTCTGCACAATCGCTGAGTGGTGCGTCGAACTGTCCCGCCCGATGGACGTACGAATGCCAGATTCATTTTATGCATTGGTACTCCTGCACCAGATGGAGCCGATGAAGAAGCGCGCGCCCGGCGTGCGCTGTACTGTAAGCCGATGCCAGATCACGGGCAAGCTGTAACCTCTCGTAGCTTCCTTTGTCTAGTGCCATTTGCAGCACGTTGATCGATCTGCCGCCTGCCTGCTGCCACGCCACTGAGTTACCATTAACTAATCTGATGAGATGATTGCCACTGAGCTGTAGTACGCACACGAATGCACGCACGCAAGAAGAAGTCTCTTCAGAGAGTTCTGATCGGCAACGGCAGCGGCAACCACCGGGAAGAAAAACAAATCCAGCCTTGTCGCGTGCTGCGCCATGGATTCGCAGCAGGCTGTCTCCCCTGCCGCCCGCGGCGACGGCACGTTGGCAGCGGCATCCCCGCCAGGTCCGGCGGGGCACAGGCCACAGGGGCGAGCATCCGGGGTGATTCCGCCGTGCGCGCCCGCCAAGTCCGCCCGGCGCACCAACTGCCCGGCCACGCCTGGTCGTCTGGTCAATCCGATGCGCACGCACGCTGGTCTCGTGCCTCCATCGCGCCCAGCCGATTGGTCTGACGCTCTCTGCCCAGTGCCCACCCGATCCGTCGAGGCATATGCTGCTTGCTGCGTGGCGTGCACACGTGAGACTGGTTCGCTCGCCTGCTCGACTGCTAGATGACGATCCCTGCAAGCTGAGCTGTTCTTTTTTATTTGCTGCATGCAAGCAAATTGGCAGCGAGTCAGATCGCGGAGCCGGTGCTATGACCGTGACAGTTGCCTGGCGATCCTGATGAGCTGTCCCCTCCACACCCACCGCGCGGTCGGACGCATTATTCTGGGCGCGCGCCGGCTTCTCGGACTCTTCTTCTCGATACCCCGACGTGCCGGCCGTGAGGCCGTCGCCATGTGTGCGCTGGTGCCGCGGCTGATCCTGTGACTGCTACTACGCATGTTGCCGTTGTTTAATCCTGGCGGTGCCGCGATGGCGCTGCGCCGGATCGGGAGCTTCGGATGGATGGTTTCCAACTGCGTGCGTGCGTGTGGCCGTGTAGGCGTCATCGATCGCGCCTACTACTAGATCGCGTCTCCGTGTTCCTTCCTGTGCTGTTATTTGAATCCGTCCGGATCGGATCGGTAGTGCCTGCGGCTGTCGGGGCATCGGGTAACGCAGAAGCAAGTTGAGCACACAGGCCGGTGATGTTTTCAGTCGCTGTCAAAATTTGTCTCCTCATCAGTAGCGGGCTAGCAGCCACCGCCCACCGGTGTCCAACTTGCGCTGCGTCTGCGTGCGTGCTCTTCCTTCCTTCCTCCCTGCTGACCGCCAAGGTTGCTTGTCAGAGCTGTGCGGATGATGAACTGAAAGCAACTGCCAAGACGGACAGCGTGCTCCCTGCAGCTCTGCTTCGGAATCGCAGTGTGCTGCGTGCAGGGAGAAAGGAATTCGAATCCAGACGACCTGTCTGTCCGTCATCTGTGGAGTGGAGTGGACGGAGTAGTGTTTTTTTTGACGAAAAGAATGTAAGAGAGACGCCACAGTTAATAACCCAGCCTGAAAATCGCTCCAATTAGAATTCGAACTTAGGACTTGAGAGGTGCTACCAGAGTGACTAGACCAACTGATCTAGCACCCTTTGGCTGGACGGAGTAGCGTTCGGACCCGAGACAGCAAGCGTCGCTGCCATCCTCGCTGGCCTGTTCTCTATCCTCGACACGATTACGATCGATCGCCTGATGATCTGCGCTGTCACAGAACGGCGCCATTTGTTTCAGGTTACGCCGTGAGATGAGTCTGCCACGACCCGGGCACAGCAGACTTTAGCCCGGCCGGAAGAGAGAAGGCTCAAGCAGACAGAGCTGTCTCTTTCGGATACGGGAGAGGGAAAGGGATACTCCGTAGAGAGCAGCAGCTTCCAGCAAGGCCGCACCAACACAACTGTACTCCTGATGTACCAACGCTATTCGGTTGGAATAATCTCACTACGCCGCACAATAGACATCCCATCCCATGATTAGCCGCTCCAAGCCAACTGCGTGGCACGACAGGGCTCGGAGAGCACGACACCTCTCTTGTTAGCGAACCAAACCGGCTGAGACTTTGGAGAGCAAAATCCACGGCCCATGAGTAGAGGAGTTTTCATCCAAAAGACTAATGGGCCAGAATGTACTCGTCCATGTCGACGCAGATCGATTTCCAGAAGATTATAACTAGGAGCCCGGCTCTGATTCTGACAGTACCACTCTTCCGCAGAATCACTCTATTCGATTTGGTTCTGTATTGGTTTATTGGTGAACATGGTGTTTATCCGATTTGGATTCCAATTCGGAACTTCTTTCTTTAAGGTAACTGGAGACTCCTTGTCCGAAGTATAGTTGGGTTTGTTCGCTCTTATATATTCCCCGTGATTTCTCCTCCTTTACCTCTTGATTTCTTGCACTGAGCTCGTCCTTTTTATCGACGTTTACTCGTCGTACATATCATCAGTTGCATTGCATGACGCAGATCAATTTCCAGGACGGTTCTAATTCTGACATTTCAAAATCTTCCGCAGAATCACTACCGCACAATATATTTGCTTGCTATATCTATGGCAGGACCTTTTACAAACCCCAGTTGGTCTGATCTCCCAACTGATATCCTCCTAAGCATCCTGCAACGCCTTGAGCTTCCCCAAGCACTTGCCTTCGCATCAGTCTGCGCAACATGGAGAGCTGCCGCCACAACTGCCGGCGTTCCACATCCTTCCACGCCATGGATCTTGTCTTGGGGTAACCACCTTGAGGAAACGCAGCAGTTGCATAACAACAGGTGCAGCCGAGCCGTGACATGCAACCTGTACAACCCTGTTGATGTTGACAAGTCTTACGGTGTCAGTTTTCCAAAGGGTTGCTTTGTTGATTGTCGTGGAGCTTCTCACGGATGGCTTATTTTGGTGAATAACTCCTCCAGTCTCGTGCTCTACAACCCTGTCACCTTGGCCAGGATCACCCTCCCACCGGTCACTGATTTCACAAACGTGGAGGTGGTCTATAGTAGCCAAAGTCGTCTATGGTTATACCAAAAGGTGGTGTTGTCTTGCAGTCCATCCAAAGGCAGTGGCTATGTCGTGATGATCATCCACCGTGGTAGTGAATGGCTTTCTTTCGTCAAGGCAGGGCAGAAGAAGTGGCAAGTGGCTTCAGCTCTGAAGGGTGGAGACAAGTATCTCGACTGTGCATACCACAAAGGGAGCTTCTACACGGTGACATGCCACGAGATGGTGGAAAAATGGGATCTTGATGGAGGAGAAGATGGAGGAGCAAGAAGGGAAGTGGTTGTTGCTGCACCGGCAAGGATCCCGGGATGTGTCCTCACTCGGCATCTGGTGTCGACGCCATGGGGCGATCTCCTGCAGGTTCGTGCAGGTCGTGGTCGTTGGTACCCGGATGGTATTGAGTTCAGAGTCTGCAAGGTTGATCCGGATGCACGCAAGATGGTGGTGCAAGAGAATGATGTTTTAGTGGATCATGCTTTGTTCCTTGGATTGAATCACTCCACATGCTTACCCACCCAGAATTTGCATGGGATACGACCTCGGTGTATATATTTCTCTTCTCCCGGGCTGACACA
Source organism: Chrysopogon serrulatus (assembly GCA_015844335.1). Lineage (NCBI taxonomy): Eukaryota > Viridiplantae > Streptophyta > Magnoliopsida > Poales > Poaceae > Chrysopogon > Chrysopogon serrulatus. The sequence goes on along the minus strand of JADLZL010003162.1, from coordinate 9,002 downwards.
AGATGCAGTTGATTTCCTTGATCGACTACCTGTTTGGGGAGGCGTAAGAACGTACGACCTGGAAAGAAGAAAATTGAGCGTGCTATTCCCTTTTGCGATGTTAACGAATTGTTCCACGGAATAATGCCGTCTGAGGTCTGGATCACTCGTAATTTGTAACCAGGGGAATAATTAGATTTGGAATACAACTTATAACTCCTACTAGTTCGTTTAGAAATATATTTGGTACCTGAATTGTTTGTTCTGAGGCTGTGCATCGGCATTACATGCATACTTTCTTTGTGCAGCCTGCACTGCTATTATTGGAATTGCTTATTCCTGTTCAGAAACACCCATTCCAAGATTTTTTTATTTTTTATTTTTTGCATGCTGCTGCCCAGAGAGAACAAGGTAGTATGCTACTACATCTTGTATTTTTGGTTCACACTATGATCATACCTGTGCGTTGTAATAGGAGAAAAATAATATTAATGATAATTAAAATTTGACCGTGTATATTATGCTGTTTATAAAAACGATACTATTACCCATGCACTACCGCACTAGCACAAGAATTCTATGGGATATTTGGTACTGTCTAGAAATCCTCACCGAGTCAAAATGAAGATACATGGATCAGAGATGTCTTCAATGAAGTGTTAGTAGATGTCTTCCATGCCCTCTCAAAAAAAAAAAAAAAAAAAGATGTCTTCCATGCGATGTTTTAGTACTGCCAGAAATCCTCACAGAATCAAAATCAACATACATGGATCAGAGATGTCTTCAATGCAATGTTAGATGTCTTCTATGTGATATTTCCTAGGAAAACTTCATACCATCCCTAGTATGCAGTCGGTTTTCCCAACTACCCCCTCCGGACCCTTTTGTTAGACGTTATCAGCAAAATTCCAGATACCAAGGAGAAGAGTTAACCATGCATAGAGCTCGTGGCTCAAAAATAGTAAATACATAGAACACTAGTTGAAAGTTGTGTACGTGATTAGCTACAGCTACAGGATTGATCGAGTTCTCTAATTTAAATGATGCATCCATGCACAGCACAAAAATACTCCCTCTGTTCCAGAAAACATGCAATTCTAGCACAGTAGCATGTTTTAGTGTATCAAGTTTGACTAATTATAGATAAAAAACTATAAACTTTTATAGTTGTGTACGTGATTAGCTACAGCTACAGAATTGACCGAGTTCTCTAATTAAATGCATGCATCCATGCACAGCACAAAAATACCCCCTCTGTTACAGAAAACATGCAATTCTAGCACAATAGCATGTTTTAGTGTATCAAGTTTGATTAATTATAAATAAAAAACTATAAACTTTTATAATATCAAATAAACACCATTAGATTAATTACAAAATGTTTTTTTATAATAAATTAATTTGAAGGCATAAATACAAATACTATTTGCTAGAAACTTAGTCAAATTTGGACTACTTTATCTGGTACGCAACCCATAGTTACATGTTTTCTGGAACGGAGGGAGTAGTAAATACAAAAGAAAAAAAGAGTCACATGCAACAAAACCAATGCACAGCTTAACTACTCAACTTAACTACTCAAGTGCATGCAACAAAACCAATGCACAACAGGTGCAGCCCAGCAGCCGTGACATGCTGCAACCTGTACAACGCTGTTGATGTTGATAAGTCCTATGGTGTCAGTTTTCCAAAGGGCTGCTTTGTTGACTGTCGCGGATGGCTGATTTTGGTGAATGACCGCGCCAGTCTTGTGCTCTACAACCCTGTGGCCCGGATCACCCTCCCACCGGTCACTGATTTCACAAACGTGCAGGTGGTCTATAGTAGAGAAAGCCTATGGCTCTACCAAAAGGCGGTGCTGTCTTGCAGTCCATCCAAAGGCAGAGGCTATGTCGTGATGATCATCCACCGTGGTAGTGAATGGCTTTCTTTTGTCAAGGCAGGGCAGAAGAAGTGGCAAGTGGCTTCAGCTCTGAGCGGTGGAGACAAGTATCTCGACTGTGTATACCACAAAGGGAGCTTCTACACGGTGACACTGCGTGAGATGGTGGAAAAATGGCATCTTGACGGAGAGGATGGACCAACAAGGGAAGTAGTTGCCGCATCGGCAAGCCTCCCAGGATGTGTCCTCACTAGGCATCTGGTGTCGACGCCGTGGGGCGATCCCCTGCAGGTTCGTGCTGGTCTTGATCGTTGGTACCCGGATGGTATTGAATTCAGAATCTGCAAGGTTGATCAGGATGCACGCAAGATGGTGGTGGTGCAAGAGAATGATGTTTTAATGGAAAATCATGCATTGTTCCTTGGATTGAATCACTCCGCGTGCTTACCCACCCAGAATTTGCGTGGGATACGACCTCGGTGTATATATTTCTCTTCTCCCGGGATGACACAAGATGCAGTTGATTTCCTTTCTCGACTACCTGTTTGGGGAGGCGTAAGAACGTATGATCTGGAAACAAGAAAATTTGAGCGTGCTATTCCCTTTTGCAATGTCAACGAATTGGTCTACCGAATAATTCCGTCTGAGGTTTGGATCACTCGTAATTTGTAACCAGCGGATTTTCCATCATGGGCTTAGCTCAATTAGATTTGTAGTACAACTTTTAGCTCCTAGTTTTATTAGAAATATATTTGTTATCTGAATTGCATACTTTTTGTTGCCTGTTTGGAAGCCTGGTATTTAGTCTAAAACCCTTGTAAATTACAGCCCTAAAGTTTTTCCAATCCAATCTAGAATTTGTTGTTTGGATGGCCAGTTAACACAATAAGTTTACAGTCGGATTTAGCCAAAACAACCAGATAAAAATAATCTCCAACCCAAGTCTGTAAAATTATACGATAATTGTCGGGCATGTCTCGTCCGCTCGCTTCGTCTCCGCGGCGGCGGTTGGAGCTAAGTGCCACTAGTACACAAACCATTTCTCTTGACACTAGCGTTTTATTTCTACTGGCAGTTTCTCTTTTAGAACAAAACAGTAGAGAAATTGCCACCATTTCTACAGGCGGTTCTCTTAAGGAACCACCAGTAGAAATATTTATTTCTACCGGCGGATTTCTTAAGGAACCGCCAAGAATTGATTTCTACCGGCGGTTTCTTAAGAAATCCGTCGAGAAATAATTTGAAATTAATTTTTTTGAGTTTTTCAAACTTCCTCGGATGGAGAAACTTCCAAAATAAAAGTTGTAGATCTCGAAAAGTTATAAAATTTTATAGTTGACAACTTTTTCATTTGAAATCATCTTTTATGGAAAACTACTTAACGGAAATTTTAAATTTGAAATTTAAATTTTGTAAATGACCTCGGATGGAGAAACACTCTAAATAAAAGTTATAGATCTCGAAAAGTTATGAAACTTTGTAGTTCACCACTTTTTCATTTAAATTCGTTTAGACCCTCAAATATTCAATTTTCCGTTGGGTTTGTATAATATGTGGGGAACAAAAATGATATCTAGACACAAGTGAGTGTGTGGTGCAGTAGTAAGAGAGGGATCGCACGAGGCCGAGGTCACGGGTTCGAATCCTGCCGGCCGCGTAGCACGCGATTTTATGCGAAAAAATGCGCGACTTTAAAAATATTTTTTGCTATTTTAAAAATATTTTTTGTAATTTTTTTCCACGTTTTCGGCCAACGATTTCTACCGGCGGTTCCTTAAAATAACCGCCCTTAAAAGAACCGCCTATAGAAATCGATTTCTACTGGCGGTTCTCAAACAACCGCCAGTAGACCTCCCGTACTGGCGGTTCCGAAAAACGCCAATAGAAATGCATTTGGAACCGTCAGTATAGGCCTTTTGTGTACTAGTGTGCATTGATCAGCGGTTAGTTGCCGTCCTCGGCCGATCGTGTGGGACGCGAACTCAAGTACTCGTTCCTCGCGGCCGCCCGCAGCAGCAGCTACGGCGACGGCGGCGGCAGATCATGCTTCGACGTGCGGCGGTTGCTCACCGTCCTTGGCTTATCTCCAGCGGCAGCAGCTATGGCGGGGGCGGCGGCAGATCGTGCTTCGACATGATGCGGTTGCTCGCCGTCCTTGTCTGATCTCCCGCGGCAGCAGCTATGGCGACGGCGGCGGCAGATCATGCTTCGACCTGCGTCGCGGGCGGGGAAGACAGACAAATCGTCGTAGTGGCTCGCTCCTGGAGTGTGCTGTCAACTCCGGCGTGCCTTTCAGCAACTTCATCCACAGCCATAATTACTATCTGAGGACGAACGCAACGACGTGGATCCGCTCGAGCTCGAGCTCTTGCAGATCGTGTTCTCGCCTGCATGAACGATGCAATAGTACCAGGCGACCAGCGCACCCTGCTCTCCATCTCCGTGCAATAAATTATTTGGATTCCAAACAGCGTTTTTCCAGGAGTGTAAAATCATTTGGATTCCAAGGGGTTTTGTTGTGCACAACAAATTACAAGTGAATTCCATTTACAGGTGCAAAAAAATTCATAGCACCCAAACAGGGCCTTTATTAAGTGGATTCTTTGTTATCTTCTTTTGAGGGAAACTTTCTTTGTTCTCTGAATCGTTTGTTCTGAGACTTCGGAGAGTGGCCCATGAGTGGAGGAGTTAATTCTGAATGTCCAAAGACTAATGGGCCAGAATGTAGTACCTCTTAACCCACTTAATTAATCCGAGCTTCCTTCTCCGGTCGATATCCCACATCACATAAAAAAAAGAGTTTCTCAAAACAAGAAGGAAGAATATCATCACTCCCAACAACTAAGTAAGATTGTATTTACAGTAACAAGTGACCAAGCGACAGTGACTTTCATTTTACAGAAGCTAAAGTTAAGTCTACCATGACTTCTACCAAATCCCTTGGGTATGAAATATTTCGTTTTCAGATCAGCCAAGTCATTACCCTGCCATGCCCTGACAAAAACCTTCAATTTCCCCCTGCGTTCAACGGAAACAACCTGCCGTGGAAGCTCGATTGTTCTGTCAGCGGTAACAGGCACTTCCTCATCACCAGAATCAAGCAACAAAACTTCCTTACCGATGCTGCCAGTACAAACAAAAAATTCACTGCGGTAACCTTGCCATGACCCATTAATCATTTGCACACTTATTGTCGCCTCCACAGACCGACAAATATGACCATGTGTAAACTCCAATGTGCTAAGCTTGCTAGTATAGTTTCTGATAAGTACACTCGAAACAAGAGGAGATTGATGCACTAATGGCTCAGCTAGGTAGCTTAAGACTTTATCCTCGGATTCAATAGCACCCTTCACTGACAGCTCAACCCCAAAAGTCACAGGCCGCAACATCACAACAGCTCGAGTAGGACCAGCCAGTTTTAAGTATGGATTCTGGAAGAAACACATATAAAAAAGACATAAATAAACTGAAGCAAAAGAAAAGGTAAACAATAAGCAACATATAATCAATCTCGATCAGTATAAAGAACAAAAATATTAAAGACATATAAATGTTGTGGCATGCAAACAAACAAACAAAAACAATAGCTCAACCTATCAAAAAAAAAAATAGCTCAATAATACCTCCTCAAAATAAATCAATTTCTAGAATCAGTGAAAGCCAAACTATCTTGAGTTTGATCAATTATATCAAAGAGTAATATAGTCTATAACACCCAAATAAGTATGTTTGAAAATATATTTCGTTATGTATCTAGGGATACCATTTAATATCATAAATATTAGTGTTATGTTATATAAATTTGGTCAAACTTAGATAAGTGTGACTTAGGATAACACTAGAAGTTGATTTACTTTGAGACCGAGGGAGTACATTTGGGGGCACAACATGAAATAAGTTAGAGATTATTGTATGTACCTCTTGGGTGAGGGTTTGGAAACAATCCCTTTTGCGGCTGAAGATAATATTGCGTCTGCGGTCAATTGCATCGCGCAGAGCGACTGTTCCAAAGACACGGAGTGGCCACTGCAAACCCCCTCTTACTCCTGTGACCCTGACTGAAAAAACCTGTAGAGTACCGTACTGAAATGCAGTGTATGGAGGCGCAGGATTATCTGTAAAACGCATGGGAGGGATCTTGGCTGCACAAAGTTATGAGTTACATCAATTTTAAATGATTTTGATTGCCAATCATTACATGCTGGGGAAACAAGACTCTGCTCCAAGAACAAAAATTCGATTGCTAACAGATACTGAACTGAATTGAATACTGGGCTGAATTGAATTAATGAAATTAGGAAGGAACGATGGAACGCAAGTAAACCAATTGAATTGATCAAACGAGATAGGAAAGAATGAACTCACTGGTGGCCTCAAAGTCGCCTAATGTGTCGGCCCAGAGCCTGTTCCAGCACTCGCGAAACTCGGCAGCCTCCAAAGCAGAAAGGTCCGGTGGCGGCTTGTCTTTGTCCTCCTCCAAACTTTTCTCATACGCCGCGAGCAATTCGGCGTACTCACGCGCCCTCCTCTGCGCTTCCGCTTGATCGAGAGGGGTTTCTTTCTTCCTCATCGGCACGATCGCGTCTCTCGGGCGGTCCCTCTTCAGTGTCTGCTTCTCCAGCTCCATTGGGGCCATCTCTCTAACGACCGCGTCTCTCGGGCGGTCCCTCTGTAGTGTCTGCTTCTCCAGCTCCATTGGGGCGGTCTCTCTTCGGAAAAGTGGCCGCCGCCCGGCCCCCGCCACCCCCACCGCCGTGCGCAAGGTGCGGCGGCCTGTTCCTTTCTTCTATTCTCTATCCGGCGGCGTAAAAATCTACTCGGTGGCTTCGTTTCTCTTCTCTGCTGTGTATCCCTAGGCGGCCAGTCCGGGCGGGCTCGGAAAACGTGGCGTTTGTTTTCCCGGCCCAACTCGAGTTCTTTTCTAGGCCGGCCTTCCGAATCATTTAGGCCAATCTGCGATCTCCGACTCTCGAGTCCGCGGAGCCCGAGCGTGACTCCAACTAGACGAGGCCGATACGTGCGCGATGCCGCGCACGCAGTTTGGGGTTGCGCTTTGTGTCGCATACGGCCGGGTTAACAGGTATATACGGTGTATATGTGTGTATCAAAGGTAGGTAGGTATGTATCACGTTGCTTCGTCCGTGACCTGTGCAAGCGTCGGTGGCTGGTTTGCAGCGTTACATGGAACATTTGTAGTGAAATCGACGCTCACAATATTATTAGTATATTTAAAGGTGTCCATTGAGGTAGAGTATGTAGAGTGCGTGAGTTTTTTTTTGGAAAAGAAAAGAAAGTCTAAATTTTGAGGCAAAAGTAACCATATTTGTTATACGAAGTGCTCTATCTTTACAATGAAGAAGGCATCAACCAAGAGGGCGTGTTTGGTACCCTGTATTTGATCTAGGCCAGGCCGCTAGGGTGCAAGCGCCGCGTTTGGTTAGCTAGATGGATGGTTCGGTCAGATTTGCACACTACTCAAAGCATGAAAGATGATGCATCCAGGAAAACACTAGAATTGGTCGCATCCGGTGAGCCAGCTCACGCCGTGCAAGATTAGCATAACTAATGATGTCATTAGCACCTAATTAGTAAACATTAACTTATTTAAAACAAATTAAGATTGGATTAGGTAAACTAATTTTGTTATAACATAATATCATAAATAATTAATATTTTAATATTTATTTTGATATATTCGTGTTACATAATTTATACCCATATGGCCAAGCAAAACTTCCCTTTCAAACCAGGCCACCTGCATGTAAGGAACTAAACGACTATGTATGCGCCTAACCTAGCTGCAGTCAGGCTCATGGATATAGATCAGGCTACATACATATGAGCAAACAAATAGATCCTAACTACACTGACAATAAATTTGTCTGTTCTTTTTGTTGGATTGGAAACTGTGAATAGTATTCTTTATTGTTTTGTTGGATTGGATACAAAGAACAACGGCCACCAATATGTGAGCATGCACATCCTTGTTTTTTCAACCGTTAGCAGGAACGTCGTGTGCAACAACAAAGGCGCCTGAAATCAAGAAAAGAAACGACCTGAGCAAGCATTCACTTGCACTTCATCTGTATATAAGAAATTAGAAAAACACTAAGAATGACAGAAAAAAAAAAACAGCAATAAATAAAATAAGCATGGAGGGAAGGAAGGGCGGTGGCAATCATATATTTGGTTCTATATAATACGTATCAATACACATAGAATAGACTATTCTGAGGATCATGGCATGCCGTAGCACTGACATATACGAAAATATGAAGAGGCAATTATCTGATAATCATGAATGGCATTAGGCAGTCTTGCTTGAAATGTTCGGTTTGTTCGGCAGGACTTATAAGTTGGCTGATAAGGCAAAACACTATTGAAACAACTGATTTTTTAGGAGAAAAAAATACTGTTGGCTGCTAAGCTGAAACGGTGAAAATGAGTGTAACCTTTTTTGGCAGAGCGAGAGCGACCACGAAGCGTAAAACAAAAAATCTCATAGAACATTCAGCGTGAATCGATTATGTCACGGTGAAAATTTTGACAATTTCTGCAAAACAGAAGAGTACTTATTCTGTAGAACATTCAAAAAAAATAAATGGATCCTAACCTACTAATTTGGCCAAAAGTGTAAGCGTGACTAAATGAACCTGCACAGCTGAATGTTTCTTTTACACATCCATACCAGTATTTAACATTAGGTAAAGGATTTAGATCGGCAAATGATAAAAAAAACGAAAGATAACTTCCTTCTGCCAAATAATTACTCTCTCAAATGCACCGAGAATACCACCACCAAAGACGGCAACGTAGGCTAGTGGACGCGCCGGAGCCGGACCCGCCGCCAGTACTTTCGAGGGGCGACGCGGTGCTGCTCTGCATTTCTGGCGCCACACCGACACCGCTCGCTGTCGCTGGCCAGGCCAAGGCCCTCTGCGCGATCGCGGGGCTCGTGCCGCTGCTTGCCGGCCTCTGCGCCGCCGCACTCGTCGCGGCTCTTCTCTGCGCTTCGTTATGGAGGCGAGGCGAGGTGGTGTGGTGCATTGGTGGTTAACTTGTTAGCTTGTTTTATATACTATATATGTGTTTTTTGGTTCCTCGACTCTTTTACATGCTTGTTGTTGCTCTATTTGTA